>JAZGTH010000076.1:1810000-1937500 GCA_036877525.1 Chromobotia macracanthus | reverse complement strand
TGCCCACACATCTGCTGTTAGAGATGAATAATGCCCACACATCTGCTGTTAAAGATAAATAATGCCCACACATCTGCTGTTAAAGATAAATAATGCCCACACATCTGCTGTTAAAGATGAATAATGCCCACACATCTGCTGTTAAAGATAAATAATGCCCACACATCTGCTGTTAAAGATAAATAATGCCCACACATCTGCTGTTAGAGATGAATAATGCCCACACATCTGCTGTTGAAGATAAATAATGCCCACACATCTGCTGTTAAAGATAAATAATGCCCACACATCTGCTGTTAGAGATGAATAATGCCCACACATCTGCTGTTAGAGATGAATAATGCCCACACATCTGCTGTTAAAGATAAATAATGCCCACACATCTGCTGTTAAAGATGAATAATGCCCACACATCTGCTGTTAAAGATAAATAATGCCCACACATCTGCTGTTAAAGATAAATAATGCCCACACATCTGCTGTTAAAGATAAATAATGCCCACACATCTGCTGTTAAAGATAAATAATGCCCACACATCTGCTGTTAAAAATAAATAATGCCCACACATCTGCTGTTAAAGATAAATAATGCCCACACATCTGCTGTTAAAAATAAATAATGCCCACACATCTGCTGTTAGAGATAAATAATGCCCACACATCTGCTGTTAAAGATAAATAATGCCCACACATCTGCTGTTGAAGATAAATAATGCCCACACATCTGCTGTTAAAGATAAATAATGCCCACACATCTGCTGTTAAAGATAAATAATGCCCACACATCTGCTGTTAGAGATGAATAATGCCCACACATCTGCTGTTAAAGATAAATAATGCCCACACATCTGCTGTTAAAGATGAATAATGCCCACACATCTGCTGTTAAAGATAAATAATGCCCACACATCTGCTGTTAAAGATAAATAATGCCCACACATCTGCTGTTAAAGATAAATAATGCCCACACATCTGCTGTTAAAGATAAATAATGCCCACACATCTGCTGTTAAAAATAAATAATGCCCACACATCTGCTGTTAAAGATAAATAATGCCCACACATCTGCTGTTAAAAATAAATAATGCCCACACATCTGCTGTTAGAGATAAATAATGCCCACACATCTGCTGTTAAAGATAAATAATGCCCACACATCTGCTGTTGAAGATAAATAATGCCCACACATCTGCTGTTAAAGATAAATAATGCCCACACATCTGCTGTTGAAGATAAATAATGCCCACACATCTGCTGTTAAAGATAAATAATGCCCACACATCTGCTGTTAAAGATAAATAATAATGCCCACACATCTGCTGTTAAAGATAAATAATGCCCACACATCTGCTGTTAAAGATAAATAATGCCCACACATCTGCTGTTAGAGATAAATAATGCCCACACATCTGCTGTTAAAGATAAATAATGCCCACACATCTGCTGTTGAAGATAAATAATGCCCACACATCTGCTGTTAAAGATAAATAATGCCCACACATCTGCTGTTGAAGATAAATAATGCCCACACATCTGCTGTTGAAGATAAATAATGCCCACACATCTGCTGTTAAAGATAAATAATGCCCACACATCTGCTGTTAAAAATAAATAATGCCCACACATCTGCTGTTAAAGATAAATAATGCCCACACATCTGCTGTTAAAAATAAATAATGCCCACACATCTGCTGTTAGAGATAAATAATGCCCACACATCTGCTGTTAGAGATAAATAATGCCCACACATCTGCTGTTAAAGATAAATAATGCCCACACATCTGCTGTTGAAGATAAATAATGCCCACACATCTGCTGTTAAAGATAAATAATGCCCACACATCTGCTGTTAGAGATGAATAATGCCCACACATCTGCTGTTAGAGATGAATAATGCCCACACATCTGCTGTTAAAGATAAATAATGCCCACACATCTGCTGTTAAAGATGAATAATGCCCACACATCTGCTGTTAAAGATAAATAATGCCCACACATCTGCTGTTAAAGATAAATAATGCCCACACATCTGCTGTTAAAGATAAATAATGCCCACACATCTGCTGTTAAAGATAAATAATGCCCACACATCTGCTGTTAAAAATAAATAATGCCCACACATCTGCTGTTAAAGATAAATAATGCCCACACATCTGCTGTTAAAAATAAATAATGCCCACACATCTGCTGTTAGAGATAAATAATGCCCACACATCTGCTGTTAAAGATAAATAATGCCCACACATCTGCTGTTGAAGATAAATAATGCCCACACATCTGCTGTTAAAGATAAATAATGCCCACACATCTGCTGTTAAAGATAAATAATGCCCACACATCTGCTGTTAGAGATGAATAATGCCCACACATCTGCTGTTAAAGATAAATAATGCCCACACATCTGCTGTTAAAGATGAATAATGCCCACACATCTGCTGTTAAAGATGAATAATGCCCACACATCTGCTGTTAAAGATAAATAATGCCCACACATCTGCTGTTAAAGATAAATAATGCCCACACATCTGCTGTTAAAGATAAATAATGCCCACACATCTGCTGTTAAAGATAAATAATGCCCACACATCTGCTGTTAAAAATAAATAATGCCCACACATCTGCTGTTAGAGATAAATAATGCCCACACATCTGCTGTTAAAGATAAATAATGCCCACACATCTGCTGTTGAAGATAAATAATGCCCACACATCTGCTGTTGAAGATAAATAATGCCCACACATCTGCTGTTGAAGATAAATAATGCCCACACATCTGCTGTTGAAGATAAATAATAATGCCCACACATCTGCTGTTAAAGATAAATAATGCCCACACATCTGCTGTTAAAGATAAATAATGCCCACACATCTGCTGTTAGAGATAAATAATAATGCCCACACATCTGCTGTTAGAGATAAATAATAATGCCCACACATCTGCTGTTAGAGATAAATAATAATGCCCACACATCTGCTGTTAAAGATAAATAATAATGCCCACACATCTGCTGTTAAAGATAAATAATGCCCACACATCTGCTGTTAAAGATAAATAATGCCCACGCATCTGCTGTTAAAGATAAATAATGCCCACGCATCTGCTGTTAGAGATAAATAATGCCCACGCATCTGCTGTTAGAGATAAATAATGCCCACACATCTGCTGTTAGAGATAAATAATGCCCACACATCTGCTGTTAAAGATAAATAATGCCCACACATCTGCTGTTAAAGATGAATAATGCCCACACATCTGCTGTTAAAGATGAATAATGCCCACACATCTGCTGTTAAAGATGAATAATGCCCACACATCTGCTGTTAAAGATAAATAATGCCCACACATCTGCTGTTAAAGATAAATAATGCCCACACATCTGCTGTTAAAGATAAATAATGCCCACACATCTGCTGTTAAAGATAAATAATGCCCACACATCTGCTGTTAAAGATGAATAATGCCCACACATCTGCTGTTAAAGATGAATAATGCCCACACATCTGCTGTTAAAGATGAATAATGCCCACACATCTGCTGTTAAAGATGAATAATGCCCACACATCTGCTGTTAAAGATAAATAATGCCCACACATCTGCTGTTAAAGATGAATAATGCCCACACATCTGCTGTTAAAGATGAATAATGCCCACACATCTGCTGTTAAAGATAAATAATGCCCACACATCTGCTGTTAAAGATAAATAATGCCCACACATCTGCTGTTAAAGATGAATAATGCCCACACATCTGCTGTTAAAGATGAATAATGCCCACACATCTGCTGTTAAAGATAAATAATGCCCACACATCTGCTGTTAAAGATAAATAATGCCCACACATCTGCTGTTAAAGATAAATAATGCCCACACATCTGCTGTTAAAGATAAATAATGCCCACACATCTGCTGTTAAAGATAAATAATGCCCACACATCTGCTGTTAAAGATAAATAATGCCCACACATCTGCTGTTAAAAGATAAATAATGCCCACACATCTGCTGTTAAAGATAAATAATGCCCACACATCTGCTGTTAAAGATAAATAATGCCCACACATCTGCTGTTAAAGATAAATAATGCCCACACATCTGCTGTTAAAGATAAATAATGCCCACACATCTGCTGTTAAAGATAAATAATAATGCCCACACATCTGCTGTTAAAGATAAATAATGCCCACACATCTGCTGTTAAAGATAAATAATGCCCACACATCTGCTGTTAAAGATAAATAATGCCCACACATCTGCTGTTAAAGATAAATAATAATGCCCACACATCTGCTGTTAAAGATAAATAATGCCCACACATCTGCTGTTAAAGATAAATAATGCCCACACATCTGCTGTTAAAGATAAATAATGCCCACACATCTGCTGTTAGAGATAAATAATGCCCACACATCTGCTGTTAGAGATAAATAATGCCCACACATCTGCTGTTAAAGATGAATAATGCCCACACATCTGCTGTTAAAGATGAATAATGCCCACACATCTGCTGTTAAAGATGAATAATGCCCACACATCTGCTGTTAAAGATAAATAATGCCCACACATCTGCTGTTAAAGATAAATAATGCCCACACATCTGCTGTTAAAGATGAATAATGCCCACACATCTGCTGTTAAAGATAAATAATGCCCACACATCTGCTGTTAAAGATAAATAATGCCCACACATCTGCTGTTAAAGATAAATAATGCCCACACATCTGCTGTTAAAGATAAATAATAATGCCCACACATCTGCTGTTAAAGATAAATAATGCCCACACATCTGCTGTTAAAGATAAATAATGCCCACACATCTGCTGTTAAAGATAAATAATGCCCACACATCTGCTGTTAAAGATAAATAATGCCCACACATCTGCTGTTAAAGATAAATAATGCCCACACATCTGCTGTTAAAGATAAATAATGCCCACACATCTGCTGTTAAAGATAAATAATAATGCCCACACATCTGCTGTTAAAGATAAATAATGCCCACACATCTGCTGTTAAAGATAAATAATGCCCACACATCTGCTGTTAAAGATAAATAATGCCCACACATCTGCTGTTAAAGATAAATAATGCCCACACATCTGCTGTTAAAGATAAATAATGCCCACACATCTGCTGTTAAAGATGAATAATGCCCACACATCTGCTGTTAAAGATAAATAATGCCCACACATCTGCTGTTAAAAGATAAATAATGCCCACACATCTGCTGTTAAAGATAAATAATGCCCACACATCTGCTGTTAAAGATAAATAATGCCCACACATCTGCTGTTAAAGATAAATAATGCCCACACATCTGCTGTTAAAGATAAATAATAATGCCCACACATCTGCTGTTAAAGATAAATAATGCCCACACATCTGCTGTTAAAGATAAATAATGCCCACACATCTTCTGTTAAAGATAAATAATGCCCACACATCTGCTGTTAAAGATAAATAATGCCCACACATCTGCTGTTAAAGATAAATAATGCCCACACATCTGCTGTTAAAGATAAATAATAATGCCCACACATCTGCTGTTAAAGATAAATAATGCCCACACATCTGCTGTTAAAGATAAATAATGCCCACACATCTGCTGTTAAAGATAAATAATGCCCACACATCTTCTGTTAGAGATAAATAATGCCCACACATCTGCTGTTAGAGATAAATAATGCCCACACATCTGCTGTTAAAGATGAATAATGCCCACACATCTGCTGTTAAAGATGAATAATGCCCACACATCTGCTGTTAAAGATGAATAATGCCCACACATCTGCTGTTAAAGATGAATAATGCCCACACATCTGCTGTTAAAGATAAATAATGCCCACACATCTGCTGTTAAAGATAAATAATGCCCACACATCTGCTGTTAAAGATAAATAATGCCCACACATCTGCTGTTAAAGATAAATAATGCCCACACATCTGCTGTTAAAGATAAATAATGCCCACACATCTGCTGTTAGAGATAAATAATGCCCACACATCTGCTGTTAGAGATAAATAATGCCCACACATCTGCTGTTAGAGATAAATAATGCCCACACATCTGCTGTTAGAGATAAATAATGCCCACACATCTGCTGTTAAAGATAAATAATGCCCACACATCTGCTGTTAAAGATGAATAATGCCCACACATCTGCTGTTAAAGATGAATAATGCCCACACATCTGCTGTTAAAGATAAATAATGCCCACACATCTGCTGTTAAAGATGAATAATGCCCACACATCTGCTGTTAAAGATAAATAATGCCCACACATCTGCTGTTAAAGATGAATAATGCCCACACATCTGCTGTTAAAGATGAATAATGCCCACACATCTGCTGTTAAAGATGAATAATGCCCACACATCTGCTGTTAAAGATGAATAATGCCCACACATCTGCTGTTAAAGATAAATAATGCCCACACATCTGCTGTTAAAGATAAATAATGCCCACACATCTGCTGTTAAAGATAAATAATGCCCACACATCTGCTGTTAAAGATAAATAATGCCCACACATCTGCTGTTAAAGATAAATAATGCCCACACATCTGCTGTTAAAGATAAATAATGCCCACACATCTGCTGTTAAAGATGAATAATGCCCACACATCTGCTGTTAAAGATAAATAATGCCCACACATCTGCTGTTAAAAGATAAATAATGCCCACACATCTGCTGTTAAAGATAAATAATGCCCACACATCTGCTGTTAAAGATAAATAATGCCCACACATCTGCTGTTAAAGATGAATAATGCCCACACATCTGCTGTTAAAGATGAATAATGCCCACACATCTGCTGTTAAAGATGAATAATGCCCACACATCTGCTGTTAAAGATAAATAATGCCCACACATCTGCTGTTAAAGATAAATAATGCCCACACATCTGCTGTTAAAGATAAATAATGCCCACACATCTGCTGTTAAAGATAAATAATGCCCACACATCTGCTGTTAGAGATAAATAATGCCCACACATCTGCTGTTAGAGATAAATAATGCCCACACATCTGCTGTTAGAGATAAATAATGCCCACACATCTGCTGTTAAAGATAAATAATAATGCCCACACATCTGCTGTTAAAGATAAATAATAATGCCCACACATCTGCTGTTAAAGATAAATAATAATGCCCACACATCTGCTGTTAAAGATAAATAATAATGCCCACACATCTGCTGTTAAAGATAAATAATGCCCACACATCTGCTGTTAAAGATAAATAATGCCCACACATCTGCTGTTAAAGATAAATAATGCCCACACATCTGCTGTTAAAGATAAATAATGCCCACACATCTGCTGTTAAAGATGAATAATGCCCACACATCTGCTGTTAAAGATGAATAATGCCCACACATCTGCTGTTAAAGATAAATAATGCCCACACATCTGCTGTTAAAGATAAATAATGCCCACACATCTGCTGTTAAAGATAAATAATGCCCACACATCTGCTGTTAAAGATAAATAATGCCCACACATCTGCTGTTAAAGATAAATAATGCCCACACATCTGCTGTTAAAGATAAATAATGCCCACACATCTGCTGTTAAAGATAAATAATGCCCACACATCTGCTGTTAAAGATAAATAATGCCCACACATCTGCTGTTAGAGATAAATAATGCCCACACATCTGCTGTTAGAGATAAGTAATGCCCACACATCTGCTGTTAGAGATAAATAATGCCCACACATCTGCTGTTAAAGATGAATAATGTCCACACATCTGCTGTTAAAGATGAATAATGCCCACACATCTGCTGTTAGAGATGAATAATGCCCACACATCTGCTGTTAGAGATGAATAATGCCCACACATCTGCTGTTAGAGATGAATAATGCCCCCACATCTGCTGTTAGAGATAAATAATGCCCCCACATCTGCTGTTAGAGATAAATAATGCCCACACATCTGCTGTTAAAGATAAATAATGCCCACACATCTGCTGTTAAAGATAAATAATGCCCACACATCTGCTGTTAAAGATAAATAATGCCCACACATCTGCTGTTAAAGATAAATAATGCCCACACATCTGCTGTTAAAGATAAATAATAAGCCCACACATCTGCTGTTAAAGATAAATAATGCCCACACATCTGCTGTTAAAGATAAATAATAGCCCACACATCTGCTGTTAAAGATAAATAATAATGCCCACACATCTGCTGTTAAAGATAAATAATAATGCCCACACATCTGCTGTTAAAGATAAATAATGCCCACACATCTGCTGTTAGAGATAAATAATGCCCACACATCTGCTGTTAGAGATAAATAATGCCCACACATCTGCTGTTAGAGATAAATAATGCCCACACATCTGCTGTTAGAGATAAATAATGCCCACACATCTGCTGTTAGAGATAAATAATGCCCACACATCTGCTGTTAGAGATAAATAATGCCCACACATCTGCTGTTAGAGATAAATAATGCCCACACATCTGCTGTTAAAGATAAATAATGCCCACACATCTGCTGTTAAAGATAAATAATGCCCACACATCTGCTGTTAAAGATAAATAATGCCCACACATCTGCTGTTAAAGATAAATAATGCCCACACATCTGCTGTTAAAGATGAATAATGCCCACACATCTGCTGTTAAAGATGAATAATGCCCACACATCTGCTGTTAAAGATGAATAATGCCCACACATCTGCTGTTAAAGATGAATAATGCCCACACATCTGCTGTTAAAGATAAATAATGCCCACACATCTGCTGTTAAAGATAAATAATGCCCACACATCTGCTGTTAAAGATAAATAATGCCCACACATCTGCTGTTGAAGATGAATAATGCCCACACATCTGCTGTTAAAGATATATAATGCCCACACATCTGCTGTTAAAGATATATAATGCCCACACATCTGCTGTTAAAGATAAATAATGCCCACACATCTGCTGTTAAAGATATATAATGCCCACACATCTGCTGTTAAAGATAAATAATGCCCACACATCTGCTGTTGAAGATGAATAATGCCCACACATCTGCTGTTGAAGATGAATAATGCCCACACATCTGCTGTTAAAGATGAATAATGCCCACACATCTGCTGTTAAAGATGAATAATGCCCACACATCTGCTGTTAAAGATGAATAATGCCCACACATCTGCTGTTAAAGATAAATAATGCCCACACATCTGCTGTTAAAGATATATAATGCCCACACATCTGCTGTTAAAGATAAATAATGCCCACACATCTGCTGTTAAAGATGAATAATGTCTCCGTCTTTTAAAGGGCTACAGGTACATGCAGTCGGACATGCGATGCTTATCCCCTGCTGTCAACATTCATATTAGACTTCTTCTCTTGTAGAGACATTAGATCTTCTGTCTGATCTTATCACTTCACTTAGACTTCATGTTTAGCCCAGATCTGATCATGAGCTCAGCAAGGTGACATCTGAGGACGCATTGTGCTTTCATGGTCCTGAACAGGTGTCACACTGGCCAGCTGCTTGCCCTGTTGATGAACCAGGTAACCAATGTCTAGTTGGCATTGTTATGTACATTGTGACACGGTTTTTAAGAAATAATAGTAGGGAGAATTTAGGAGGAAAATGATCACAAAAATAATATCACAAGGCAGAAAATTGGCATATTGAGTATAAGGGCCGCACTAACAGTAAATAACGTATGAATTGTTTGAAAGAAGGTCAGAAATGATTTGAGGTTGACAATGCAGGTAGAACGTTTGTAGTTTAAAACTTTGTTAAACGTGTAATTTGCTCTGCGTCGGTCATGATTTGTGATTGAATTGATTTAGTCTGGAGGAAGTGAAAAGAGGAAGAATGCGGTCGGTTCACAAGAACTAGCAGGGCATTGACAAATCTTAGGCAGCTTAAAGCTTAACAAACACTGAATGTTGTATGAAATAGTTTATGCTGTGCTGTACTGTCAGCCTGTGAAACACTTCTCTAAAAGATGCATGAAAATGTGCTTTTTTGCAGACTCAGATCTTATGTTTCATTTTCATGTGACTTCCTACAGCCTGACTTTGAAAACTTATTGGCATACAGCAAAATCAGATTACATACATGTTCTCCGTTATAGAATGGTGGTTTTACATGGCCCCAAAAAAAACTTCAAATCTGCTGAAACTGTTGTTTGATTCAATTCACATTTATTTATTTTTAAGTGCTTTTCACAATATATATGGTTTCAGAGCTGCTTCACACAGAAAGAAAGTTGCTCATTGTCAGACAAGTGTCTGATGTTTAGCAGTTTGAAGAAGCTTTAGACAACATGTGACACACTGATTCTTAACAGGTAACCACTGGTGACGACAGCACTTTATCACTCATGTTTCTTCTGTTGTCTCTGTAATCTGCAGACAGAGCTCCATTGCCAAGGAACATGATTGAAAACGACATGTTTGAAGAGGAGCCAGATGTGGTGGATTTGGGGAAGGAATCCCCATGCTATCCCATCGACTCAGACGACGTGGTCTACGAACCCCGCAGCTCACGACTGCTAGTCCGAGGCCTGGGAGAAAATGACCTGGATGAAGATGAGGAGGACTACGAGTCGTCTGCTCGGCTTCTTGGCATGTCCTTCATGAACCGCAGTTCTAACCAGCATAGCGCTGCCTCGTCCTACACCCGCCAGCAGCCTTCTGGATGGTGCTCAAAGCCCTCTGCTCGGACTATGGTGGTAGGTGTTCTCATATTGGTGCTGGTGGCCTCCATGGCGATGGTAATCTACTTCCTGCCAGGTTGCACATTCACCAGGAATGGCTGTAAGAAAAGCAACTCTACCATGGACACCGTCTATCCTATTTCCAGAGGCGGAGAGCTTTTTCCATGGGCTGAGTTGAAGTTGCCAGCCAGTGTGCACCCGGTGCATTACAATATTTCACTCCATCCCAACCTGACCTCCATGACCTTCAAAGGCAGCGTGTCCATCACAGTGCAGGTCTTGCAGGAAACCAAGAAGATTGTCCTACACAGTTCTGATATGAACATAATCAAAGCCACATTTGAAGGTAAAGAGGTCAAGATCCTGGAGTACGAACCTTGGCAGCAGATTGCCATCAAATTTCCAGAAGATCTTAAGAAGGGATCTTATGTTCTTAACATTAACTACACAGCAAATCTCTCCACCAGCTATGACGGATTTTACAACAGTTCCTATGTGGACACAAATGGAACAAAAAGGTCTGCATCATTTTTGTGTAATCTTGAATATTAGGGTCTTTTTCTAATACATTTTGAATTGTTCTCCTTAAGGGTTTTGTACCTTTCACATAATACCTGTAATTGCTCAATGTTTCTTCCAGAGTTTTGGCTGCTACTCAGTTTGAACCGCTGGCAGCTCGCAAGGCTTTCCCCTGTTTCGATGAGCCAGCCTTCAAATCCACTTTTCTCATTAGAATGACAAGAGAGCTCAAATACATCAGTCTTTCAAACATGCCTAAGGTAGCTGATTGATCAGTTGATTGGTTTGTTTACTTTTTGGCCCACAATTTAATTTGCTAATCCATGTAATCTTTTAATTTTTGATTAGATTATGTATGTTATGTTTGTGTAGGCCAAGACCACAGAGCTAAAGAACGGACTTTTTGAAGACGAGTTTGAAAAAAGTGTGAACATGAGCACTTACTTAGTCGCTTTTGTTGTGGCCGAATTCAGTCGTGTCAGCAAGAACGTCTCCAACACTACAGTATGTGTACTTCTAAAAGATGTTTTTGTGCTGATAAACAGAAGTGCATTGGAGTATCATTGTCTTTCCACTGTTGTGCAGGTGTCTGTATATGCAGTTCCAGACAAGCAGGACCAAATGCATTATGCGCTGGACACTGCGTGTAAATTGCTTGAGTTCTACAATCGTTTCTTCGACAGTGACTACCCATTAAGCAAGCTGGGTGAGAAAGCTTTCCATGGTTTTCAAACAGTGATTATTCAATTTGTAGAGCAGCTGGGAATACATGTTAAAGGGATAGTTCATCCAGAAAAGAACATTTTTCCATCATTTTCTCACCCTCATGCCATTCCAAACCTGTTTTTTTGCTAGGAACACAGATGAAGATATTTTGAAGTATGTTGGTAACCAACAGGCACCTATTGACTTGCATTGTATGGACACAAAACCACTGACACATTCTCAGAATATCTTCTTTTGTGTTCCACAGAAGAAGAAAAGTCACACAGGTTTAGCATGACATGAGGGTGAGTAAATGTTTGGAAAAAATGTTTTGGGGTGAATCTTTAATGTTCAAATAAACGTAATGTTTAAAGAGTCTTCTTGCCTAATTAATAGATTTAGTGGCTATTCCTGACTTCCTCGCTGGTGCTATGGAGAACTGGGGACTCATCACATTCCGCGAGACAACTTTGCTAGTAGGGAATCACTCCTCCCCTATAGACAAGCAGCTGGTGACCTCTGTCATTGCCCATGAACTTGCCCACCAGGTGATGAACTTTCTAAATAAATCAAATTCTTACAGTCATGTTCCAACAGTTTGCAATACACACGATACAAGATGGCAGACTTTGTGGCTGCATAGCTGTATTTTACACTGTTAGGTACAGTGTGTGGGTGGATTTAAGCGTTGTAGACATACGCCTCTGATTTAAGTGTGTAGCAACACTGGTAGTTAAATAGGTAGTTAAACAGAATCAACAAACCTGCAGGTTTGTAATCTTGAATGTGGGAATTTTGAGTTAAATTAGAAAGCAGTTTTTTAATTAACAAATGCTCTTCAGATATTCTGTCTGTACTCATGTTCTTCTATTGTTCCTTTCAGTGGTTTGGAAATCTGGTCACTATGAGATGGTGGAACGATCTCTGGCTGAATGAAGGATTTGCAACATACATGCAGTACATGTCTATTCAAACCATGTTCCCAGATCTTGATATAGTAAGTTTTAGTTTACATCAAGTTTACACTGGAAAGGAATGTAAACAAAGTGTAAACTAAAGTTTGCGTTCGAGTGTTTATGATGCAAACATTTGTCCACGAGAAAAGCAGAAAGGTGACTCTTGTGTTTTCATGTCAGGACACAGAGTTTTTAAGTGTGCGTTTTAAAGCCCTGGCCAGAGATGCCCTGAACTCCTCTCACGCAGTGTCAGCTGCAGTGAACACTCCAGAGCAGGTGGAGGAGATGTTTGATTCTGTTTCCTATGAGAAGGTACCTCAGAAATGACCTGTCACGTATAGTGAATTGAGTTAACCCTCATTGAAGTTATTTTCAGGACATTTCATTTTGGTGTTTTTCACACAGGGGGCTTCCATACTGCTAATGCTCAATTCAGTACTCACAGAGGAGGAGTTCCGGAAGGGAGTGATCGAGTATTTACAAACATATACGTTTGGAAACACAATAAGCGACGACTTATGGAACAGTCTTGCCCAGGTCAGACCTTTTGTGCACCATATTAAGGTCGATTCTCATGCAGTGACGGCATTTGAACATGCAGTAAAATAAAAATGCTGCTTGAGACGTTGTTCTGGTTACTGTGGGTTTTAATGCGTGTGTTGTTTGCAGGTGAGTAAAGAGCCCTTCAGTGTAGCCCAGATGATGCAGACATGGACTGTTCAGAAGGGCTTTCCTCTGGTCACAGTGAAGAGGAACGGCACTCAGATCACACTGACCCAAAAACATTTCCTTTTGAGTGCTGAAAATGCCACAGACGACAGGTTAGAAAACTAGTGATGTTGTGAACATTTACCCTGTTATAGGTGAGAATAGATCTGTCTGTATTCGGTAGTAATGCTGTTAACCTTTTAACAAGATATTAACCTTTTGTACTTAACTAGGTACTTTTTAAAGGCTGACTCTTTCACAAATCAGTCACATCATGTCATGCGTCACAAGAAAAGAATAACCTTTTTGTTTAAAGGGGGTCGGAGGCTCAGACAAGCTGATGTATTAAAGACAGAGATTGATGTATAATAAAAGCAGCTTTGAGAAGTTTAATGTACAGCTAGGGTTGGTTGATTGATTACACAAACCGCTGTTGTTTTGCTCATAGCAGCTTGTGGCACATTCCCCTGACGTATGTGAATGACAGCTGTAGTGCTCTCAGCTCCTGCAAGCAAGTGTTCCACCTGAAGAACAAAACAGGTGAATACCGTCCCTCACATCACATGGGACAGTGTTTAGCTGTTGTTTATTGTGTGTAGTTAAAGAGAGAGTTCACTCACTCTTACATCATTCCAAACCTGTACAACTTCTGTTTGATTTAAGAAGATATTATGAAGTACGTTTGTAACCAAACAACAGTGGCACCTATTGACTTCCATCGTATGGACCCAAAACCACGGAGACATTACTGAAAATATCTTTGTTTGTGTAGACAAAGATCTTTATTAGAGAGACAGTTTAACATCTGTGTATGTTTGATAAAGATTTGTTCATTGTTTTGTTGCTTGAATCTTTTACAGCGACATTAAAGCTTCCAGGTCCAGTGAAATGGCTGAAGTTCAACTACAGGAGTGATGGCTTCTACATAGTGCATTATGATGAGGAGGGGTGGAGGACATTGATCCAGGCATTGAGTGCGGACATCAATGTTCTCACACATAAAGACAGAGCGTCACTCATCAACAATGTCTTTACTCTCTCCAGGTAGATCTGCTTTTAAATGGAGAGTCACAGTCATGAAAAACCTAGGCCTGCAAATATCATTTAAATAAATCAGACTAGACCTTTCACAGTATCACATTTTCACTACATGGTTAGCATGGCCAAAAAATTAAATTGTGATATCTATTAAAATAAAAAACAATATTGCTATCAGTTTATCTTTTTTTTTTTTTTTTTAGTGATTTCTCTTTTTGTCCAATGAAGTCACACTCAAAATATGAGTGAAGCAGAGATTGAGAGTTTGTAACCATTGTGGCACTTACGGTTATGTTAAACGTGCAATAGCTCCACCTACTGTGTTGGAGTGTCAACCAAACTGGTGCTGATTATTATCATATGTGTAGTATTAACACAATATCAATAATCATGGTAATTAATATCACAGTTATTGTCAGCACTGTTATATTGCAACACCTCTAATTCAAACATTGAAAGTCATGTGCATTTCCAGAATTAGTATAACACAGCTCAGCTCTAAAATGTTTCATTGGCTAAAACTTGCTCTTTGTGAGTACTGTCTGTAAAATACAGTCATCATAAACAACAGGAAGTTTCAAAGGAAGCTGATTGTAGTTTTCTTTGTTCCTGTTTAAAGTCACCCATCCAATATATACCATCCAATACTCACCCAAACTTGGCCTGTGTAAATAGGCCTATTTCACAAGGTCACGAAAGTAGAGAAACTTATTTTCTGGTCATTGCGTTAGATTCATTCAACAATTCTAAATTGTTGAATCTTGAATTTGGGACATAAGAAGAAAAACATACGTTGTTCAAGATTTTATTTGTTACATTCATAGACATAAATATACAACTAGCAGTGAAATGGAATACTCTGTTCAGAAGAATAATTTTATTCTATTCGTCCACAAACGAACCATAAACTGGAAATTGGCTATCATGGCAAATGCCTAATAAACCACACCTTTGAATAAAAATAAATTACTCAAAAAATAATATTTATTTTTTACATCTACAAGAAAGCTGTCAACAAAACGGACAACATTTACCATTGTTACTTTTGGTAAGTAAATGAATCGCTGCTCACAGTCTATTATAATAATGGATGGCTGCTCTCTGTTGCCATATTGTGAAATGGGCTAATTATGGGTGTCGCAATATACCGGTAATGTCAATATCTATGATATTAATAACCACAATTAATGATACAGTGTTAAAATTACACATGATAATATTGTGAATAATTTAGCAGCAGTATCAATACAGTAGGTGGTGCTGTTAAACATTTTGCCTTAAGAGCCATAATGATTACAAATTCTCTCGCTGCCTCCGTACACTCGTATTTTGAACATGAGTCGTTGACCCAAAAAAGAAAGTAAAAATTAACAAAATTAAAGAGGACTAACTGTTGTTTTATTGTTTATTTCAATAGATACCATGATAATACCATTACCATGGCCATGATAACCATGTAGTGAAAATCTGATCCTGAGACAGCCCTAATGTAAAACATGGAAATAAAGATTTTCCTTTATTTCCTTTATTTATAAAGAATGTTACTGGAAGCCATCGTTAGGGTTGCTTTAACTTGATGCTTAATCTTTTCTCCAGATTGGGTGAGGTGTCCTTCAGGCAGGTCTTGAATCTGCTGGAGTACATCAGAAGTGAAACAGAGACGGCTCCTCTGACTGAAGCTCTGTTCCAGCTCGCTCAGATCTTCAGATTGCTTGACAAAAGATCAGAGTTGAACTTGGCCTCCAGAATGAGGGTTGGTAAAACATCTAGCATAGAAAGAAGTTAACTGATTTTTTAAACATCGTCATTGGTTTAATCTTTTGAAACGTGTTTTGTGTTTTTCTGTCTTTGCAGAGTTACATTTTTGACCACTTCGGACGATTGATGGAGAGTCAGTCGTGGAAAACAGAAAGCTCTGTATCGAAGATGACCCTCAGGTCTGCTCTGCTTGAGATGGCATGTTCTCTCGACAGTCCCAACTGCACACAACAGGCTAAATATCTCTTCAATCAGTGGTTGACCTCCAACAAGACCCTCCTGTACGTTTAAGCAGTCAATGACATGACTGCTTTCTGACTTCATGCTAAGTCATATTAATTACTCGTCATAAACTAATTGGTTTTGTTGTTAATAGGGCTACAATATATTATAATAACTGAGATATTGCAAATGTGCATATTGTGTAGTTAAAGTTTAATGTGGACGCAGATATCAGAGACAGGCATGCAAATGTTAGTTGGAATATGTGTGCATGCTAGAGCGCATACATGTACTGTGATGTATGCAAGATGATCAACAAGCCATGATGCAGTTTGCAGATTTGTCATAGCAAAATAATCTCCAAGTCTGTTTTCAGTTTTTACAAGCTTAAAGCATTATCATATCACATATCGCATTTTTCTTCAGTATCATGCAGTCCTAGTGATCAGTCTGGAAAAAGAAGGAAATGACTCTTCTAATGTGGCTCACTCTACATACATATAGAATAGTGGTAAATATATATACAGTCATGTGAAAAAATTAGGACACCCTGTGAAAGCATGTGTATTTTGTAACATTTTTTAATATATGGTTTCAATATTTAGTCTCAATTTTAACAATACAGAGAGATTAAAGTAATATAACTAAACAATTAAAACTGAAGAAAAGTCTTTTCAAGATCTTCTGTAAATGTAATTCTACAAAAATGCCTATTTTAACTAAGGAAAAAGATAGGACACCCTAGCCCCTAATAGCTAGTGTTACCTCCTTTGGCTGAAATAACTGCAGACGCTTCTTGTAGCCATCTACCAGTCTTTGACGTCGATCTGAGGAAATTTTACCCCACTCCTCAATGCAGAATTTTTCAGCTGTGAGATGTTTGAGGGGTTTCTTGCATGTACAGCCCTTTTCAAGTCACCCCACAGCATCTCAATGGGATTCAGATCTGGACTTTGACTCGGCCATTTCAGGACTCATTTCTGCCTTTTCAGTCTTTGGTTGATTTACTAGTATGTTTTTTGGGTCATTGTCATGTTGCATGGTCCAGTTCCGCTTCAGCTTTAATTTTCTAAAAGATGGTCTCACGTGTTCTTCAAGCACCTTCTGATACACAGTAGAATTCATGGTGGATTCTATGATGGTGAGCTGACCAGGTCCTGCTGCAGCAAAGCAGCCCCAAACCATGACACTTCCACCTCCATGCTTCACAGTTGGTATGAGGTTCTTTTCCTGGAATGCTGTCTTTGGTTTACACCAAACATGTCTTCTGCTCTGGTGTCCAAATAATTCAATTTTGGACTCATCTGTCCAAAGAACATTTATTCCAGAAGTCCTGGTCTTTGTCAACATTCTCTCTGGCAAATGTCAGTCTGGCCAAATGTCAGATGTTTTTCTCAGAGAGCAAAGGTTTCCTCCTTGCACACCTCCCATGCAAGTTAAACTTGTGCAGTCTCTTTCTGATTGTGGAGGCATGCATTTTTACATCAACAGTAGCCAGAGCCTGCTGTAGGTCCCGAGATGACATTTTAGGGTTTTTGGAGACCTCTTTTAGCATCTTGCGTTCTGCTCTTGGGGTGAACTTGTGGGGGCAACCAGACCTGGGCATGTTGGAAGTTCTCCCCATGGTGCTCACTCTAACTTCAACAGTCAGGAGCACACCAAACAAAATGTCTGAGGTTTAGATAGGGCAAGCCTCATTCAAAATGCTGAGTAACGATCCACTATTATGTGAACCTGGTGTGATACACCTGTGTGATTTGAGCCATTTTAAGAGAGAATACATGTGAGGGTGTCCTAACTTTTGCCTCAGTTAGAATTTGCATTTTGTGGAATTACATTTTACAGAATTACAATTACACAGAATATCCCCTCTTCAGTTTTAATTGCCTAGATATATTACTTTAATCTCTCTGTATTGTTAAAATTAAGATTAAATATCCATATATCCAAAATGTTGCAAAAAATGTTACAAAAATACACAGGCTTTCATAGGGTGACCTAATTTTTTCACATGACTGTGTATATACATATATACACATACATTTGAAGTGTGTTGTGTATGTATATATATATATATATATATATATATATATATATATATATATATATATATATACTTCAAATGTATATATCCGTCGACCACTATTCTAGTATCAGATGAGTGATTGTAGAGGAACAGATCAGTTAGTTTTGTGTTGTTTCAGGATTCCCAGTGACCTCATGAGAACAGTCTTCAAAGTTGCTGCTCAATCAGAAGATGGCTGGCGTGAGCTGTTAGAAACATATAAATATTCCATCAATGACCCAGAGAAGCACAAGACACTGGAGGCTCTGGCCAGCACTCAGAACACACGCAAAATTATATGGTGAGGATGGACTGCTTATCTTTCATAGAGGAACATCTTTTGTTTTTGTTGGTGAATTTATCTTGAATTAACAACACACAATGAATAAAACTAAATTTCATTTTGTTTATTCCCTTTAGGATTTTACAAAAAAGTCTTGACGGGAGTGTGATCCCGACGCATGAATTTCCTTTCGTGGTCAACACGATTTGCAGGAACTTTGCCGGCTACCTCTACGCTTGGGATTTTGTGAAGGAAAACTGGGATAAAATAACTCAGAAGTGAGTGAGAATTTATATCTTATATTGATATCTTATATTTATATCTTATCTTAGTTCAGTGGTTTAGAGTATAATAAACAGACCATAGTTTAATCTGTTTGGTGAACAGTCAACACTCACATTCCTACACCAGTTCTGCATAGTAACGTAACTAGGTGTAAGTTAATGTAATTCACCTTTTTTTATTAGAAAAAGCTGTTAAAGATATAAGCAAAACCTTCTGCACTTTAGATATAAATGGCTTTTGAAAGACCATAATCGTTAAACTAATTCCATATGCACATGTGACTGTGTCCTTTTAATGTCAAAGCTCTGATCACTCCAAATGATCATATCCCACAATTTTTATTGCAGTGTTAGTTTATTGAACTCTATAATGCAGTGAGCTGATTTTTACTAGTCAATATTTAGTTGTTTATGTATTTACATGTTAAATGTTCGATTCAATATGCTGCTGCTTGTTTTTGTACAAGGTTTCCTCTTGGATCCTTTGCCATTCAAAGCCTCATCATGTCCACAACCAGCCAGTTTTCCACCAAAAGACATCTCATAGAGGTCTGTTAAACCAGAAAACCACTATTCATCATTTTAATTATAATAATGTTTAATTATTAATGTTGTTGTTATCATTGACTTGAACTTCCTCCTTCAGGCCCAAACCTTCTTCAGCTCTCTGGGGGAGAGAGGATCTCACATGAGGGTTGTGCAGGAGGCCACAGAGACCATCAGGTTAAATATGCGATGGATGGAGAAGAACCTGAGGACACTGCAGCAGTGGCTGTAGTATGAGGACACTGCTCCTCACTTCTTCATGTGTGAGTGATGTTACCATGACAACAGAGCCAATCATTCACAGCTAAGTCAAGACTGTAGGGGGCAGATATGCTGTGTAACAATGTTGTTTTACAACACCCTGTAGAGAATTCACTCCAGTGAAATAACTGCTTAGCAGAGATTTGCCAGAAAACATTTAAAAAGGAACATTAATGTAACTGTCTTAGTGTAAATAAACAGGTTGTGTGTGGAGTATGAAGCAGAGCTACTTCTTTCCCCATTCCTGAGTGAAAGGAAAGTGTATCGTCAGCATATGATTTCCTGTGTCAACTTTAACATGAATAGCTGCTTCACAAACACTGGCACATTATCTTTCTCTCAGTTCACTTTGAGACCTGACTCGACTGTGTGTGTTTGTGTGAGAGTGTGTGTGTGTTTGTGTGAGAGTGTGTGTGTGAGAGTGTGTGTGTGTGTTTGTGTGAGAATGTGTGTGTGTGTTTGTGTGAGAGTGTGTGTGTGTGTTTGTGTGAGAGTGTGTTTATGTGAGAGTGTGTTTGTGTGAGAGTGTGTGTGTGTGAGAGTGTGTGTGTGTGTGTGTTGTGTGAGAGTGTGTGTGTGTGTTGTGTGTGTGTTGTGTGAGAGTGTGTGTGTGTGTGTTTTGTGTGAGAGTGAGAGTGTGTGTGTGTTTGTGTGAGAGTGTGTGTGTGTTTGTGTGAGAGTGTGTGTTTGTGTTTGTGTGAGAGTGTGTGTGTGTGTGTGTGAGTGTGTTTGTGTGAGTGTGTTTGTGTGTGTGTGTTGTGTGAGAGTGTGTGTGTGTTTGTGTGAGAGTGTGTGTTTTGTGTGAGAGTGTGTGTGTGTGTGAGAGTGTGTGTGTGTTTGTGTTTGTGTGAGAGTGTGTGTGTTTGTGTGAGAGTGTGTGTGTGTGTTTGTGTGAGTGTGTGTGTTTGTGTGAGTGTGTTTGTGTGAGAGTGTGTGTGTGTGTTTGTGTGAGAGTGTGTGTGTGTTTGTGTGTGTTTGTGTGTGTGTGTTTTGTGTGTGTGTGTGTGTGTGTTGTGTGTGTGTGTGTGTTTGTGTGAGAGTGTGTGTGTTGTGTGTGTGTGTTGTGTGAGAGT
The DNA here is from genome assembly GCA_036877525.1 of Chromobotia macracanthus. Lineage (NCBI taxonomy): Eukaryota > Metazoa > Chordata > Actinopteri > Cypriniformes > Botiidae > Chromobotia > Chromobotia macracanthus. The sequence continues at coordinate 1,916,397 of JAZGTH010000076.1, read as the reverse complement.
GTGTTTGTGTGTGTGGCTCTGGCCTCAAGCACTATCTGCACTATTAAAGGTAACATCTTGCTCAGGGCAAATCAGGTTGTTTTTTAAAATATGATTTATTTAAACCCTTAATGTTGGTGGCTACAGACCAAAACTCCCATCAGTATCTTCTAAATTTGACCTTTAGCACATATTGCCAAAAATGATAGTCGCCCAGTAAAGGTTCAGTAAAATGCTGAAATTATGAAACTAAATTACGGCAGAAGCTCCTTTCTGCTGGGTGGTAAACCAGACTTCTCACATAAATTAATATATTAACAAAATTTGGACAATCGATTGTCAATGTGTGTGTCTTATTTGTGTATTTGAAGGGCAGGTTTTGTTTGCAGTGCCTGTATTCTGTGTAAATGTTCTTGCCTTAGACTTCTTCCATAAACCTTTACACAAAATGTGTTTTGGAGAGTTTCATTTAGGTTTGAGTGTGTATATTAAATATACATTTTATGCTCATTTGCATACAGGTAAATGAGAGCCGTTTTTGTTTGTTTCATTCTCACCATGAAGTCAGCGTTTTAAAACGTGTGAATTTTATGTTGTTTTTCGCTGCATACATTCTAAAGCTGAAAGCATTTCAGTTTTGTTCTGCAGGAGGTGATCATCATATTTAAAGTGTGTGGTTTAAGGGTTTGATCATTATGAATGTGTATTTGTCATCAGGTTGTAAGATGTGGTTCTGAATAAGCTGGTGAATGGTACCACTGGACCTCCACAGTCCAACAGACAAACAGGGCCATACAGTCACATAACCCGTGGAGGTTGTTACATTTGTCACTTGCCAGATCTACGGTGAATGTTTCGAGGGTTGTTTCTTTTTTTTTCTTTTCTGTGAAAGGCCTTTGGTCACAGATATGTTGCCTGCTTTTCAGATTTTTTGTAATATTTCAAACTCATTGAGTTGGAGTCAAACATATCTGTCAATTCACAACTCCACTGATAAAAATGCTTCCACCATTTACACACAGGTCATTTTTCCTTGTGTTATTAATACACAAACTACCTAACTGTTTGCATTTTATGCATACTGAATATCTCTTGTCTGGTTTGTCTGAGGTTTTTATTTGGTTTAATCTCCATATATTGATGTCAAGTTCTCGTCATTGATTTTCAGACTGCTGTTCTCACTATATAAGTTATTATGATAATTATACTTTCAGGATTTTGTCTATAGCTCTGTGACCTCACCTCAGAAACATCAAGTATGTATGGTACATTTAAATGGTATATCTTGGTACATTTGTATTTAACAATAGTAATTGGCCTCTTAATTATAAGCTGTATTAATGAATCAGAGATAGAAATGAATGACAGACAATAGCAACATTGCTTGCACTGTAATTACAGTTAAAATAGCTTTTATGTGGGACTTCTAATGTTAAGTTGGAGTGTTGCAGGTATCAGTGAATGTATTCATGTTCGTTACTATAGATTTGGTCAGACATGGACACTGTGATTGTAATTTTTTGTAGGATTCGTTGTATTTGAATCTGTCTGAATTACCAGTTTAAATCAGGTGTTAAAATACAGCGTGCATTTCCATAAAATCACTTTCTTTCATTATTGAGATGTTTTAGGTTTCATTCACGCCTGCTAATTTGATCAGTATGTGTTTTGTGTGGTTCTGGCTGCATTTGCGAAATAAGATTATTCATGTAATTACAATTGTTCTTTCCCTAAAATTATTTTCCTTCTTACAGAAAGCCTAAACATGAATTGTTCACTTGTTAGACGAGGCGGAGAGTTTAAAGAATAAATATGCTTTTCTGATTTTTACGTTTGCTGTTTCATTATTACAAAGGCTTTTTCTGTCTCAACAAAATGTAGTGGGGGAAACTGGTTTGTTTCTTTTGTATCAGATAGCTTTGCACTGGACTAAAACCTTTGCTTAACAATAGTGATCCATACCAGTGACCCATAATTACACAACACAAATAACATTTTGTTCAAACATGAATTAAATGTTCTGCATCCAAGTTCACTCATTTCCTAAAATACAATAGAGGTCGCTGTTCTCATTCTCCAAACATCATGTGATTTAATTAACAGGGAAATGATTTAATTAACGGAAATAAAGACTGTAAATAGGAAATAAAGGGAAACAAAGTTGTGTGTGTAAAATACTTGTATAGCGCTTAGGACACTACGTCATTGCACACTGTATTGTAGGTAGTGGGTTCAGGGTTTTAGGACACGCTTATCAGAAAATTTGTACACAACGACAATAAACAACAATGAACGATGATCAAGTGCATGAGTCAATATATAATGCATTTTAATGCCTTTTTTTATTGTCTTTTAACTTTTCACACAGCTTTCCACAACACTGTTTCAAAGCTGTTTACAGATGAATGAAAGTTGAACTGTCAGTAAAATGGTACAGTTATTGACTAATATTGTGTTTGCATTAAAGCAGAAATGGCAAACATCTGAGATCCTCACAGTACTGAGTGATCTGAAGTCATCTTAAGATGCTGGATCCATACTGGAGCTGGCGTGATCTGTAGCATCATTGGCATTTTATCCAATGTAACTGGAATTGTAGGTTCCAGTCTAGATTAAATGTGTCTTTAATCTACATTTGAATTGTGAGACAGTGTCTGCACCCCAAACAGTACCAGGGAGACTTTTACAGCCTAATGTTAAACGCTGTACCTCCATTAGTGGACTTTTGCGACACTACCTACTAAGACCTTGTAAGTAGCAATATCTTGCATGTAATACAGAACTTGCTGCTGTATTTTGGTTTAACTGTATCTTGTTTATTGAGGATGTTGAACAGCCACCTGGAAGTGCATTACAATATTCAAGTCTGGTGCTCATAAATCCATTAACCAGCTTTTCCACTTCAGGAACGGACAATATGTTCCGCAGCTTAGTGATGTTTTTAAGGTGGAAGAAGACTGTTATTGTGGCATGTTTCTTTTCATTAGATATGACGCATGAACAGTGATGATGTAGAAATAACTTCCAGGTCACAAATGATTCATGTGGGAGTTCCTCTTGTGGATGCTCTTGGCAATATTTCTCCTCCCTTGGGGTGAATCAGAGAGTAATAAAAACCTGCAGCAATTCCAGTTGTTTGTTGTTGCCTGTTCTGTACCTGTGTGGGAATGATGATGCCAAAGTTTGGAAGTAATGTACCCTGCTTAGGACTGATCAGATTTCACTGCTAATATCTGTTTGAAATAATGGAAGAGTTTCCTTCCTGTTCTCCTAAAAACCTGATGTAGAGCCCCACCTGCAGACAAGCTGAAGATATAAAAACTGCATAGACAATCTTAAATACATCTGAACAGCAGAGGTCAGAAGAGCTTCACTGTTAATCTTGAGACGTCTAAACTAAACACAAAAACAACCAAAAGATAGTTATTTCACCTTTCTATTTGAGAGATTCAGAAAAATGCCACTTTCCCCTATGTAAAGGGATTCTTTTATAAAGTGGACACATTTTTTGTGTATTGAAATAGATATTCCTGATTAAAACCTATTATTTAATGAAGAATTTGAGCAGTTGCCTATTTGGTTACATATGTACAGACCTGCAGTCCCAGAAGAACAGTAATCCAACCATAATCAATTGAATCTGATACACCATGATACTCAACAGGAATGCAAGTGTTCATTTTTTAAGAGAGGGTCTGGCAGGCAGCTTGATGAGATTTCCGTGTGGAGGTCCAACTTTAAGAGCGAACGCAATATTCTGTCCAGACAATTATCTAAACAATGAGAGACTGTGGTTAATTCATGTACTGCATTAACTAATCACTTCTTTCTCATGTCTGACTCATGCTGCAAATCAATTCCTCGAAGCAAATGCCAGATTTTCTGTGCAAAAAACATCAAAGTTAACTGAACTGAAAACGTGTGGGTTAAAACTACTCACTAACAGGCAGTTTATGTATCATGAAATGAAGAAAACTTGCACTTCTTCCTAAGAACACAGATTTGAACACCATTATAAATTTTGCCAACTTAAAATAAGCAATAATTATTTTGTAATAGTAAATGTGGTTATAAATGCTGGACTGTCTACAGAATGGAACCTGACCAGCGTATAACAGCTACACGGCAGACAGTAAGAGCACCTGCACAAACATTTATGTTTGCTCTTAATTGCATGAGTAAGCAGTTTAGCTGACAGCACTGGAGAACGTATAAACCCAGCTGGAGACATTTTATTTATATGGGCAAATATCTGTTATTGCATTAAAATTCAGAGTGGTAACAATTCCATCATTCGTTTGTTGATTGAATTAGACACTGACATAAAACATTACTTGTGCGGTGCGAGTATGAGGGGGAGAAACTGAAGTGCGATGTTCTCATTCTGTTTTCTTGTATAAAATCCTGGTAAAATTTCCTCTGTTAAAACAGAAAGGAGTTATGTAAAGCGACTTAACTATAAAAGACATTAGTCTGGACTCTGCAGTGAGTGTTTAGTAATCAGGACAGGACTATGTTCAGCTGAAAACAGGGTTCTTTAAGGTCAAGTCCTGAAGATTACATAAACCACAGGTGCTGTTTCCCAAAAGCGTACAATATTCAAGCCCTTGAGACAGACCCCTGTAGTTCCTCACAGCCCTGATCAAGAGCCCTGTTACAATCCAGTCGCTTCATTGTATTTGATGGATTTGTCATTTATTCGGGGTCAAGGGTGAGCTGAAAGACATCTACGCACCCGTCTGTAGCACTGTCACACATTCCATATACAATAGCTTTGGCTATATATGGCCAACTGCTTTACTCACACTAGATGTAAGTGGTTTCCAGATGTTGACACAGACAGACAGTAATTGGAGATTGTGATGGCTTCCAGCTGCCATAGAGCACAGCCAGTGAATTCTCTAAGAGAGGGAATGTTCCATGCCATAACTCACACAGCAAGCTTTACAATAACACTCATAATCACATCCTTTGCCATCTTGTGGGTAAAAAATGACAGTGATCACAATGTTTTTTTGTTGCACCTACAACCACAAGAGAGGTGACTTACACACACAAGCCAAAAGAGCAACACCTATAAAGCAGAAATCTAAAGGTGTGTGCTTTTATTATATGATAAAATATGAAACATTGTGCTGTATGTGTCATCATTTGAGCTAATTTAACCTTTTACTGTACACTTGTGGTGGTTACATTTAACACCTGACAGTCAGCAAACACACGTTCACACACATTCGAGACTAAGTTAAGAAAAGTTGATCTTCTCCAAATGCTACATTCATATATTTAGATTATTGTCATTACTTGTGTCTATTAAAACAATATTTGAATAAGTTAAAAAACACTTAACTGTCTTAGTGGTTTTAATATCTAATATAGATAAGACAGGAATGAGGCCATATGACAACTGTGCAATATACAGCAATGACTGTTACTATCCTTATGAATAAATGTGGCTTAAAACATTTTAAAAGCTGTTATCCCAAACGTTTAAAAGTATAGTTTAAAAGTATATGACAGACTCTGATCTGGTTGCACATTGTACCTGGCCTGCAGAAATTTATAACGCTGCTTTTGTCTGTATAATCTGTTTGTATATTTCTGATTCCTTGGCAACAATTATTTGTTTACATTCTATAATGCTTTTCTTATGACATTTCAGAAAACATCATATACAGTGTTGCTATATTTGTACACCTAATTCCAAACACAATGAATGACACGCTGTACTGAAATATGAAGTGTTGTGATGGGAGAGGTCACCAGATGATGTTGAGTCATCTTTAAGTCACCATACATGTAAACCTGTGATTTATAAACACTTATAGTACTGTTACACCTCTGATCTCATCTGCTTTAGATTGCACTGAAAATGTTGAGCCTCTGATTAATCACAAAAGTCTGCATTGTGTCCTGGCGCTGGCAGCTGAGTCCAGTTTGAGGGGTGATGGCAAGAAAGCCTTCACACTGACATAGACCAGATGTTGGCAACATCTCCAGTTTTGCTCTAAATGAAATGGAGGCAAACAGCCAACAACCTGAGACGCTTTCACTCTGAAATTATGTTTACAATAATATTGCTGGGGCACAGGGGGGCAGTTTCTCAGAGAGAGGGAAAATGAAACCAGCTGCGAATAGACAGAACCGGTTTGAGTACAGATGAAAAGTCTGAGATGGGAGACGCTTGTCATTAGCCTCACCAAGTTTAGATTGTTAAAGTTTTAGCTTACTTTTTTTTGCTTGTTTGTTTGTTACACATTATTTTCTTTATGTATCTTTCTTTTGCTTTCCTAATGGTGTTTCTGGTGGAATCAAGTCAAAAAGTATGAGATAAACTGGAGGGTTTTATAATGTATTTGTTCAGCGAGCTCTTGAATCCAAACCAATAAAGAGAAGAACATGTTGCCCTGAAGTGGAGAGGATACAATAAAATCAACACTCATCTCTGTGATGGATTGTGAGCAATGTAAACAGCAGAATATTACCTTCCTCCAGTTCTGACCTCAGAGCGATGACAATGTTACAGCTGTCCACTGTTTCAAACTCGGTTAATTCTCCAGAGCGACTGGGAGCCAGTGCGTCTGTTGCCACTGGACACATCTTATTAAAAAAGAATTAAATTATTTCTCAAAGTTACTCTATAGCTTCATAAGAATGGAAGTCGTATGGACCTAAATTATGACCCTTTTCATGGTACTTTTTCAGAAACATCATTTTGGATCTTGACTGACGTGGTAACTATGAAGTGTTGTTAAACAGAGGAGCGTGACATTTCCCCTGCGTTCCATGGAAAAATAACAGCAGGGTTTGAAGTGACATGGGTTGAGTGAAGAGTAACAGATTTTTCATTGATCTGTCCCTTTAACTTTGGTATTATTAGCTGAAATTTGAAATAATACTAGCTGGCTTTTGCAAAGTCACCCTAAGAAATAAAGTCAGTCCCCTACAAATGTAGGAAGGGCCAAGAGAGTGAAGGGCGTTCAAAACAAAACAGACATGCGACACTACCACAACAGCATAGTTCTAATGTTTTAAGAGCTGTGTCGTAGGAAAAATGCCTCCCCTTAGCGTCTGAGGACCTACAAACCTTTCAGATCCTCCCTGTGTGTTTGGAAAGTGAGCGCGGCAGGAGACCTGCGTGCCGTCTCCAGGCCTTAGGTTAGCCTCACTCATTACTAGGAATAAAAGCACCTTTTCACTAAATAGTAACCTGAGTGCTTTGCTGGGAGAGTTTTCCTGTAAGTTCTGGAGTCACTGGAGAAAGAACAAGAAAAAGTGAATCTCAAGTTTAAGTCATTACATCTTGCAGGAAAAATATTACAAGGAAAAGTAGTGAAGGTATGATTGATGAGTATTTTATAAAACAGTTCTCTTACATAAGCCGAGTGCAGGAGAGATGGACGATGCACTGAGCAGCCACATCAAAACTGAATGGCTGCTGACTACACTAAATAAACAGCCAGTCTGCTCTTTAATTATAGAAGTGGAATCACTTGACAAAACCACCTGATAATCTTACTATTCAAATATTTTACAGCAGGGCCTCAGGCCAAGTGATGTCCCCAGCTGCATCAAATACAAATATTTTTACAACCATAACTTTGAACTATATACAGTTATCAGTACAGTTAGTATGAATACAGCCCAAACTATATTGACAGATGTGAACACACAAACTTGTTTGTGGGCTGCAGTTATGCATTAACATTCCTATTATTGGCCTGTAATAAGTGGGAAAAAAAATTTAAGAGGGTTTTAAACAGTGTCTGAAACCAATATTCAAAACCACTGCAGGAAAAAACATTTATGTGAGTAGAGTTTTGACTCAAAAATTCAAATCAACAACTTCCCAGTGTGACAACCAGCCCCGGTCTCACCATGTTCGGCGTATTAGTTGGAGACCCCCGCTTTGCAATAACTCCACATGTCTTACACTAGTACTGCCACTGTGTCCGATTTTCACCACACAGTTATCATGGCCAAAACCATTTATGGTAACAGTAATGTTGTGGTATATATTAAAAAGAAAAAAAATGCTATCAGTTCATCTTTAATTTTAGTTTGTTTTCTCTTTTTTGGTCGAGTCACACTCACAAGAGGAATGTAGGGAGGCAGAGAGAGTTTGTAACAATTGTGGCTATTAAATGTTAAACGTGTGCAATTGTGGTAAAATGTTAAACGTGTGCAAAAGCACCACCTACTGTGTTGGAGTGTCAGCCAGCACTGCATGATTATTCACAATATTATCATATGTGATGTATTAACACAATATCAATAACTATGGCTATTAATATCATGGTTAGTCAATACCGGTGTAGTGGGACACCCCTAATATCAACCAAATCAGGTTTTTCTCATGAATTTCACACATTATCTGTGATACGACTTATCCGGTTTCTCTGGAGAGGCTGTATCATACTCTGTCTACACTCCGACATGTAAATCACTAACACTGCTGCTGATGGCTTGTGGAGCGAGCGCGTTTTAAACCCTCATCACGTAGCCCACACGCTAACAGCTTCATCCACTAACCAAATTGCTGCAACTCAGACTGTCTCCGTAGCAACTGTGGCTGCTACCCTGCCAGCTGCCAATCATAAAGCATCTTTTGCGTCCTGCAGCATTTATGCAACAAATGTATCTTAAACAGTAAGTGGTGCTGTGAGGAACAACCGCTCCTGGACGGAGTCAACAGGGATGGCAACATTCAAGCTGAGCTAATTACAGACGTCTGGAGAGGAAAGGATTCACTATAGGGTATATTTGTTCTACATTGAGGGATTTTAGATCAGTTCGGCATAATATGTGAGACTCTGGTAAACCTTTATGTTGCCCTGATCCTCTCCAAGCTTTCAAATCTAAAGAAACACAACGGGCTAAGGCCCTTTAATTATTAGCCCTGCTTTCAGCTTTATGCTTTCAGAATAATATACATTGAACAGAAGTTATATTAAATACATTTTAAACAAAGAAGGATGTTTAATTTGAAGTGGGCAGGTAAAGACACACCATGGCACCATTTGCCACCTTTGAAGGTCATCCCAAAATGATAGACCACAGGTCTAACATTACTTCAACACCTAAATGGTATTTCAGAACACCTGGACTACCAGCAGCTTTGAAGATTCTATAGAGTGAAGGTCAGGTTGATAGTTCATACAAATGAAAGCACGGTCAATATTAGATCATCAAGAGCGAGTGAATCTACCTCATCAAGGACAGCCGGGGGAAAACATGCCCATTACGACCATCTTTTGTCATTTATCTGGCAGTTTTTCTTCGTATAGGTTTGTTAAGCCCTAACTCACACAATTAGCTGTAACATGGCTACACTGTGAGAGTCACACAGCAACATGATTTACACAAACAGCCCACGTTATCATCTGCACCCTATTATCTCTAGCAGCTAGACCTTTGTCATCTGTTTTTTATTCCAAGCAAAACGATCCATTTTCAGCAGAAATTACAGTCTCAAATTTTCCGCACGTCCCAATGTCACACGCGACACGTTCACCAGACTGACTTGAGGCATTCTATTCGAGCCGAGTGGAGCGCTGGAATATTTGGGCAGCTCACCCAGCTGCCATGGCAACAGGAATTTTACAGAGGCACAGGCCTATGGTTAGATGTTTTTCACTTTGCCTTCACCAACCAGTGACTGGGACTCAGGCCAATCCGTTTATCTGTACATGCAGCGTTGCAGTAATGCAGTGAGCGGGACTATATGAGCTGTGGGGCTGGATGAGTGGGGATCCCTCCACTAAACTGCTCACCAGCACCAATTAAAGGCACACATAACAGCTGCGCACTAAACCTGCGCACATTTACACATTTAATCTGGTTTTAAAATGGCGGTTGATAGTCTGATTTTTAATGTAAACTTGCACGTGTGTTAAAGTACATACAAATTATATATTATTCTATGGTATTTCTATATATGTATGTATATATATAATTCAACAAAGGGTAATGAATAAATGGCTGTCATGGCTGTAATGCAAAGGCAGGTGTGCAAAAACAAAAATGCTAAACAGAAGTGAGCTCTCGATAAATTCATTTATTTTTTGCACAATGAATGACATGAATAAGATCAGTTGTATTTGTGCTCAGTGCTGCTCACCGGAGACGGCAGCACAAAATGAGCTTTACAGTAAGAAAAAGAAGACATAAAAAAATAAAAGTACAAGATCATGAATGGCAACCGTGACCAAACACATGCAAGCTTACATGTATGTACATATATACAGTGTAGTATTTTATAAACATGTCTGTATACACAATGACACAAAACACGAATGTGTTTTACATACATTCTATGTACACTGCATATGTTTGCGTATATAAGTATTTATTCATTTGTATATACGTTCATTATTTGCTGTTTTTAATATTCATACAATGTACAAAATGCTGTATGAATTTAAAATCCATTACAAAAAACATATCAAACAATGTATAAGATTTTATTCAAATCGAAATTCAATACTTCTCCAAAATTTGTAAGCAAACAATCAAATAGGGCATGCAGATACAGAAATCAAATGATCAAAATGGTCAAACACTTAATGTATGACTTTGCTAAGAGCTTGTGTTGTGTTTTTATTAGGAATATTACTTTTTGAATAACACTTCACTTGTATAATAACTTCATTAGTAACAATACAAATTAAACTGATACTAGTGATAACATTCTCTTGGTGACCTCAGTAATATTTACTTGACACAAAATGTAATGAAATTGCTGGAATCGTTAAATAACAAAAAATACACCTTAACTTCACAAGGCACCACTTATCAGCTGGTGGAGAAAATACATCTGCCGTTTGAAACCACAGAAGCCAAGCTGCCAGGCTTTGCTACCAAAACCACTTCTTGATTAAATCATCTATAATCATGATTCTGAAAACTATTTTCTTTCACAACTTATGATTTAGATTTTTGGTGCTTAAAGCACCGACTAAAAGGTCAACATTCTTGGCAATGTTTCCAGGTGGTTCGCAAAACAAGTCCAAATGAATGCATCCACTCCAGTAAGACCGGCTGAGGCAAATAGCTGCCCATGTGTATTATTTCCTTTAGCTTTAATGCACTGCGAGTTTTCACACGGACAGACACCAAAATGGTTTGTAACACCAAAAGGGCATTTTAAGCCCCTGTGTGTCCTGCTTTGGACACCAGTAAATTAAACATACAGTATTAACACGATTCTTAGGCCTGACTCTTGCAGCTGTACAGTGATCCAGAGATAGTCAACTATTTACAGGGGACAATTTTATTAACATGTGATTAAGGCTTCACTGTTCAGAGGTTGGGTTTTCCTCCTCTAGACAATGACTAAAATTGAAAAAAAATGATCGTCGTCTTTAGCGCAAACTGTTGGTGGTTATTGGATTTAAAATTTCAGTAAGACCACTTTATCAGCATGCTCAGTTCAAAAAGCCTTGGTGGGTTTGGATATAGCGATATCTGGGGTGTCTTTAGGTGTGTATAACTGTGTATGTGCTGTCTGGTAGCTGTATTGTTACGAAGCTTTCTGAGGGTTTAATACGTACAGTCTTGTGTGTATAATCAGAATGATTATAATAAGAAAAATGTCCTGCAAACTACAGTGTGAAATAATGTTACCTCCAACACATAAAACTACAACCAGCACAGCAACACGATATTATGTACATTCTTGACTGTTATTTTGACATTTCCTCGTACCTGAAGATGTTATGAATTTATTGACGAACATAAGGCACATATATGAGAAAACCAGAAATCAATAACAAATGGAAAGCTATTCAAATTAAGACCACATTCAAATTCTATTCAGATTCCAAATAATATATTAGCATAACCTGCTCTACAATGTCTCTAAAATAGCACAGAGATGTCCTATGCATGGACCATCACATAATCACCTACATAGTCTTCTGTGAACATTCTGGTTTCCATACCAATCAATCCAAATAACGAGTAATTAACACATAACCATGCCATCACACTTCCTGTCTATTCGTAATAATATACACAAACCGCACTATCCTATGACGTGACGACACTGAACCTTTGGTCATGTGGATATCTAATACTGGCAGGTATACAGACATACTGTATTATTTAGTCAACAAGAGCAGGCACATTCTCGAACAGACTCTAGAGAAGGCAACTGAGTCAGTCCAATCGGCAACTAAGATCTTGTTTTCCAGTCAGACAAAGACAAGATGATGTCAAGATGCTGTTATTTAAAGCGAGAAAACAAATTTTAATAAAAAAGTGTTTTAAATGCAACCACAGCATTTTGCATCTGGCCTATCATGAAGTACAATGTCTGCAGGTGTCCTGTGTCTTCAGCACCCCTTTCATTTGCAGTGACTCCACATCATTGTGTTTCCATTTAAACACAAGCTTGCTGTTGTCACATCTACGTCTATTTGGTTAAAATGAAACAAAAACATTATTTCAAACCTTATATGGTTTGTGTTTGATATGCTGACAGTATAGGTAGATCCAAAATACTTTAAATCTGAAATGTTAGTAGAATATGTCACTATGTACAATGAAACTATAACCATCAGAACATCACTGAAAAGGGTTTCATTCAAAAGTATTGCCATTAGTTCATGCCTGAAACACACCTGAGTGCAGGCAAGGGTACGTGTTTTGGGAATTGACCTGTGGTTCTGATTCAACCTCTGCCAGATGATCTGTGCTTTCTGCTTGAGCGAAACGAGAAACTACTAAGTGAAAAGTGCACAGTACTGTCATTTAAGTTCATTTACATGTGCTGGTAGATTATGGCTAAAGCCACTGTCTCACAATTCTTAAGGTTATAGGTTTTGGGAGAAAACATTTCATTTGTCTCCTTGAAACAAATAAAAATGTACATAACAGTATCATACAAACTGAAGTGAAGCTTTTTAGACCACGATCGTGATCCAAATTCTTAGCGAATGCCCGTTGAATTACGTCAGTAGAATTCAGACTGAAACGAACAAATGATACAAAGACTCAAGCACAACTCACAGTGCACTGTTATAACCTTGCTAATGAGAGGAAGAAGGAGATTCATCTCGTCGGTTCCCTCTGCCTCTGCGGTTGAGACGCTCGGTTTGGAGCTCTGATTGAAATTTGTGCCAGTACTTGCCCACCTGTGTGGATTGCGGATTGGGCTCAGATCTGGCCATGTGCACCACTGACTCAATGGCGTCTGTAATGGAATCGTGATTGGAGAACTCAAGCTGAGCAGGCACCAGACCAGTGTGAAGATTCCTCTTGCCGGGAAGGTCCACACACTTTTCTAGAACTGGCATCTGGCCCATCAATCCGTCCTCTAGAGAAAGCGGCTGCTTCCTCGGTCTTCCTCTGCGTCTCTTCACAATGTTATTCCCCGTCTTGGCTTGTCGCTGAAGCCTCTTGACTTTCAGAATCTTGTTAACGTGATCCAGAGTCTTCTTGGTGGTGAGAATCTTGGAGTAGGCACACATATTCTGTACGTCGCACTGGCTCTCCTGCGCTTCTGTGTGCTTGCGCCTCCTCTGGTAGAGACTAGGATCTAGAGATGAAAATGAGAAACAATGAGAACACCATGCTACAAGAAGACTGACTGTGATCAAGTCAGTACAGTAAACATCTGAATAGTTGTGTCTCACTCCATTCTCACATCATCTCACTGGCAGAAAACAGTGATATTTCTAAAGTAAACGAGAGGTATACAGCCAGACCATAAGTGACAAACGTTCTTCTCATGCTTAATGATGTGACAATCCAATGTGTCAACGCTCTCATTTGTATTAGCTTGTGTTTAAATACTTCTGTTATAGCACTCTGATAGCAACTGATACAGGCCAGCCTGTTGAGCTGTTGTCACTCTAACGGAGTACACTGTTAATAAACGAACATAAAACATGCAGTGAGAAAGCAACAACCCCTGTTAACACTTGACATGCTGATAACTGATATACATGCACATAACCAGGAAACATCGGGAACATCATTAGACAATCAAGACACCTCCCACTTTTTAGGCTATCAGTGAATACAGCCTGTGTTCGCATCCACAGTGAATAGATGTGTCTGTAAATATAGGCAATAAACTAGGAGGCCTCAGATACATTTGTGATTAATTTACTGCTTCTACACTTCACATTGGAGCTTTGGAAGGAAGCCCAGGCGAGAGGAAATGCTGGGTTTCTGGCAGGCTTGTTTGAAATGAGTTCAGACAGCCTAAAGCTGCTTAAAATGTGTGTTCCACATTTAAGATCTCTCCTACGCTGGCTTCATATCTCTGAAGAGGTCTCTTTTTCTCTCTTTTTCTCTTTTCTTGTTGATTGCCACTCCATCTGGAAGGTTTCCATAAAAACAAACAAGAGCTGTAATTGTGGAAGATGTTTTGAGCTGGACTGAGATCAGGAGCACTGTACACATTTCTAGGTTTTTCTTAAGACACGGCAGACAGTGCAGCTGTGCAAACTTAAAAACAGGATATGCTCTGTTATTGAGAGCCTTAAATCAGTTCTTAAACTATCCTCATATCTGCTTAACCTTCTCATTATGTCATTGAAGTGAAATAAACCGCAGAAAGGGTTGCACAAAATCATTTCTAAAAACCTTTCATGACATGAATATTTAAAAAAATAAAAAGCATATGATTTTATACTTGTATACAAGACAAAATATGTATAAATTATATACACTCACCCAGAATTAAAACTTATATCAGTAGCCTATTACGAGCCTAATGAAAAGGTCACCTTGTTTGTGGGCTGGGGTACATTAGAATCATATGACCAGTCAAATACTTCTCAAATAATCTCAAACAACCCCTATTATCAGACACTACACACATTTTCAATGACATCAGTAACAGAAAATCTTCATTTATGTTGCATGCACACTGAGAGCCCACAACAACTGCCTCAGTGACTACTTGTGCATATTTTTAATAGAACAGCAATCAAACTTTCCAAACACGGTATTTCCTTAGTTATCAAGAATAATCATCATTCAGTTACAAAAGATCACAAATCACAAGGGCAGGTTTGGATCTGAGTTAAAGCTTAACAAAAGAAGGAAAAAACCTGCATGGGTCACTAACCAGCTGTGCACGCACTCCTTCAGTCCATTTGGTTTCAATAAAGTAATATGTGTGCATGACTAAACATGAGCCCTTCCCTCTCCAGCCTCATTTTATCACTGGAAACCTCGCTCATTCTTCCCAAGTG
The DNA here is from genome assembly GCA_036877525.1 of Chromobotia macracanthus. Lineage (NCBI taxonomy): Eukaryota > Metazoa > Chordata > Actinopteri > Cypriniformes > Botiidae > Chromobotia > Chromobotia macracanthus. The sequence continues at coordinate 1,901,209 of JAZGTH010000076.1, read as the reverse complement.
CCAACAAATCACTGGACAGAGACATTCGTTTTCAAAGGCAACGTCGCAAGTCATTTATTCTCTGAAATCTCTACCTGTATTCTGCACACAATGTTTTCATTAGAGGCAGTAATTTGTGGACCTGCCTCACTGCTGTCACCACCGCTCCACTCTGCATGGTAGTGGAGGCCTACTTCCTGTCGTCATAGCAACCCCACAGTTCAAAGGTAAACGGTTTACAGAAAGCAATGCATTTTTTGCCCCTGTATATTCTGTGGGAGACTGTCAGGACAAGCTATTAATTTAACACACAAAATCCTTGTGAAGCAGACGTTTGTTTAGACTTTGTTTTCAAAAAGTCATTCACAGCTAGCATTAGTAATGGTTTTAATTGGGGTATCTTGTGTGCTAGAGCGCAGAATCTGTATGCAGATTATTTGAAACTCAATCAAAGGGAAGTCCTCTGTGTAACTCCTGTGCTAGCAAATAAGTGGCATTAAGTTTACGTTAAAGCCAGGCTTACTTAATCAGGGCTTAGAGGAGCTGAAAGACCTGTGAGATCTGTCCAATCCACACCACATGTGCTCACTGATGTTTGATGAACTATTATCTGTCAAAGGATGATTTTTCTCATGCAGACTTTTTTGTTCTTAGTCAGATGTAGTTATGAGAGAACAAGCGCTATTTCAAGGTTTAATGTTTTGATCTTTTGCTTGATTCATTAACAAATATTATCATATTTGGTTGTGCAGGGGTAGGGTAGGGGTAGTTTGCATCGCATGGCAAAGTTGTACAGAATTTGTAAAAATTAACATGCTTTAATGCATGTATATGGGCAGGTGAGTATTGTTCAGATGCTGTGGTCATCCTTTTTTTTTTTTATTTTTTTGCATCTTTCCATAACTAGTTTATTTAAATGAACATGTTATGTGGCAAGTAAATATTTAAAAATGCAAATATTCCATGTAGAGATTTTTAAAACATCAACAGGACACACAAACTTTCCTAAAAGTATTTCCTATCAACTACCCACCCATACATGTCTTTTAGGTTTCAAACTTGCCAACACCCTTCTTAGTTTAGGACATAACCAAGCTGTGTAAAATATAAAATATGGCCCAAACAAGACATCCCCATCATGTTTAACAGCCATATTGTAAAACGTGCAGCTGACAAGCCATAAATCTGCAGCAAATAGATCTAATTAATTGTAAATGAGATTTGACTTTAAATGCAAATTTGGGCATATAAAAGCCTCACTTTGCTGCAATTTATTACACAACCGGCATACTGCCCCTGGCAAAACATGTGGCTGCCATAAAAATGCAATTCTGTCAAAACATGCTTATCCAAAATCATGCTTTGAAATCAACAAAAATGAATACTTAGGTGTGATGTATGTAGTATTTCTCTGTTTAAGTACAACAACCTTGCTTTTTGAAGCATCTAGTTAGTTCATGGAGGTGGGTGACTGCAGCCAGAACATGAGTCATCCTCGGTTCCCCTAGGGTAGTGAAAATGTAATCTAACTATGCCTAGGGCCCACAATTCCCCCTTGGTAGAGCAGACCAGATTCATTAAACCTCTGGCTTCTCTCCAGCTCTTTTAACAAGAGGCAAGGTTTTTATTGCATGTCTGTAGAATATAAATCAAAATGTGTGAATAATATATGTCTAAGAATAAAACATTGGCAAGCAGGGCCGAATCGGGAGGAGAGAGAAAATTGTGAATTATAGTTGTCTTCATCCATGCATTACATTCTCCCTGCCAGATGTACTGAGAACAAAATATAAAGAAGTTTATAAATGCGTGTTTGTTCCTCTTTCATTTGTACATAAGAGCAGAAAAAGGTTTTACTTGTACTGCAAGTAATTTGAAAAAAATTTCAATTTAAAACAAAAAATAACAGAACATTTTTGTATTGCTCTTCCATTTTGTTGTAATGCCTCATATGGTAAGAGATATATTTATTTTGTACCTGATACAGCTGCGTCTGAACACTGGTGTATCTTCTCTGCCCTCTCTTCTCCACTTCCTTGGAAGGATGTTACACTTCCCTCTCTGTATGTTGCAAAGTTCTCCAAGTTATGTCTCCTGCTGTGGATGCTAGAATCATTGTCTCCTAAGTGCCGCCCCCTAAATGAGTCCAGCGCCTGGTCTTGGCTGGCTCGCAGGCGCTCAGGTGGCTGTCTGGTGCAGAGGTTCAGGAAGTTGCTGAGTGTCTCTCGTCTAGTGCGTTTGCAATGCTGTGAGTCAGATAAGGATAATGATGAGAGAGTGTCTACTTCAAAATAGTTCCTGGAAGCTTTCAGCAAAGCGTCTGTGCTTTGCTTGCCTCCTTGCTTGTCCTTCAGTTTGGACAGAGAGTTTTTCTCCAGTCTCTCATTTAATAGGCTGAGGAAGGCAGGACTCTGAGTTCCACTGAAGAGTCCACTAATGTTTTTCCTCTGTGGGATGTACTGATCTTCCTTATGTTTGTGCTTGTACTTGTGTTTGCATTTGTGGAGACAGACACTTGCCAAGCAGCTGCTTGAAGGGTGATGGGAGTCACCCATCCTAGATGAAGGCATCTCATGTGGCATACTCTTTGCTCTATGCCTGCTGGTAGCAACAAGACCAGAGGACGTGCCAGGGTGGAACTTTGGAGGAACTGGTGGCCTCATGAGAGGAGAGCCTGAAGGTCCAAGTGCATGAGATAGGTACAAGGGTGAGGGGTACTGACCATAATAGCCCACATTTATCATACTTGTGGTGAGAGGCATGGACGTGTAAGGCATTGTGTAGGGTGCATAGTAATTGCCACCAGGCACTGGGCAGCCAAACCCTTGAATAAAAGGCATCTTAGATATTGGCTCATTTGATTTGGCCGGCCTACCACGCCTCCTCTTTGACCTTTCAGAGCTCCTGCGAAGACAGTGCACAGAGTCATAGGGATAGTATGGCATGGGACAGTAGTGGTTAAAGTTGAGACGGAAGATGCTGGGATACAAATTCTCATGGTAGAACTTGTAACTGCGGTGGGAAATCCTCAAGACCTGGAACTTGCTAACCAGCTCCTCAAGGTCAGCTGTAAACTGCAGGTCATCCCGGCTCTGGAGGGCCTTACGCTTTCTCCGATACTTCTGCTTCTTCAGACTCTCCTGAGCAAAGAAATTTTCCACAGCAACCATAGTGGGGAGCGTTTGGTAGTGTCCCCTTGCTGCTTTGCTCTTAGCATCTATAACAGTAGCCTCTGTGGCATCAAAACTGCAAAGATCAAAGGAGTATCTCCTGCGGGATGCTGGGCCTTTCTCAGCCTGGTCTGATGTGCTGTTGTTGTCCGTGCCAATTCCACTATCACTGGGGATTGTCTCTTCACTGTGGGACTCACTAACTGGAGACAGGGTGACCTCTTTGACAGAAGCCACTTCAGACAGATGAGATGGTGAGTTGGCCATTAGTCTTGGGGGAGAAAGCTTCCAGTTACTACTGAGCAAGCCCTTATGGGTTTTTGTGGGCAATGCACCGATAGGCTGTAGATTTGGCATTGTCTTCAGGTCACACTGGCTGGTATCTGTGGTGGCAGGGTGAGTCATCCCACCTACTGCAGAGTGAGCAGAGAGAGAATGCAGGACCCTGGGAGAAGGCATTCCAGTTGCGGACAATGTATTAGAAGGCACTAGAGGGTTCTCAAATGGACTGGGAATAGGCAGCAAATGTTTTTCACTTGCATTGTGCTTATTTTGCTGGGTTTGCAGAACAAGTCTGGGTTTCCTTCCCCGCTTTTTGCCTATGTATATAGTCCCACGCTTGCTTATGTTGATTTGCTTACCAAAACGAGCCTCGATTGACAATGCCACAGTTGACATGGCATTTGAAACTGGAACATTGGACTTCAAGGCAAGATTGCCAGTGCTTGAAGTAGACAAAAGTTCATTCAAAATGCTCTGCATCTTTCCCATTTTCATACTTTTAGCTGCCCTCTTTTTAAGGACACCTTCTTGACCTGATTTCTTGAGTTTCACATGCTGTGCTGGAGGGGATTTGTTTAAGGCCAACTGCACCAGTTTTGACATATGTTTCTTCCGTCTCTTCAAAGTGCTTGGTGAATCTTGGGCGATAGGGCTAACGGGGCTTGTTGCAGTGCCTTCGTGAATTGTCTCCACAGTGAGCAACGGCTGCTTTTTGGGCCGGCCACGTTTCTTCTTTACTGGAGTAATGACTGTCAAACTGTTTGTGTTTGTGTAGAGTGGGCTGGATGGGGTAATAGGAAAGGCAGAGGGCGGCTCTTCAATGGACAGAGATTGATTTATGTCTGTATGAAGAGCAGAGTTCTGGGACTTTAAATAAGACCACCTGTCCTTGACCTTTGATTGCCTACTTTCTGTTTGCTTGTCAGCATCAATCATCAATCTTGGTCTCCCAACTGGGTTTTTCCTCTGTCTGTTCTGAAACATCTCAACATCATCACTCATTGTCCCAGCACTGTCTTCTGTCTCACGTACATTCATACAGAATTGTTTTGGTGCACTGAATTCTATTTTCTTTGCTATTTTAGGTCTTGTGCTACCTTGGTCAGCTTTATCAGTCATTTCAACTTGCTTTGTGGTTTGTACATCATCTAACAAGTTGTTGTCTTCAGCTATTTGTCTGTTTTTTCTCTTTCTACTCCTAAATTGATCTGTTTGATGGCTAACTGATATTGTCTTACATTCATCATCTGTCCTATTGCTTGACCTCTCAGGCTCCTCTGTCTGAAATTCACTTTTATCAGCGTGGTATGACTGTTTCTCCTTAGTATCATCTTGACTTTCAGTATTCTCGTCCTTTTTGCTCCACTGAAGGTCTAAATTATGGGTGGCCAAGGCCCTAGTTGGGTCTCTCCTTCCATATTTCCGTTTGATGTTCCCAAACACTTGCTCAGTGAATTCCTGCAAACCTTTGTCCTTGCTGAAAGAAGATTGTGTCAACAGATTTGAGTCTGTTGGGGGACTCATTGTTACATCATTTGGAGAAGATGCTAGCGGGTCAATGCTGAGAGGAGATAAGGCAGGGGCAAATAGATTCACAGAAGAACCCTCTAGAGCCTTTTTAACGTGCATTTTAGAAAACAGGGTGTTGGGCTCCGACAAAGGGTTCTTGTTGCATGATGGTTCTCTTTTTGATTCCAGTTCCGTCCTGTTTTGTTCCTGGGAAGCCATGTCTCCAACAGTTTCCAATGGCTTTGTCCAGTCAAGGTGGTGAACGTTGTTGCTTTTATTCTCATGCTTTGGTTTTGCACTTTGCCCAAGGACACCCATCATCACACTGTCAAGTTTATCATCAAATTTATAAGGCCTCTCGTAGGTCTGAAAATAAAAGAGAAAAAAAAACAATTTAGAAACTGAACCAAGATTACACAATGCCCAGCTCATATCTGAAAAACCTCAAGATCTGGAGAGTAAACCTACACATCCTCTTACACTAGGTAGCTTGACAGGAAAACCTTCACACCCCATAAAAAACTACAACGAGGAACCTACATGCTCTTACTGATAACAACTACTGTTTTGCTGCCAAGTTCTCAGATAGTGGGCCACACCCACAGAAAAGCATATAATAACAAGTACCATTGTGTAAGCCTTTGAGACTTGTGGTTTGGTCTGTTAGAAAAAACATATTGCAAGATCAGCACTTGACACTAAGATATGTTCTGTAAAGCCATCCTGTTTTCAAAGCCAGAAGCTGTGGTTGTCTATGCTGTGGTTTCATATTAGTTTACATCTGGGGTCCCAGTGTTTTCAACAGGCTCACATTTGACTTTCAAAAGGCCAAATACACAACCTTCAAATGAGACAAACTGTAAATATATAACTGTGTAAAATGAAAGTAGAAAATAAACAAAATTAAAATTAAGAATCATTATACAATGAAAGGCTAGCAACAGTAATCCAGCTCTGAAAGCATAAGACCCCACCGGACCAAATGCAATGATGGAATGAACATTTTATGGCCCTGCGCCTTCTACAGAAGGTCTATGTATATATTTATATAACTATATTCAGACCGCTGTAGTTAGTGATTGCTCTCAGGATGTAGAGACTTTTAACCAGCATAACAAAACATGTTTCTGAAAAACAATCGCCTACCCTGCCTTTAAAGAAAAAGGCAGGAATAAGTTGCTATGGCTTTGACACGACTGATTACATTATCTGAAGATAATCTGGTCCCTGGAGGCTGGTTTGTTTCGGTCAGAGCACAGCAAATGAAAGAATTTATGACATAAACCAAAGTATGGCATGGTAAAACAAATTTGGAAGAAGACAAAAGTCTATGAGTTTAGACTTACATATAATATAATATTTCATATAATATAATATGATATAGTTATTTATATTAACTATATAAAGTATTATAAAAGAATCTCCCACATCTTGTAAATACCCAGGAACCATAGGTTTGATTAACTAATGCTTTTAGAAAGCAAAATTTCTTAGGATGAGCAAGATGTTTAGACCAGGTAGGAGCCATGGCCTTGCAGTTGACACACTGAGCCTGGTGCACCTGCAGGCAATGGGAGATCAAACATGGGATTGCAACATTTCCCTGTGTCCTATTATTCCCCTTCTCTCCGATGTTCTATGACCAAATTAAATTAAAATGTTATTTGACAGAACAACTGCAGTGTGCTGTCTATTTAATTTAGAACCCTTAAAATCAATTTGAAAACCACAGGAGCTACCTTTGACAGGTTAAATGACCTCAGACAATTACGCAGTCCACTAACATACCTTATAATGGTAACCTACCTACCTCTCTCACATTTTGTAATCGCCTTTTTGTTCTTCCTCTCATTAGCCGAGAGTAATGCCTCACTTAACTCCACAGCACCTCCTGAAAGAATCCAGGCAGGCAGGACTTTTATCTGCTGTGCACAGCCCTCACCTAAAATATCCCAGCAGACCATGCATGTGTGTGTTCAGGAGTCATACCTCAGCCTAATTCTCTCCAATATCATTTAATCAGTTGATTTTAATTAAAGGGAAGCAGACATTAATGAGGGATCAATCCTGTGCCAAGCTTGTCCTTTTTTATTTCCCTCATCAGTGAGAAACAGCATCACCTTTCAGAATCCTAATCCTGTAATCCTATGAGGAATTTGTGGTCTCCCCAGCCCACAGGATACAGTCTCCGCTGCTGAATGCCAAGTCTCCCGGCCACCCTTTCATTTGCCTAAATGGCATTATGTTCCCCCTCCCATCTCCAAAACAACATCTAAGGGATATGGCACAACCTCAGCACTGAGGATGTCAACGTCGCTCTACAAACTCACTGTAAAACTCAATTTGTGTAGGAAAGCAACCGTGAACTGCTTTCCTGGAACCACAAACTGTCATTTTTTCTTTTTCCTTTCACCAGAAAAAAAAACATTCCAATTTCCTTTCATTTGTATGGTTCTTTTTTAAAAAAAACAAATGTCAAATATAAAATTCATGTAATATCATATGGTGTTCAGGTTTTTTGTTGACAGTGTATTTCTACGGTTCACATTTTAATGTGTTAATGAGGCTGAGAAGAATACATTTCTGTGGCAACAGTCCTATGTTACAAACACAGCATTGCTCAGTGTAAATACACCACAACATACTGCGTCAATGTGTAGACAGTGAGTCCCTCACCAGATAATAAAAATCTCTGCAGTCATAAATGATTTATGAGTTCTCTAATGAGCACTTCCTATCTGCTGTAAACAGAGAAGCGGTTCTGGCAGGGCCACTGGGCAGTCTGGCGCTGTCGGCACCAAATCCTGGCGGACACCATTTCACTCAAAGCCCAGAACTGCAGGAGATGAGTCAGTCTCAGACCAGATAAACAGAGATGAGAATCCTATGCATGATAATAAGCTAAGTTTGGCATCCTGATGGAGCCCTCCATAGCCCCTTTTGACCCCTCACATTTCTTGCTATCTCTTATTGTTCTTTTCATTTTTCCCCCTTCATCACTGTCATGGTAACTGGCCATCCACAGCCTCATTGGCCTCTTGTGTGTTTAGTAACCATGGGATACTGTGAGTCAGAGCCACCGAAAATAGACAGAAACTTCACCCGACTGATACCTGGCCAAACTCACTCAACCCTCCACTAACTTCTGCCCCTTGTGTGCAGGAGCTCCATGTTTGCCTTTTAGACTGACAGCTGAGCAGTCCCAAAGCCTGATGCCGAATCAACACAGCTTGGCATGACGCTGAAGTGCAGACATTGACAAATGATGCGATAACATTCATACAGCTTGAAGAAGCTGTTGTTACCCAAAACGTGACCAGCGCTACGCAAACGAGGTGTTGCAAGGTCCTTTCTATCCTTCTGATGTCATCCCTATAATCACGCAAGCTTTTATAGATTAACATGATGGCAGATCAGCTTTGTTTTCTAAGCGAACGGCAGAGTTCTAGCCAGAGGCTAATTGGTCAAATTACAGCCTTTGTAGGACAGTCTCAGTAACACTTTCAGAATTAGTTAGTGAAAGCCAGAGTGCTGACTTGTTAGACAGCCCTTATGCTGTGGTGGCAGTGGGTAATCTAACACCGGGTTGAGGACACACACACCTGGATAGAGTGTCGTTTAACTGATCTGGAAAATCTAGATCTGGTTACAGAGCTTGAAGAATCTTTACATAATCGTAGCACAGACCAAATGGCCACTGGTTTGACACACTGGTTTGAAATCTATGGGGAAATGTCCCATGGCCCTAAATTTTAATGGAAAAATTGAATGTCATGTATTTGACTAAAACATAAAGCTTCTATGAGGTCAAAATAGATGTTTATAAGGGTCGTTATTTGTAATTGTAACAGCATTGAACTTTCAATTAAGCCTGGTCAGAACCTCACAAAGATGAAATATCATTTTCCAGACAAGTTGGCATAACATAACAGGCAGCCAGTATCAATATACAGAGACTTTTTTAACACATAATGCTGTTATTCAAAGAACAATTAGACATTTATTGGGCTTAAATGTATCATGAGAACAGTGACATGCAAAATGTTTTATCAGTGCTTAGGCCAATGAAATGTCAAATTAAGTTAATATGGCCTGAGCTACAAAGCACACAATCCATAATCTCTGATAAAGGTAACTAAAAAAAACACTCACAATGAAAGCTAATCGCAATGAAAGTGCATAAGGGAAGGTAATAAATGTTAAACTAGACATTAGACATGATATATTTTCACTTTTTGTTTAGATTGTTAGAATGACTAACCAGATGTTGAAGAAAACATTCATTCACTCAAAACAATAATCCTACAGGAACATAATTTAACCCACTATACAGCTCAAATAATACACATTTTAAGGAAGAATTAGAAATTAGGAATATAGCATATGCTTTGTGCTTAAAATGATTGTCTTAGTAAAGGATACTGTGCCACAAATGCTGTCAATACATTCAGTAATTAAACGCAGATGTTACAGCTGTGACACCCGTTAGCAGGTGAGAAACGGTTTGTGTTTAACTTGCTCAGTCATTCTCGCTTTTTCCTAACACATCCAAATTAGCATGAAAATGAGCTATTTGACAAGGAAACAATTAGCAGCCATTTCAATTTCGCACCCTTGCAGTCTAATCCATTTAATGATGAATTAGAATGATTGGAGGAGAGGGTCAAACGCGAACAAGCCCTTCTCTCATTGGTTACGCTGCCGTACTCTCTCATCTCTTAATTTGTCTTTTAATACTATTAGCCCTCGTAATCACTGCAATTGGCTTTAAAGTTCCAGTCACGCTGTGTGTTTGTTAGCGTGGGGAATAATTAACTATGAGCAGTCCCGCCAGGCCCTCCGAACTCATCCGCCCTGTTTAAACTGACTGATTAACAGACCCTAAGCAGCAGCAACAGCACTCTCCATCTACCACTAATGCATTAAAGATAAACCACACTGTCGACCGCCGGATAATAAACGATTCTGAAAAGCGGTCTGGACACCCTCCTTCCCCAAGAATGTGTGTGCGGTTGACACAATACCAACTCTGTGATATTCGTCACCCGTCACAATATGTGCAAGCTCCTCCATCTTGAATGAGGGCCCATCTGGATGATAGTTGTTCATGAGCATGGTTCTGAGGCCCATTTAAAAAAACGTCAACGAATATGTTAAGCCATTGCTTCAACAATGCATCTGGCATAAACAACATAAACAGGGAAATCCATTGAGCAGTGCTTTACTAGCAAACAACCAAAGTTATATATTAAAACTGAAAATTCTTCCATTATTTACTCCTACCCTCATGTCATTCATTTTTGCTTTTGAGGTATTATATTTTTATAAGATATTTTGAAGTACGTTGTTTACCGCACAACAGAAGTGCCCATTAACTTCCATTGTATGGACGCAAAACCACTGAGACATTACTCAAAACATCTTCATTTGAGTTCCACAGAAGAAAAAATGTGAAACAGGTTTGAAATGACCTGAGGGTAAGTAATTTATGTAAAAATCTTTTGTTTGAACTATCCCTTTAAGTACTAGTCTAGCCCTGCTAAAAAAGAAAAAAACAAAGCAGCCTTAGCTCGTCTGTTCTGGTTTAAGATGTTTTTAAGACCAACTATGCCAGGTTATCCAGGCTTGGAGACCAGCTTAAACCAACTAAAATTAGCAAACCATCTCAGACCGGGGCTACCAATGGCTGCCAGGAACCTGCTTGTTTTTCTGAAACCTTCAGATTCAGATTCATTACTCCTGCTTGAATGCTACACAGACATGCAGCACTGCTAATTGCAATGTAAATATTTACAGAGAGGAAGGGGATTGCAGTCCCTTTCTAAAAAATGAAGCAACATGTCGAGCAGCACGTCAGTAAAATGAAGAATTCTTCACCTGCACTAATGGCTGCAGTCAGCAGGGGTCATGCACTGAAGCCATTCAGTTATGTGACTGATATCTCCTCACAGCTGTGCTCCCGCTGCAGCGCTCCTCTTCAACAGTTATCTCATTTACATTTCTGACATAACAGCAACAACAACGATTGTTTAGTGCTTCAGTAAAAGAAAGATCGTAACTAAAACAGGGCCAGATTATATTCTAAAGTATATTATATTAATATAAAATAATTATATTTTAAAATTAATAATACCCAAAAAAGCCCTGACATCTAACAGTCTGTGAAGACAGGAAAGCCAGAAATATGTTTAAACATAACGCTATGTCTTGCATCACTGCATTTCCCTGTACTATAGAGGTGTTGTGTTGCCAGGATGTTGCTATGTGGTTGCCAAGATGGTTGAGTCATTGTTTAGCATGTTGCTAGGGTTCTGGGTGATTTAGGATATATTGTTGCTTTTTATATAATAGAGGCACATTATAGCTTATAAAACATTTTTGGAAACACAAAACGTTTATGATATTAATTACATAAATATGTACTGGGGAGGGGGTATTAGATAATGGTTTGCGTTTCAGAGATGATAAAGAATGTTATATGAAGCACTGCTAACACTGTTCTGAATTACAGAGAAACACTAAACCATAATAATGAGCTTTAAAATATAAATGAAGCGCACACATAAACAAACCAAATAAGTAGCTATGCATAAAAAAATTATATAAAAATAAAAGATAAAGCAGCAAATACTACATCAATATAGACAATTACCTAACATCGCTAATTTTTTGTCTGTTCTGTCTTTTGACCGGGGCACCAACCTTTGAGAAGATGCGCACTGATGCTGTGGATATGGAAGCGATGAAGTGCAGGTTTTAGCAGATCTGGCAAGATTAGCATTTTCAAACTTCCACACTTTGACAAGCTTGGATATGCATATAATAACAGGTTTCTGTGGCTGCTTTGCTTCCTCTGCGTTTGGCTTCTCAATAATGCGGTATTACAATATTGCGGTTATTGAGACGGCCCTAGTTGCTAGATAGTTATGTATTGTTTTAACTGAAAACAGTCCACACCCTAGTTTCTTTCTGGTGCTTTAATAAGCCTGTTCACACCAAGAACGATGTCTATAAAGATACCTATAACGATAACTATAATCCACACCAACAGATGATAACATCTGATAACATCTGATAACATCTGAGTTTAACACTCTGGTGTTTCGAAAACTCCTCAATCTAAGCATAATAAACGCTAATAGTGATCCTGTCCTATAAGCACAACTAATACAAGCCTTGATACTTGCAAATAAGAATTAAACAGTTGACAGACTGTGACCTTTCACTATCAGATACTTCAGAATCATGTAGTCAACATGTACACACTACATCACAAGGCTTTGATGTTTCCCGTGAGTGACTGTCTTATTCTAATTTGTGTTGGCTTTTGTTTGTAATCTGGTTTGATAAAAGGTCCTCGATCAGCACTGATGGATGTTCTCCGCACCTGCCTGATCAGATACAGCCAGACTAAACACCATTAGCACAAGAGACGGCAAATGACCAACTCCAGCCATCCAGAAAGGCAGAGATTACAATGTTTATTTCTGAGAGTCCTAATGTAAATATACATGTGACAGACAGGCAGAAAAACTCAAACATATTTGTTTATTGTTTGCATTAGAAATTGTTTGCTGAATGAAATCTTTGATGAGGGACCACAGTACAGAAATTTCATTTCTGGCTGATCTCTTATGATTTAGGAAGCTGAACTTTGGGTTTATAAACTGGCCACTGAAATCTGGAAAGAATGAAATGACGCTTCAATTCTACAAAATCTACAGAATAAAAACCCTCGACATCTCCCTGTCTCACACACTCATGGGTGCATAAATACGCACACACACAACCCATCAAATAGTTCTCTGCAGCCTTTAATTTGGCAAGATGCCTGGTGGAGTGTTTCATTTTTCCTGTGTATAGTTCTGGGCAGATGTCCAGAAAGGGCCCGGCACAAAGAGGGCGAGCGAGAAAGACAGAGACAGAGGGTTAGAGATACATACTAAGAAGAAAAGGACAGAGAGAAGACCCCCCAAACTCCCCTTTTCTTTCATAACTATTCCCTCCAAAAATTGCAGTGATTGATATGAGCTTTACACAGCCCCCTTGGCTTTGAAACAACCCTACCCCCTTACTGCCCCAGTAAACTGTGGCCCTGCCCTTTCACCCCATCCACAACCACCCCCCCCCGCAGCGGACCACCCTACCCTGTGGGAACAGCGCGCGGTCAAAGGCGTCCCCCCACCTTCTCCTCGGCAGAGCCCCCGGGTTCCATTGAGAGCTGAACAGCCCTCTCTGATGTACCCTGCTTTGTGTGACAGTCTGACAGGTCCAGAGCAAACAAACAAAATGAATACTAACACCCCTTTGTGTTCGCTTCCCAACCAGAGGCACTTAAAGGTAGGGGGGTGGGGGGTGGGAGGAGTGGACCCAGCCCCAGGAGTGGTGACAAAAGCTGGGGGAAATAAGAAACTCTGGACCACAGATACTACATAGACAAAAATAACCCCCACACACCCAATGCCCCCTTCCTCTGCAGAGAATAAAGAGCTCCATTTGCAGGCCCGTGGGCCACGGTGTCTTACGGTGTGTCTGGCCTGATGTGAACACAGTGGAGGACAGTGGTGGGCCAATAGCAGGCTGGTAAGTCTGTTCCTCCAGACTACACCAGCAGACATTCTCCGCCTCTCCATTCATGACCTCATGAGTGGAGCGCTTACATTCAGGGACTGGGAACAAGAGAAAGATATTACATGGCTGAGGGGTCGAGCTGGGTGATGGGTTATTTTGAAGCTGGTCTTCTGACGCATCAGGTGAAATGAAAATCAACAAATTTTGATCTTAAGCAAAATAACTTCAAAATGTTGTCAGGAATAAAACTCCAGCCACCGTATAGGTGCTTAAAATACAAAAACGGACAAAATACAAACATCTGTTTTTGGAACAATAAACAACATAATTGCATTTTCAACACAGCACTACAAACGCTGTAAGGAACTTGTCTGAAATGGCACATGATTTGTAGAAAAAATGCATATAATGAAGCATTTCTTTTGTGTGTGAAATTACCTCCATTTCCAGCAATAACGCAGGCAATAATCTGCTCAGCTGTCACTGGCTCATTTCACCTGGGTCCTAATGGTTTTGCATTTCAATGACCAAAGCAGATGTTCTGAGACAAATTATCAATGCCAAGACCGGGACAGACAACCAGGCTCAATGAAGTCAATGAGTTTTGTAAAAAAAAAAAAATTAGATCATGGTCTCAATAATATCACTTGATGCTGACTAAACTGAGGCTGTGTGCCTCAAGCCAAAGCTAGTAATGTAATGCTAACAAAAATGACCATGGAACATGAATATGCTAATAATTAACACACTGCCACGGTACTGCTACAGTTCTGTTTCTGAAGAGGGAATATATAACAATGAAAAAGAGATTTTAAATGAAACTAAGAGAAAATGTCAGTTGCCAAAATGTTGTTTTTGCCTGCAAGCACCTTTAAATAAATATGCAGATTGTAGCCTGACTTAAAAAAATTTCACACAGACTAAAAGCTGTAGGATCCATTTCTTCAAAGTTATTTGACCACAACCTATAAAACCCTAGAATGTGAAAAGGCCAGGCAGCCATTTTAAAAAAGGAAATGATTTGAAGTCTGTGAGATTCTGGGTTATTTCAGTTTTGTGGAAATGCTTCAGGCACCAAAATGTCAGGATAAAGAAGAAACGCACACAGACCTGGTGGAATGTGTTCCTCCCCACAAACCAAACAGTGTAATTAACACAGCGTGATTGCAGAGGCATCACAGTGAGCTGCTTAAAGCTACAGTCTCTGTTCCAGTATTGCTCCAGCGGGATGATTTTACTCCGAGTGAGAGTAATCAGAACATCAGTTTGTGAGGTGAGTCTGTCTCAATCAAAAACGCTGTTCTTCTGGATAGGATACCAGTTCTACATGGCTGTGCCTGATTACACAGTGGGTAGATAGACACTTAAAAAAAAACTACTACATTTGCATGTACTAAAAGTTTTCTCATAGCTTTTCTGTGATTCTTTGCAGTGTTACAAAATGCATGCTGGACCATGCTGGGTTTTTCTGTTGTGTAGAGCTGCATGGTTACGTTTTTCACCAGCAAACAGTCCACCAACATGATCTGATGAAACTGGTTTCTAAAGAGTGATCTTCTGGTTAAGCTAGTTAAAAGGTCACGTGGGGACAACAACCTACCAGCAGCCCATGCTGGTGAGCAGACAATGCAGGTCTTAGTTTGGTTGATGAAAGGGCTTCAGCTGATGTTCTTAAATGTCTTCTATAAATACAACAGAATGTCCTGTAAATGTTTACGGAATCTACACCTGCTTCTTGTCAGTGAAGGGTTTAATTTTGGCATGTGGCTTTGGTAAAGATAGCATGACTTGTATTTTTGGTAGGGCAGAAAATAGGTGAATCCAGCTGGTCTTCATTTAGAAATATTCTGCTAGAGTATCTGGGCAGAGACGTGGCACTGGATTTCCAACACTCCCAAGACTTCATTCAGTGACACATCTCATTAGAGTTCAATGACAAATCCAGACAGACACAACAGTTATAGTGATGCCCTCAATATTGCTGTGGAAAAACACTTGGCAGTAGTTCTCCATAACAGGAAGAATGAGAAAAGTAGAGTACAATAGTTTAAAGTAATAAACAGGATTGCTTAGTTTCAGTCGTTGAGTTACTGAACAATGGCTGCTTTGTGACTGTGAGCACTTGGCTCCCAGGCAGCTGTTTTTCCACTCGGTACCAATCTAACTCAAAAGAAAGAAAACACAGAAGCACCTGTGCGCTGGAATACAGGACAAGAGGAGAAATGGAGGAACAGCCTTGTGCTACTGCTATCTTTATCCACAAAACCGGATCCAGTGGTTTCTGTGCTAGGACAAACATTATGAAAGTGTCAGATGTTAACGTGTCACTTTGTGATAAAATCAATGACCCCATCTTCTCAAAGGCACCTCAGCATATTAACATACAACAGATCGATGCTAAACCCACACAGTCATGGTTTAAGTGCCTCTAAATGATGACCCCAAAGCCAACTCATCATATTTCATAATCAGGAGTGCTTAGTTACACAGTGGAAATAACCTTGAAAAGCAGTAATGCCATATGACACTATGCAAGACTTGGTCCTATGAATTTTAGGTCCAGCCAGACTTTTTACCATCAGCATCAAGTCTGGTCCACTTTGGCCACTGGCCACCTCATACAGGCCAATAACTGCCCAAATATACAGAAAGGGTCTGTTTGACCTACATGAATAGCTAACCACATTTTGTTTAGTGTTTGTTTTACATGTTTAGGAGCAGGGTTTTCTGTAATACTTTCTGTAATACACCAGAATAATAGACCAGCATGAAAACATAAATAGTCACAGTTAGTGCATGTCTATGGACTATACAGAATCACCAAAAAAATCTGTAATCATTTTACAAACATGTTATACAATCTTGACTACTTGCTACTATGTGCCTTAACCAAAACCCAGAAATAATATCTTTTAAAAATGTGATTCCTCTAACCTAGCAAATTTTGGCAGATGCAGCAATTAGTTACCTCTTTAGATTATTTGTACCAAGTAGCTGATAAAAGCTGTGTAAATCAAGTCAATACCAGTGATTTCGACAGCTCTTGTCAGAGTCATATGTAATATGCATCTGACAGTGGTATGATTTTATTCTGACAGTCCCCCGTTAGACACTGTTGATGGAATGTTGCAACAAACCTAGTTAAGCAGACTGTCTGCTTAATATCTGCTAACACTTTATTTTCATTTTCACTAGACATTTTACTTACTATAAGTAACCCTAATTCCTTATTCTACCAACCATAACCTACCAACCATTCTACCTACCCTAACAGTCTACCTATACTCAACTGGTACTCTTATGAGTTAGTTTACATGTAGGTGCGATGCTCCTTATACTCAACAGAATCTTTAAAGGGGCACCATCAAAACCCAGGCGGCTGGTGAAGGGACTGTGGGTCATCTGTGGGCATGTTGTCTGAGACTAAGACTGTTTTAGTACTAACATTAGCATAACAAGCCGAATCTTAACTTGTTTGTTGTAACCTGTAAGTAAAACTGTAAATAGCATTACTGTTTTTAAAACCTTTTAATGAGTGAACCCAATATTTCTGAAATGTTTGTAAAAATAAACTTCATTAAATAAATGTGTATGCTTCAAAAACAAAACAATTATATTAAAAAATGTTAATCTAATTACACAATTAAAAGGTGTTTAATAATACTATGAGTTAACCAAGGCAGGCGGCTTCAGCATATGAAGTGTATGTAGAGCTATATCTGTTTCCAGCTATATTTATGATGACATATTAATACAATGCACCAAATTAAACCACAAGCATGAAATTTCATTTACTGTGGTGACAGTCACGTCACAGTCAATACAGACATGAAAAGATCAGATAGAGAACATGTCACTGGTATACTGTTCGCTCATCTAAGCACACATTTATGATGAAGCATCTACTTCCCATTGCACACACCCACATACACATACATGCCCCCCCGCCCCCACTGCATTGTGTGCGTGGGGTAAAGGTCATGGTAAAGTAACATTCCACATAGAGTGAGACACAGCCCTGTGAAAAGAAGAAAGGGGGTAATAGGGTTTAGTGTCTAATCCCACATGGGACTGAAGGATTTGTAAGGACACCAAACCATTCCTAGTGAAAAGCTACCAGCTCACCTTCAGCAGCTCCCACAGACAGCGCGTGTGGTCAGATATTACTGTCAGCTGGAATACCACATTTTTTTTTGATTTTTGATTTGATTTTTGGTCACACCAAAATCAAATTTCGAATAAATATAGTAATAGTAATAGTCTACTTAATGTTAATATAAGGCAAAAAGTTTTGCATGCACAAGGTAAGATTTGTGTACATAAGTGTAAATGAGCTTAAATTTGGCGTGTATAAATAGTTTTGAAAGGTGTAAATCAAGTTTCAAGAAGAAAACTGGAACTCTACAATCATATGTATTTTGAGGTAATATAAAGTTGCAGTTCACAACACATGAATTAGGCTTGTTAATTCACAACACATCAATTAACACAGAACAGTAAAATGCTGCAAATCCTGATTTCTTACACTCGAAACTTGATTTACAGTTACAAAATGTATTTTCTGCACAGAAATTTGCTTTACGCTTGTGTACACTTTTACACTTTACAAATCTTACCTTGAACATGTAAATGTTTGTGGCATAATTCTACCTTTTTTGTGGCATAATTCTACCTTACCAAATTTACCATAATAATCCATTTTTAATACAACTAAATCAATCTGATTCTGGACTGTCTTTATTCTAAACCCCCTTTAAAGTCCATCTTTTACCAAAATTGTTTTTTTTCAGCAGTAAGAGGAACTTTGATCGCTGTGAGTCCAGGTTCACAGGCTCGGCTGTAGTTTCTCATGAGCAAAGCACGGCCCTCAGAATAAAGGGGCTCTTTCATGGCTCTGGGCTGGTTGAGAGGGCCACTGCATTGGTTTGCTCTCCCTGTTTCATCCTCACAATTAGACTGACACTGAATACTCAGAAGGGTCATTCCTGGTGTCACACTAACAAAATACCCAACACAAACACTATTCTCTTCATTTGTTCACCATGTATTTGCCCCTTCTCAGGCCTCCAGAGTAATTGTTCATCTTTGAGGACAACTTCTGCATTTTAAGTACTTCAATGAGAGTATTCATTTTCCTCCGAGCAGAGAATGGGTCTCCATCCAAAGAAAAGCTTCTTTTGTGAACAAGTTCAAAATGTGTCATGTTTTAATGACATACTGCCATCACTAGACTATATGTGCTAACAAGTAAAAACACTATCTGATATGCTGAGGGTGAAGCATGTCAACACTACAACACAATTCCTAATATAAATAAATTACAATAGCATACTAGCATGAAAGCAACAGAACATAGCAATAGTACAAACAGTTTACAGTGACACATATAATGGCCCCGCTGTGAAACTTCAGAAGTTCCTTAGAGTACTAGCATGTATGTACTGTAACACATGTATATAATAATCATTCTAACACCATGTTATGAAAGTACCATCACATTACCACCTGACATCATAACTGATCACAGTACTGCCTTGTAATTCTAAAAAAATGTCATAAACCCTCTGTAATTCTAACAGAACGTCCGACCTGAGATGACGCAGTCTTGCACAAATACTTACAAGATTTCAAAGGTCTGATGAGCTGGGAGAGAGAAAGAGAGAGGGATTGGAAATTAAGAGATTCTTTGTGAAAGGTATCTGTGTCCACCAACATGTCGGTAGCAGGACGATCTCCAGCGGACAGCTGATGGGTGCGATCACATTTCACTGACAAACTCAATTGGGCTTTAAGGGAGATCTAATGAAAGTCAATATGCCACACGGCCCCTGCGGCTATACTGTCGCTTGCCAAGACCCGATATCCCTCGTTTATTCAGTATATAGCATGTATCACATTGTTACAGAGTTGATTCATCCTAAAATAACAACTGTATCATTAATTACATACTCTCATGTCGTTTCACACCCATAAGACCCTCGTTCATCTTAGCAACACAAATTTAAATATTATTGATGAAATACAAGAGCTTTCTGAACACCACAGACACAAATACAACAGTGGTTCACCCTTAACTTTATGAAGTGGCGAGAATACTTTTGGCTGCAAAAAATAAAAATAACTTTTTTGTTAGTTAATATTTTCTTCTCCTCTGTGTTAGTCTTCAACACGTTCACGAATGCACCAGGATGCATGCGTGTGGTGCTGCTGACGCAGGAAGCAGCGTCCTGAAACAGAACCCAGAAGGCAAAACACTGCAAGTCATCCTCTATGTTCAAATCTGCAGACAAATTTACGAGGACTGTTTTATGTACAGCATGCATCTTTCTCTACCTGTAAACAGTGCAGCACTTCCAGATTCTTTGCAGAATGCCGAATGCAGAACTCCTGCGTCAGCACCACACACATGCGTAAACACATAAAAGTCACCAGAACTGCTCTCTGGTGAACAAAATTAAGATTATAACAAAATTAAAATTATAATTAATTTTGGTTTTTATGCATTCATTTGATTACTACCGTTTTTGATCAAGTATTTGTATTAAATCATAAAACACAGAATGGTCATGTATAGCTTTATTTTTCATTGTTTTTTCATTATTTTTAGCAACTTACAAACTTTCATTAAAATGGTTTCAAGTTTGTTCATTTGTTCAGTCAAAAAAACTTTGTTTAAGGGTCATTGCCACTAATAAGAGTTATTGTTTAATACCATATACCGTGAAACCAGTTGACCAGTTGTTTTCTAAGACAATTATTATATCGTGAAAATCTCATACCATTACAATCCTCGTCATGAGGTTTCTCAAACCTAATGCTAACCAACACACACAAGAGGAGCTCTCTGAAATCACTAGGCTCACTTTATAGACCAAATCAAAGGCTCTCACAGGAGAACCTGCGGTTACCAAGGACAGTTGCCTTCCAGGCAACAGTGCCAGCAGGAAACACACTTTCATACATACAGGGCTCTGCTGCTTACTGAAGACCCAATTAACAAACCGCTGTTATGTTGAGGAGACCCTGATAAACATGTTCTTCTGCAAATGTTTTCTATCATAGTCATTCCTTTCTTCAGGGTGGTAATGAATCACAATCAGAATCAAATATATCTGCTAGATGTGCACACACACACACACATCTGTTGTGAATCTGTTGTGGTTTTCAGGATCTTTGATATATACAAACATTGCACAAGAAATAAAAAATCCAGAATGAAACATACATATAGAAATGAGAGTTACATACAGATGTGCACAGTAAGTACTGTGTAAAAGATAAATATTTACATAATTATGCATTATGCATATATGAATGTGTCTGTAAAAAATTACATATTTAACCACTATAACAGGCATTTCATTGGGGAAAATTCATATACAAGCTCAGGACAAGCAAAATAACTAAATCAGGGCCTGTAGTAAATATTAATAACTCTTAATTAAATTAATGGGTTCCTGCAGCTCAAATAACGGAGCATGACCTCAGCAACTGGAAAGTTTAATTCCCAGGGTATGTGCATACTGATATAATGTAATAATTGCTAAAGTGAACTAAAGTGTAAACATAAATAAACCAACCTGTATGTTATTACCAACCAACACTGGAGCCCCTAAACCTGTTGAGCTCTAGCTGGAAATGACTAAAACTGCACTAGCCTCATCCTCATATGGTAAGCCCACCATTCCTTTACTGACATCTCACTGGCCGAAATCACCAGCTGCAATCTGATTAGCTGGCTATATACAATTTCCATGAGTAAGGACATACAGGTCATTTTTAATAATTTTTAATAATCTGTTAAGATGATACCAGATGAATACAATCTTATTGATGAAGAACTAGTACCAAGTTGACTAGATCTTTACTAGTATTTTTAAAGGCACTATATAAAAAAGCATAACTGTATCTTCCATTTGTCATCTAAGTTATGTCAGTACAATAATTAATGTGTCACTTTGGGACAGACAGAAACACAAATCACAAAATCCATAAACATCCGTAGCTGTTTATCCATCAACTGTTATTATTACTATAAAATGAACTCCAGGTGGTTTGTGGCCTGAATAAGCTACAAGGAGCACCAGACTTTAGCCACAGGTTAAATGTCTGCCTGCACGAGACGACCGCTGCACCAGCTGTACAGACAGCTATTAGCAAACTCAGGGTCACATTCACGGGATGACCCAGAATACTGACACGGTTTTGTTTTTCAGAATCTATTTCAGAGCCAGTCTGCTCAAGGAGGAGGAAAAGCCGAGCAGAACTACTCACAGTCCTACCCAACTGTTTTTTCAGTCTTCACCTCACAAAACTGCACTGATATTCTTACACCAAGAATTTTAAATTACATTTTCACATTTTACAAAGAAGACTGACCACCATTCAGAAAAACTGTGAGAAGGAAATGCATACTACATCAGTAGATCAGACAACATCAGGTCAACATCAGGATCACTGTTCTTTGTTAAACTACTTAGAAATAAAAATGCAGGGATATTTTTAAATGTCTTTCTACAATGACTCCTACAAGCCCTGCCCCCAGAATTCATAAATGCCCCATATGAGCTTCTGACAGAGGAATTCCCTCAGACACTGAAAGTACTGTCTTGAAGTGTTATTATTATTATGAAGTTAAGTGAATCTGGTGTTCTTTAGCATTGCTGGTGCCATGCCATGAGTCCTGAGCTCACAGCAAACAGAACCGAACAGAACCGAAGCGTGGCTCCAAAACCGTGATATGAACCGAAGCGTGGCTCCAAAACCGTGATATGAACCAAAGCGTGGCTCCAAAACCGTGATATGAACCAAAACCGTGATATGAACCAGCGTGGCTCAAAACCGTGATATGAACCGAAGCGTGGCTCCAAAACCGTGATATGAACCGAAGCGTGGCTCCAAAACCGTGATATGAACCAAAGCGTGGCTCCAAAACAGTGATATGAACCGAAGCGTGGCTCCAAAACCGTGATATGAACCGAAGCGTGGCTCCAAAACCGTGATATGAACCGAAGCGTGGCTCCAAAACCGTGATATGAACCGAAGCGTGGCTCCAAAACCGTGATATGAACCAAAGCGTGGCTCCAAAACCGTGATATGAACCGAAGCGTGGCTCCAAAACCGTGATATGAACCAAAGCGTGGCTCCAAAACCGTGATATGAACCGAAGCGTGGCTCCAAAACCGTGATATGAACCAAAGCGTGGCTCCAAAACCATGATATGAACCGAAGCGTGGCACTGGTATGTTGTTACACTCCTACTAAACACTGCATTGAGGTACAGACATGATATTTTAACAACGTCCTGGCTAACTTTCATTCCTAGCAGGAACATCTACTAGCAACCAATATCACAGCAACCTCCAGTGATGTCAGCATGAATGCTCCTTATTACAGAGTCTGTACTGCAACATCTGCTCATACAGCTAATATTCCATCATCCAGATGTTTTGTGGGACCCCAATAAGCTTTGGTGTGAGATAATGGTCTACCTCACAACAAGCTCAGAGGTCACCATGAGAAGACTTACAAGCTACCTGATGTCAGAAGATTACAGATTTCAAGACAGGATCAGGATCAGTGAAGAGGGTCTCAAGTGACAAAAGTGTGTGTAGAGCACTCGAGTGTGATGCTTTAGGAGGATGGAGTGGCCTTTTCCACAGTGTTTTTAATCTGCAGTTAAAACTCGGGAACAGAAAGGGCATCTCTCTCTCTGAATGTGCTAAACGCGTGTTGCAAGAACCAAAATAGGAATGTTGTTTTTTTTTGAAGAAAAAACAATAAAAATCATGAGGAACACATTAAATAATGTGCTGTTGTATTGTCTGCAATGAAATACAAGTCAAAGTAAATTTAGAAATTACTACTTTCTTTTTTATTTGCGTTTTCCATACTGTCCCAACTTTTACTGATTTGGGGTTGTATTAAAAAACAAATATTATATTTAAAAAATGGTTCACTTGGACTGAATAATGAAGAAAAAGCAGTATAGACGGCAAGTCCCTCATTACTGTTTAAAATCATCCCAGAATGATGCCAACAAAACAGGTGATAAAATGTTAAGAGCACATTTGCACACAGGGTGACTTCAAAGAGAGTGAAATATGAGTTTTGATTTATTTGGGATTTTTTTGTGACAACATAATTCACACAGTTTCATGTGTGTTATTCAATAGTTTTGATGAGTTTATCATTACTATAAACTGTAATAAATAATGAATGACTAAATGCCCTTAAACCTGACAGGCTGTGCGTTTTTTAAATGCATGAAAAGAATTAATTTTCTGTCTTGCACAAAATACAGTCATACAGCTTTAGGATGTGAAAAATGTTTGGGCTAAACTAATGCTGTAACTAGTTAAAACTCCTGCTGCCAGTGAAGATTTAACAGAATCATGTCTTTATAGGCACTGGAGAGTGAGGCAGCAATGAGCCAACATTCAACCACAAATAATACAAACCCATTAACTGGCAAGCAACGTCTTCCAAACCTTCACAAGTTAACCTGTCAGGTGCTGACCTGCATACTATTCAGCGAGACTCTCTCCTGTTGGTAACAGTCATACAGTGTCTGAAAGATCAGACCTCCATTTTCAGTCAAACAACAGAAGCCAAACAAACTAACACAGGAAGTGACTTTAAGCATCTAAAAATGTACCATTATACTCTCACAATGTGGGAGTACACATCTAAAACTGCTCAATGGTCTTTATTCTCAATGCAAGTTTCGATTTATCTCGCATTGCTTCATTCGTGGTTTTCAAAGATGAGGGCTGTAACTCGCCCATATTGGCATTTGCCTAATTTGGCTTCACTTAAATATCACAGAGCCCGATGACTTACTTTAATTTACTTAACTATACACAATTAAAAGCTTACCTGTGTTTTATTATTAGCATGTATCATCACTGAAAAAACAATGTCCTAAATAAACCTCTAAGAATGCGAGGCAAATTAATCTGATATAAATGCAACATAATCCCAAGATGAAAGCAGTACTATACTCTGAATGTCAATGACAGACATGAATGTGAATGACACAGCAGTGTGACGTGTGGCGTCAAGTGAAGGCTGCTCATGTTAAGAAGAACGTGTGTATACAGTTCACCCACAGTATGCTTGTAAGCATGCCATGAGAGGCCCTCGACACAGTCCTGTGTTCAGACTTGAGTAAATGATATTCTTTGTGTGTACGGGAGTCATAGCACTGGTAACAGAAATATTCACGGATTAGATGTGGCTAAACAGTCTGTTTATAGAAACCACCAACCAAAATGTAAAGCTTTCACCGGGGGAGACGTGTCTAAACCCTGACCCGCGTCTGCCTCTCACAGTCAACACAGCTATCACACATAACACAGGTGTATGAGATCTTACTATACATCGACTAATACAGTAGAAAACCCTGTAAACTTGATGTTTTACACAATGAAGAAGAGGATGCTGAAAAAAGCCCTGCACTGTTCTGTAATACTGTAGTTCTGTAATACCTAGACAAAACCTTCGTTAATGTTCCCATTCACCTGATAGGAGTGGGACCTCTGGAAGTGCATTTCACTTTAATACAGCTCAGAAGACACAGTTCCTCTGCTTCAAACTCATACTGTCCACCAGCAGTGCTGGGTAGTAACTGATTATATGTAATCCGGATCTTGTAATCAGATTGCAAAAATCAAGTACTAATCAAATTACATAACATTTCAAATACTGGTATTTTATTGTTACAAACTACTTTACATGATTACAAATTACATTCAATTTTCTTCTTTTTCAATTTTTACATTTTTTCTTAAACGTACAATTTGAATATACTTCAGCAGTTCTATATGGATCAGATGCTTTGTAGCTTTGTCAGCAAAATTTGCCCCTCACTTCTCTTCTGTATTCATTTGCATCAGTCTTTTTCTCCTCCTCTCATACATTCAGCCCATCCCCCAGTGCCCTGCCAACCCAACAGTTTAGTCCAGGTCAAAATACGGCCAGCTACTCAAATCTAAATCCATGTCATCTTACACGTACATCGTTTTAAGCAAACCTCTCTCATGACACATGAATCGCATTAGCACCAGTCCTAATGGTATTGTCTTTATTTGCTTTTGGGTTTAAGATGAGACATGCAATGGCAGTGCTGAGGAGGAGGCCTGAACGGAGAGGGGCAGCTGGTCCTTCAGCTGTAGTAAATCTAAAATAATGACTCAGCCCAAACCCAACCCCCATACCTCCCAGAAAACAGCCCCTCCAGCCCAGCGGTCCCAAAAACAAAGACAGGGACCACTAGCAAGCAGCTGGTGAGATTTCAAAGAGTTTCACCTGATACCAAACAACCACAGTGAAAATCACCTCCGAAACCTCCTTCTGTTGTCAAATATTGTGTTTATTACTATAACATGCTGAGCAGAGCTGTGGTAAAATTACTCTAAGGTCAAACTGCTCAAAGACGACGTGAGAGGTCTGTGTAAAACTTGCCAACATTATGTAGGGTGTTGTAGATGGTTGCCAGGGTGTTGCTATGTGATTTCTAAGATTTCTGGAGTGGTTTTCTAGCACAGTGCTACGCAATTGTTACAGGGTTTGTGGTGGTTGCTGGGATTTGTAGGCCAACCCAGAAGTCTACCAATGTGTGATTTAACAAAACATAAGTTATACACTACACTGGCTGTCAAGCATGTAAACTCATTGTTGGTGTAACAGTTGTGGCACTTCTTTAGCAGCTTACATCTTAAAGCTCAACGGTTTCAAACTTACCATTTGACGTAAGACTGTAATTTATACTGTTGGACAAAACATGAAAGTAATATTAACCACAGCCCTGACTTTACTTATAAATCAAAATACTATTCTGAAACCCCACTGAAAACACCTGAAGGAAGCCACAGCTCATGTCTTCTGTGGGTTTTATGACTACAGACTGAAAGGCTTTATATTAATAGTAATGCTCGAGTCTTTTTAAATTAAAAACATCTAAATAACGTTGAGAAAAACATGCTACAGACACAAAACTGATTTCAGTTTCTCTGAAATGATAAACAGCTAAATAAGGGGAAGTAAAGCCACATTCAGGGACTTTTTCTGGCCCCCAACAATCTCCTACACACACACAGGTCACTTTTATTTGACTGCTCAACTGCCCACAATTTCCTCCCCAGTCACCAGCAACACTCCCCCAGTGACAAATAGCTTGTTATAAATAGCTCACATCAAGAGACCTATCGACTTGTGTTGAATGTTGAATGAATTTTCTGGTGAACACACTGGACCAGCTCCTTATGATTGCAGTGCTGTATGGAAGGATGGACTCAACGGGTGCTGGGTAATGAAGCTTCAGGAGCAGGGGTTGTGTGACAGTCAGATAAGAGAGCGGCCAATGACATTACTACATAAAAATCAGCCCCAACGGGAGGGCTGAGCTTTGGAGCCACTTGAAAGGGGCTCCCTTATCGCACCTCCCAGATACTTAAATGGATTTAAACCCAAAATTCGGTTCCTGCCGATGGGATAGTTGAACTAGGAGAAACAAAAGAAGAAGGTGATAATGGCAGCAAACAAACAAATGTGAAACATGACATGCTCGTTATTTTATGGCAGAGCAGGATAGTCTGTATTTCTTTCGATGTGATTACTGTTGACTCTGTCACTGGCAGCTACAGGGTGAACACACAGGCCGAAAGAAAATATGATACATATGTCATCTGGAGCGGTGCATGGCAGTACATCACTGGAGAGAGCTCTGCATCTGAGACTGAAGGCCAGACTTTTGGCGAGTGGACAAGCACTAGCTTGTGTACACAGAACTGATGGGCTGTAAACCTGAGTGATGAGCCTGTGTTTGTGTTAACCATATACTGGGGACAAATCTGTACCCAAGAGTAAGAAACACCTGACAAAATTTGAGCAAAACCTCCTTTTGGGGACATCTTTGTTTTTAAAAACACTATTATTATTCACTAAATATAGTAAATAAAGTTTTTTTTATTGTAAAAATGCAGACAGTTTTCTGTTAAAGTCAGGTTTAGAGTGTGGGTTAGGTTATGTTGTTTATAACCAGCTGTGGATAAAAACGTCTGTGGAATGTCCCCATTAAGATAGACGTGTGTGTGTGTGTGTGTGTATGTGTGTGTGTGTGTGTGTATGTTGCGGTGTTGAAGGGATACATATTAAACAGAGTAAGAAATATCACAGGAAGTTTAACCTTACCTTACTTTAATACAGGTCCCCAAAATGCACACACACCGTTAACACAGCTATTACTGCTGATCAACTCATCATAGTAATCCACATAAAAGACTAACAGATCTAACAAAACTATTAATAGTTCACCTGCAATAGTTAAACAGTATTGCAATATTTTACTGTACAGTGCCGTATTGATATCCCAGTGCCAAGAATCATTATTTTTTATTAAATTTGGATTCATAAGGGTGGAGGTTCAGTATGCACTGCACACAGCACCAAAATCCAAATAAAATGACAGAAAAATCACAACATTATTGTATCTTGGCTTATGAAGCAGTATAATACAATATCTGCAGGTCCATGCTAATTCTCACTCCTAATAATGTTATCACAATACCAAAATTTTGACTTCAGCACAATACCTGAGTAAAATATTCAATACCAATACTGAACCAATACCTGGCCGAAAACTACAAGAAAAGTAACTCATTAATACAGATTTAAAACACTTAAACCTAAACCAATTAAAAACCTAACATTTACAAAAAGGTTCAATTCATTAACATAAATACATTGACTATCGTGAAGTAATAATGATCAATATATTTCACAGCATTATTAACTTTTGTTATTGTTAGTTTATACTAATGTACATTTTCTGATCCCATCAGTTCTTTGTGCATTAATAAATGTTAACAGATACAACTCTGGATTTTATAAATGTATTACCAAATATTGAAGTTAACGTTAATAAATGCTGTAGAAATATTGTTCATTGTTAGTTAACTAATGTTTACAAATGAAACCTTATTGTGAAGTGTTACCATATACAATATATTCTCACAGCTACACATTTGTTTGATTTATATAAGAAAACATGAGCAACATGAGGGTGAATGTTATCAGCCACATTCACTACCTGCCGCTCTTTTAAATCTCTGAAGGGTTCGAGACTCTCTTGGTCTGTGTAAATTTAAAACATCTTTAACAGACAGGCTTTGTCCGTGTGCTTGCCCTACTTGTCATCTATGTAACAAAATAATGCCATGAGAACGCCTCCTCAAACCCTGCACCCACTATTATTCAGAACACCGCAGCACCTACTGAAGACCAAAACCTAGATGTGAACGCTGAAGAAACAATCATGCCTGACTGAGCAAAACCGGAGGAAAGATCTTCAGTACAGCAGTGTTGTGTGATGCTGACGGTATGTCTTCTGAAAAATATTTTAGGGTGTACAAAGGCTTAGCAGTGAAGTCAAGTCCTTCCCTTAATGACCTGCTATTGTATCACACATCTTCCGCACATCCCCCCACACAGTAGGGTCCCATTTTAACCAGGCTCCCCATATGCCCCGGCTCACTTGTTGGCCTTTCCTCTTTGCCACCATCTGGCATATTAGTTCAGCCAAATAAAGGAAAGAAAGAGCCAGACACAATGAGACAGAGAGCTAGCCCATCTGCTCCCTGCCAGACTCCCCGATCATTACTACACAAAAAGCTGCATTTACCCGCTACACAAGCCAGCGTTTTTAAACCTCTCATCCCCCCGCTATCTTTGCTTGTAGGTAGTCGTCTTTCAATTTGATTGCAAAGCCTTTTTGTGCAGCTGAAATACCAAATATGAAAATACCAAGGAAAGAAATTCGATTCGGGCCAACAAGAGAATACAGAAAGCGATCTGCTCAAGCCCCTCATCCAGTCGAGGCTTAAGTCACCAAAGTCTCATCCACGCTCTCCCCTGACGTACGCGCACTGATGAGCATGCCCACTCCGGCGGAAACGGCTGACAGTGTTGTCATCAAACACAGAAGAGTGACGGGGCAAAGATCACTGCCGTCTGGCCCTCAGAGAGCACATGCTCACGCATTGATCTGGTTTCTATCTGGCTTGTCATCACAATGAACTCACTACTGAGTTAAACCACAGGGGTGATACTGGATACAAATACATTACAGACTTAGTCAACTAGGCTTCAGCAGATATAGCCACTATATGACCTGGTGCTCAATGCAATTTTAGTTGAATGCAAAGCATTTTGTTTAAGTAATTATTTAAAAAATTGTTCACCCCAGAAGTTTGTCATTATTCTCTACTGTTGCTCCAAAACGTGTATCATTCCAAACCTGAAACAATATGTGACAAACTCAGGACTGTTTTCAACACCATTGCAGTGAATGGGGACTGAGGCCTTCAAGCACAAATTTCACCTTGAATTTCAGTCTGTTTGTCATACAAATTTACACTTTGACTCCAGGTGACTTGGAACATGGAGCACAAGATGAATGGACCAATCCTATGATAATGTTCTGCTGCTTTGGGGTCCTTTTTGAAAGCTTCAGTCCTCATTCACTGTAACTGCATGAACAGCTATTAGAACTTCACCGTGTTTGGAGTCAAGTTGGGAATGACATGACAGTGAGTAAATGACAGAATTTTGGAGTAAACTATTGCTTTAACAACTGTCAGTCAGAAACATTATCACCTTTTAAATTAGTTTTGAGCAATTTTAGGAGCATTTCACAAAATGTGATGTCACGCTAAATGTTTTTCTCCAGTCCTTCGTAAAGAAAAACAAATAATAGATGCCATTTGCAAAGCCTTTTGGTTAAGTCCTAATGGAAACAGCAAATGCGAGTCGTGACCTCTGCATATTCAGCCCACGAACTGCATCCAGACTTCGTTCTTTTACAACGGCAGCGAGAAGCCTGCGATCTACTCTGGCTGCATGCTCTGACCATTGTGTGGGTGAAGAAAACTTACTGCATTAAACTAATTTTCCAGCGCCACAACCCACTGCAACACTTAGCCTGACTCAGAGTGCAAAACAGATCATCAGCTGAAGTAACTGAACGTCTAATCCACGGCAGGAGATCGAGTTAATTCATAAGAGTGCCTGGTATGCCATAAACTGCAGTGGCCCGGCTTTCTGATTACATTAGCAGGGAAAGAAGTTTGCTGCCACGGAAGGTCGATGCAGTGAGCAGCTGTCACAGTCCGAGTAGGCTGATGTAAGCCCCTATTCTCAGCGTGTCCAGGCTGGTTTCAATTACGCACTAACCCCTGACCCCACGCCACTTGTAACCAAGAGATAACAAGAGGTGGTGGGCTTGACGCCTGAGCTCCAAATAGTGAGGAAAGAATAGGATTTGGTGCCTTTAAATGAAGAGTTTGTGGCACTATCCCTTCTCAGAGTAAATGGCATTCCATCTGTGGAGTGCGTGAAGGGATGGAGGATGGGGCATGGCTTTTCTTTGCCTCTTTGGAGCTGTTTTCTATAGACATGGCTACACTTTAGAAAGTGGCATGAGGCCACCTCTTTTGTTCTCCTCCCTGCCCCTTTTGACACTGTGTCTGTGGTCAATGTGGAGATGCCAGAAAGAGACAGCTGCACTTCAGGATTCCTGCCCTGGTCCCCCGTTGCGTTTCAGCTATCTTCTATTTCCTACCGATTTCTCCATCGTCCCATCTTCTGAGTGTCTACTGCTTTGTAACAGTTCTTCTCTGTGGGGTGGACGAGAGCTTCCCAGCCCCAAACTAGGAGAAATTCTAGAAGCTTGACCACGGCTACATGGCAACAATGTCCGTCCTCTCGGAGCTAAGAGAAATCCCTGGGGAAATCAGATAGCACGCAGCCACATACAAAATTTAAGGCTGATAATCAAACCATCAATTGTTGGGATCAAGTCAAATGCTTTTGGCAGATGTGGACGGGCTTTTAAATGCACAACACACAAAACAGCAGGACTTAGTCTCCCGTCACAGTACAAATAATTCATACCCTGAGAGATTACCGTATAGATTAAAAGACATTTCAGCGCCAGAGTTTCCTCAGAAACAGATCAATCTGAGCCTGTGGTGCATTTACTGAAAGATGCTGACGCTAGTGGTTCCTCTTTGATGCAGTAAGCTCAGATTTTCTCCCTAATTACGGTCAAATGACAGACTTGCACTGTGGCATCACCAGCTTCATTCTTCCCCACAACCCTTTATCTTCTGCAAGAGGATGAAAAGTGACATGTCTGTTTGAAAAACTAAAAAAAACCTACATGCAACATGCTAACAAAGTTAACAAAATATGACATTGTGTCACTTCTTTTTCATTCTACTGATATGTTTTTTTAATACATTTAGTCTTTGCATTCAGTTAAGATGGCTTAGACTGTAACACAAACAGTTTATGACATTGTTGGTCATTAGTCTGACAATCCCATTCTGTAATAAACATGAATTGAGATAAACCGGCTGAGAATCTTATTAGTTAAAAGGGATGTGGACAAAGTTTTTTTCTTTGGGGACATTTGCACTTTAAAAATGGTAATATGACAATATGATATTGCAGTACTTTGCACATCGCAAAAAATTTAATCACAATAATATTGTATAGTGGCTTAAGTATTGTGATAGTATTGTATTGTGGTACCTCTGGTGATCCCAGCCCCTAGTTTACACTGTACTGCAAGGGACTTCTAATAATACTCTCATACCGTGGTATACGTCCAAAAACATATTCCACTACTACGTCCGGACAAAGTGTCAATATTATGAAGCTGTCCTTCACGACTGTTGCTTGTCCAACCGTACAAACATAATCCCAGTTATACGTCATGTCACACGGATCTCATCTGTAACTAATGTCACTAACTAAACTAGAACATGCAAGACGACTCGTCGAGTTTTACGTTCATCTGACTCTTTTTTTGTTTAACGTCTGAAACTGGTAGGATTGAAAAAAGTTGATTGCAGTGGTCATTTTGGTCTTGAATTCTATTGCTTTTTTATTAGGGTTCTTAAAATTTGTTCCAGATAGCCAAATCATGGCCAACATTGTACCGTGTGCACCCAAAAAGACTGTTTACATAAACTTACTGAGTGTAAATGCCACAAAAGGTTAATGACTGGCTGCACACACTGAACACACTTCATCTGACTAACAGCCAAAGAACTGACAGCCCAGAAAATTCAATTACATTTTTTAGGAAATAAGTCATATTGGAGAACTCAGATACCAAAGTCTGGGAGAAATATCAATAAAAAAATGCCACAACATAAGCAGGGGTGTTACAACTGATTGTTATGTCTCAGCTCACTTAAAGTGCAAAACCTTTTAGCATCTTTATGTAGAAATTTAGAGAGAGAGAGAGAGAGAGAGAGACAGAGACAGAGAGAGACAGAGAAGAGAGAGAGAGAGAGAGAGAGAGAGAGACAGAGAGAGACAGAGAGAGAGAGAGACAGAGAGAGAGAGAGAGAGACATAGACAGAGAGACAGACAGAGACAGAGAGAGAGAGAGAGAGAGAGACATAGACAGAGAGAGAGACAGACAGAGACAGAGAGAGAGAGAGAGAGAGAGAGAGAGAGAGAGAGAGAGAGAGAGAGAGAGAGAGACAGGGAGAGACAGGGAGAGAAAGTGGTGATTCATTTGTGCCGATTATGAATTTACAGGCTAAAAAAAATGATTGAAAGATGATCTGTGTGACTCAATTCACAAGTTCTTAAATGTTTCAGGAATTTCTTAGATTATTAGCGTGAAACTTGTGGGAAAGATAAAACTGGGCAAATCCCGCACTGAATTTCAGGACGTGGTGTATTTGTGGAAACAAATACAGCTCTTATTAAGTGTTAAAAGTGTACTAATTACTATTTAATCAAATGTAAAGAACTTTGTTTCGTAAGGTGAGGTCAGCTAATAGTCCAGGGCTGGTGCGTTTGGTACGTTATATGAGAGTATGGTGGTACATATCATGGGTGGAATAATGTGTTTTTTTGGTTTGGTTTTGAATACTGTTACACCCCTAATAAACAAGGTGCATAAAATGTGCATAAATGTAATATGTAAAATACTTCTGTCTGGTTAGAACAAAAGGTTACAAGGTTCATTTAGGCAGAATACGTTTCTAATGCAAATATATGTAAATCATTTGTGAAATAGTTGCTACATAAATTATTACAATTTACGTTCGAATGCTATCATGAACAACTTAGAGGATCAATATGTTGTACTTTCATAAGATCCTCAGCATTTCATGAGCATGGCCTGCACGTACAACACACCAAACAGACGGCATTTCTATCAGTTAGTCTTGATTCACTAACAAAACTGAATATGGCATAAAGTCTGACTAAGGCATATACTGGCTACAGCACACACACCATATGACATCAACACGAAGACTCACAAGACGAGAAAACAGCAGCATTTCTGAACACTGACCCTTTTTCTTGGGGGTCCTTTATCTTCCTCCTTCTCTCCCCTGCTGCTCTTGCCATGTTTGGTGGTCTTCTGCTCCCCAGGCTGCTTAGTGGTGATGCGGATCTCAGGAGGACAAATGTAGTTCTCCAGGTTTTTGGGAGGTTTCTTGGCCCGCTTGGTTGTTTGGATCTTTAACTTCAGGCTGCCTTCTGAGAAACTGGCCTCCTTGATGGAGAATTCCTGCTCATCCAGCCCATCTGCCTGCCCCCATCTCTCACTATCCGTATTGGAAGTGGCATCCACATCCTTCCCCAGACCAAGGTCCTCATCCTCATCCTTTTGCTCCCCAGGTAAAGGGAGGCTCTTTATCGGACTGGCGAAAAGACCAACCTCACTGAGGTCCGCTCTGTTGATGGTGGTCACGGTGGAGAAGAACTCCTCGTTGCCATTGGGTCGGGACATCCAATTAAGTTCTCTTTGCTCCATTGACAATCTCGAAGCTCTGTCCAAGAATCAGGAAGCAGAGGCACACAGGGTGTCCGGTTGATTGAGTTTAATCAGAGAGGGATGTAATGGCTTTTGGCTCTACTGGTTCCAGAACCTTAAAATTCTGGCTAAGGTAGAATTATTCCCAGGTGAAACTGAAAGTAGAGTCAAAAAGAATAAAAGATTAGCCAACTGAAACTTCAACAAACACACACATCAAATTAAGGCCAAATATAACATCAAACCCAGCACGCAGTAATGAAATACTTCTCTGCAGTATCCATAATTTTCAGCTGAGTATTCAATGTGAAATACTGAATAAGACAAATGTGTCCTTGTTAAACCAGCAACTAATCAGGATAGAGCTCTAAGTGTGCAGCTTTCACCTGAAACAGTTACACCGCTGGATCCAGGTGAAAACCCTGACGCTGTAATTACACTGCTGACCAGCTCATCATGTGGTCAGTTGAGTAGCTCTAGTCATGGCGCAAAAGTCAACAAATGAGGCCTCTGGCCTAGTGATAAACACTTTCCAGACCACAACCTGAGCGCCCGCAGACCTGGAAGAGTCCAATTAGGGTTAAATGTAATACCTCTGACAACAGGTATAAGTACAGCATGAAATGGGGGTATTGAATAAATCTACCTAATTCTTTCATTCAGTTATGATATATGTAGGCTACAGGTTCGCAACATTAGTTATTTCAGTCCAACCCAAATTATGACTAACAATGAACTGACACAATATTTCCATTACACAACCACTTCGAAAAATAATAATTCACAAGTTTCGCTGTGTCGATGACCAGAGACCCTCACAGGCGGACAAAACAAAGGTGACAACAGCCAGAGGCCTACGGTGATCTAACACTCAACCCTGAAATAACTCCTATGTTATTTTGGATATGTGTTTAACACCAAGTCTCCCTCCCTGAGTGTCACTCAGTGATACGTAATGTTGGTATTAGGGCTAAAACAGGGCTCAAACAGAGAGGAGTAATCATTGTTTATCGATTTTTAACTAGTCTACCGTCAAAATGGCATTACTCATTTCAATCCATGTGACTCAAATGCAGCCATTCATAAGTCTTCAATGACGCTGATTGTTTATGTTTTGGTTCGTCTATATCACCAAGAAGTTTCCTGATACATCTTGGGTGTTCTCGCAGACAACTAAAAATGTAACATCACAACAGCCATGTGCCCACTGCAGACAGAAAGCATAATGAGCAAACTTTGGCATGTTTAACTAGTTGTGCTCCATGTGCTACAAAAAAGCACTTGGAGAGGGGTGGCTCCTTGGATTTAAGACAGTAAATGACCATTAAGCAACCTCCAAGAGCACCTTCAGAACTGCAGAACAATGCACTCAAATCCATTCAGAGCAACATAGCAACGCCCTGGTAATCACCAACAATATATATGAGCCATATATTTTTCAGAAACTGCAGCTGCCTCATTCACAGATTTACACATAAGGCCAGAGATTTCTTGATTGTGGTTGTGTAAGTCTAATCCATACACCCACAAACATAATGCTCTTATTATTACACAACACTAAAGCCTTAACACCCAGTTCATGTAACAGAAAAGTCTCAGTTTGGCAGAGTGGCTGTGCTAACAGTGCACTAATTGTGTAAGAAAACAGTCCATTCATAAATAGGTTTATTAATATCATAAATACGCCCTGGGCAGACCAGGAGTCCTCCTCCTGAACACAACAAAGCAGTTCTCAGAGCAGTTCTGAGAGAGCAGCATTGCCGGCAGCAGATTTGAGGGGGTATCTTCACACACACACATGTCCCCGAGGGGCTTTACATAGTGATCTGCCCTCTTTTTTGAGGCATCTCAATTAAGACGATCAGAGCACTGGGGGGCAATTAACTGAACAAGTTCATCTTCAAAATCAGATCAATGGGTTAATGATGATATAAAATTGAAAAAGCATGGCTTTTTAAGTTACTGAATGGATTCAACTATGTAGCTCATTTTAAGTTTGGATTTTGGACAAATTTAAATAATTCCATCTGTGTGGACCTAACGCTGCAGCATGTTTCATCATCTGTGAATGGTGTTCGGTCTCTATTCTCACACAAACATTCATGTGACACATTCAAATATAATAGGGATTACTGATTAGAGAATATTAGCAATAACATTTTGGAGAAAAATACAGCAATATTTAAGTACGTTTTTTTTAATCGTACATCGTAGGCTTTATTCAAAGCCTGTTCCCTCAAGACAACATGTTTTATAAACGGACACAATCTATAGCTGGAGGATTCCTCTCCCTCAGTCCCTTTTAAGGTTATGAACAGAGAACAGGCCTGAGGCAGACTCGCACCCTGCCGAAACACCATGTGTTCACACTTTGCTGAGGTACTGTGGTAAACAGAGGAAACTCTGCGTTGTTGTCTCATCATATTTCTGAGAAACCTTACATGACATACCATAATTGTGCAGTTAGAATTTAAACTTAAGTAATAAACTTACATTTATTTTTGACTGTTAACTTCTTGTTTCTGCAGTCCCAAACAATGTTTACATATATAACAAGTGTCCATTACATGGGCTGTAAAATGAACTATCCTGGGTTCCCTAAACCTGCTGGTCTTAGACAGACAGCTGAGGGTGGAATTAGAATATGGCTTGAGCAGGACTCAAACTAAGTCACCCGCACACAAGTGTCACCATGCAACACGTCAACACGCGCATGGCCCGGGCTACGTCTCAACAGTACAACACACCGAACAGACTGTCCTATCCCTCACAGTTTTAATTTCACTCATGTTAAGGCCCACAGGAGCGGCACATTTGACACATGTCTAGCACTTCTACAAACGACGGGAAACTTCACGATCCTGGCCACATTAGTTCGAAGCAGACATTAATTATCGTGACACGGCTGGATTATGTGCTATATGTACCGCAGCTTCGGGCAGCTATACAAAGTATATTCTAAACTAGTGGTGAAATACAAATAAATAATTACTGGTTGCATGTGGTTCCCAGGTCTGAAACTGAATTAAACCAAATGTGTCTGAAGTCTTAAAGCATTGCTTTCTTTTCCAGTGTCTCAAACTGATGATGTCATAGCAGCAGGAATACAGTGAACAGAAAGATTGTGCGTGATGTTAACGTTGAGACCAATCATGTTCTCGAATGGCCAAACTGCCCCAGCAGACAGCACTGATTAGACAGTGCAAAGGTTACAGGTTCAATTCCCAGGGAACACAAGTATTGATAAAATGTATACCTTGAACACACAGTAAGCCGCTTTGAATAAAAGCATCTGTCCAATAAATAAGTGTAAGTGTAAATGTAAATGAATTAGACCATGCAAAAAAAGTTAAAAGCTTCTCATGACATTCTTCACCAGCAAAGCCTGAAAATGGGCAGTCAGTCCCACTCGAATTCACAGAAGACTAACTGCCCGTCTTGTTTTCCTCTATAACAAAAGCAAATGATTACAGCCAAAATGTACGATTTACACCGAGGAGAGAGACAGGAATTTCAACCACAGCGAAAACAAAATGGCTGTAGTCAAAAAATGAGGCTGCCCACCTCCCCCTTTAGCTCACTGCCAAAAGGTGTTCTTGTTCTGATATTTGGCTTGGAAAGGCTGCCAAAAATCAGATGTGTCCTTGGATATCTCCTCCTTTCCTTTGTCTCCTGTCAGTACTTGGCTGCCTTCCAGTGCAACTAGCCATAGCCAGAAACAGAGGAGATCTATTCACACACATAAACATCACTTTGGATTTATCCATTTCTCAAAAACTGTGGTTCTTTTGTGTGATCGTATACTCTATATTAGGGCTGCACAATTACTTGACAAACTAATCGACATAACCATTATTGGGACATTGATTACATAATCAATAAAAGCCACAATTACAGAGGTCCATTGGCGCTCACTTCTGTGTGTTTTGGGAGGTGTGTTGTGCATTGAATGCAGCGGCGAATCAGAAGTCTTCAAATGATTGTTGGTGCGTCCTGCATCAGTTTCTCCTGTTTAACAACAGAAGCTTGTGCAATGTTCAAGACGTGCATTAACTGCGTTCATTCTGGTTTTATTCAGAGCGCATGGGCGCAACATGTGGATGGATGCAACATGTGTTCATTGTGCATTCACACTCGCAGCTGGACCACAGCTGTCTGTCTATGGTAAACAACAAAGAAACGATGTTTGATTTAATTTATTATATGATTGTATGTGATTGATGTCAACACTATTAAAGTTAATAAATATGGAAGCTGACAGAGCAGCCGCTGTTCTGACATAAAAACCCAGAAAACAAAAAATTGAAAGTAATCCTCTATGTTGACATCTGCATGCATAGTTACAATTAAGGCGATTACAGATTCTACACCAGATCACAGCGCCCAACATACCATCCCCGTCAGAACCACACGCATACGTTTGGTGCACTTGTCAAGAGTGTGAGAGACTAACACAAACGAAAAGAAAATGGGTAATAAAAGTTGCTAGCTTGTTTTTTGTGCGCAGAAATTATTCTTGCTGCTTCATAAGATTAACGTTGAACCACTGTGATCACATGGACTATTTTAACAATGTCTTATTACCTTTCTGGTCAGAAAAATGCCAGATTTTATAAAAAATATCGTAATTTGTGTTGCTAAGATGAACAAAGGACTTACGGGTGTGAAATGACATGGGAGTATGTAATTAATAACAGAATATTTTATTATGGGTTGAACTTTCACTTTAATTGCTTTAAGCCACAGAAAAGTTTGAAAATCACTGCCTGTCAGACTTCAATCAACCTTAAAGTAGTCCCCACCTGAATGTCGCCAAGCACGCGTGCATGACTGTGTGTAAAGTGCGGCGGTGGTTTTCAATTTTGCATGTCATATTTATATCAGAATTATAAAGTAGCCACCCATTTTCCATCATCCATGCTCACTATAACAACAAACAATTTCATCTGAGGGTGCTACACCCCTACAGAACCAACCCGCAGTGTGGATAAATTCAAACCATTTAAATTAGATCAACATCATGAAGACGTTTCCTTAGTTCATTTAACCTGCCAAAACACAGAAATGAGCACCAATGGACCGCCGTATTGATTATGTAATCAATGAACCGTAATCATAATGCCCATAAGATTCTCAATTATTTGTGCAGCCCTACTTGAATGCTACATCAGTTCTTACTCCCTGGGACAGACTAATTTCACATGCTGTCCCAAAACTCATTACTGTAGCAACATTAGACCATTTTAAGTCCTCAGTTAGGGTACAGGCTAAATCAGCGACTTTCATCAAACCAAAAGAACACGCTTTGACATTTCTGTCATTTCTTGATCTCACAAGCTTCACACCCCTCATCAGGAGTTTAGTGAGCGTGCATTTAAAGGCATGAGTACTCAGGGCATATCTATATTCTTGTTCTTTTCTGATAAATGTTATTTAGTATCTCAATCTGTAAAGGTTTTGTCATGAAAGGTCCCCAGGTATTAACATTAGTGTACTTTAGTGTAAAGATGCTGAGATAACCACCCAGATCACCTTGTAGGAACTGCTCCCGTTTCTGGAACCAGAAAAAGATTTGGACCAATCAAAATCTGCTTCCTGTGGAGCTCATTAATAATTACTAAACCCCCCTCACACGTTCTGAATATTATCTGATCTCTGTTAATGTCAGAAAATGTGACTGAGAAAAACAGCTGACAAGAACCAAATCACTAGCTCAACAGTTTCAACACGCAAAACCAATGCAACGTCGCAAAACCTGCTGTGCTGCCTACTTCACAGCATTTTCAGGCATCATAGCGCGCACACTAAACGCTGTCTAGTTAGGCAGCTCACTGTGTTTTGAGACACGGCCATTACTCTGTAATGAGTAAGAGCACAAGTGGAAACAGCCTACACAGTGACTTATAGTGAAATGTCTATAGGCGCTTGACAGTGAACACACACACCTCCTCTCTATCAGCAGGAAACTGATGCATGGCTGAAATTACAGTAAATTACACTGAATTATTAAAAATAGCACAATATACATTTATCAGATCACACAGCAAACCTTCAACCCTCAGTGAACTCTGAACAAACGCTGTCTTTAGGCTAAGTTAGATGAACATATACCTTCTGTTGCACGTCTGCACGTCAATTATTGCCAAAACGTATGGATGATTGTGCAGATTTCTTTTGCTTTATTAAGGGCGACAATATAAAAATGTGTCGTGCAAAGGCAGACTGGCGATAGTTCAAGCATTGCCTTGCAGAGACAGAGACAGACAGAGCTCTGCAAGTTCTTCACCAGAGAGGCTTCAGCTGCAGTTTTTATCCACTAAAACTGATCTCAGATTAGGAATTCAGTTCAAGGTCTTCAACAGCATAATTACAACAGCATAACATCCTCACCATGAGGTCTGCTTTGATAAATGCAGAGGCAGACGTAAACTCACCCATTTCTGAAGCTGCTGAGATCTACCACAGTAAATCCATCCGAGAAGACACTCCACAATCCCTCAAACTCAACCCGATGATGTTGATCG
The DNA here is from genome assembly GCA_036877525.1 of Chromobotia macracanthus. Taxonomy (NCBI): domain Eukaryota; kingdom Metazoa; phylum Chordata; class Actinopteri; order Cypriniformes; family Botiidae; genus Chromobotia; species Chromobotia macracanthus. The sequence continues at coordinate 1,860,326 of JAZGTH010000076.1, read as the reverse complement.
CGTACAAAACTGCGTCGGTCCAAATCTCGATGAGATTTCTTAGAAACTACACGAGCAGGTCTGAAGATCTGCAGATGAAATGTGGACTACAGCAGATCTGGGGACAGTCTCAGCGCCGCTTCCCTCTCAAATCATCAGATTGGGGGGAGGATCAAACCTTCCCACTGCGGAGAAAACAAACCTGCTCTCACCATCCCTGATCACATCCAAAGTCCCGCTTCAGATCCGACCGGCCGTGCAGACCGAGCCCGTCGCCCGTGCGCGCGCGTGTGATCGGACTCGCGCGTGACGCGCCTCTCATCGGACTCCGCAGCAGTTTGATGATCAGAGTGCGCTGCGCTGGAGATGCTCACCTGCGCCCTCTACCTGAACCCACCGGAGTTATCCAACGGTGATGTCCGACCTGAAAACCACATCCTTGCCTTTTATTCAGACATATTATTAAAGATTTTGAGAAAGATTATTCATATATTAGTTAACATGACATAGCAGTAAGCAATCTTTCTACAGCGTTTATTAATCGTAGTACCTTTTCATTTTAACAATTACTAGTAATTGATAGTAACATTAAACGTTTAATGTGTTAACATTAGTTAATGCACAATGAACTAACAAAAACAATGAACAGTTGTATTTGTATTAACTAACAATAACAAATATTAATAAACGTTATGAAAATATACTGCGCATTGTTTGTTCATGTTAGCTAATGTTCATAAACGAGACTTTATTTGAAGTGTTGCTCAGATTTTAGTGCATGTTGCGCACTCTGAGTTTTAGGAGGCTTGACGCGCTACTACACGCGGCGCATGCGCAAAGCTCTTTGCATCAATGCCCAGGAGAATGGGTGCTGTAGTCAAAAACAAGGGAGGAGCGATGAAATATGACTGACTACACTGTAAAACCCACATTTCATATATATTTTTGTTATATCATTTTGTCAATCATATATCTGTCCATATAAATGCTTTTAAAGGAATTGTTATTGTGGCTTTACTTTATGCTTTAATTTACATTTTCAAAACCCATGCATATTGTTATAGAACCATGCATTTCACATAAGATCATTCTACTTTCACATAATATAATGTCAAGACAGCAGTTTAATCGCTGATGTTTTACGCTCACATTCATAGCATGTGAACTGCTGTGACTGTACAGAACTGCTAAAATATTATTTCAGTTGGTGTGGTTCTGGTTGCACAGCTTGACAGCTCACATATGAAAGTAAATGGGAGCCAATAGTAAGACTATATTAAATTTAAAGAAATTGTATTAATACTAAACTGTCACCACTCGTGCCCTCACTCATGTGTATGAACTGAGAGACAATGTAATGACATTCTGCAATATAGAGGTCAACATCTGCTCCCCTGATGGCCAATCAATGTCTTGACTGTTAGTAAACAGTTCTCATTGGTCAATCTTGAAAATCAATGGCACTGGCAATTATTCAAAGAGGTTCAATGATTTGTCTTGTGGATAAAGTTGCCATGGATACCACATGTAAAGAGTTTATTGGTGTGTGTGGTGTGCATCTGCAGTACCATATTATGCACAACAGAAACAATATAGTGACCCATATGTTTACATGTCTGTCTCAGAGCTGGATGCTCAGAATCTTTAATAATGGAAATAAATTAGTTGAATGTATATAAAGAGTTGTTTATGGTGTTAACAGCACGATTAAGTCATGACTGGTGTTTTTTTATCATGGCAGTCGGAACCACAGAGTGTAAAACAGATGAATGAGTGCTGAGACTGAGGATGCTGATTTGTTATCTAGAATCTCATATTTACTCAACATCATCAAGACCTCAGTAGGTTTCGCCTGCATTAAATCTAGTAGTCTCTGCTCCAGAGAGAACAGGATGACTAAAACATCACGCTAACATGAGCATTTCACATTGATTACAGCCTCGGATTGAAAAAAGCATTTACTGAAATGTTCAATAATTCTTTCAGTCAGAAATACAAAAGAGAGAGTCTGATTAACATGATACTGTCTGATACTGACTGTCTGATTCACATCATACTGTCTGATACTGTCTGATTAACATGATACTGTCTGATACTGACTGTCTGATTAACATGATACTGTCTGATTAACATGATACTGTCTGATACTGACTGTCTGATTCACATCATACTGTCTGATACTGTCTGATTAACATGATACTATCTGATACTGACTGTCTGATTAACATGATGTGTCCAAAAAATAAAGATGTAATTAAAGGCTCAGATCACTGGAACTGTTGACTAGTTGAATTGTTTAATACTGCTTAAAGATTTTTTTTAAATATGTGTAAAAACCAAAAGCTTTTTGTCACAGATATTTCCTTTTGAAACCAGACATTGTGTATTTTACTGTACTGTATATTTATAAAACAGGCCGAAAGTAAATGTGTGTTTTTAAGGTTATCACTGACATGTTCAATATCAAAATTACCAAGACTAACAAAAACTCCCCTCTTAACTATACTGGATAAATCATATTTTGTTTTGTGAAACCACCCAGAAATCATTCTGTAATTTGGGGACATCGGGTTAAGCAGCAGTTGAGAAAATGTATCTGATGGGGTTAGTGCACAAAACCACAGATGTGTTTATCAAAGTCAGAGGAAGTAGGCGTCTTCATAAGAACAGAGCTTGTGCTAACCACTTCCTGTTGAGATAGGAAACTTCTGATGCCGATAGAACGGCACACAGTAAACAAGTCAAATAAAAAGGTATCAAAGAGGAAATATGTTTAAAAGGAACAATTATGTAATAATTACACCTGACACAGTGCTTGTTTGAAAATGTAGAATGATTCTGTCTTTAAAAGTGTCAGTAAAGTGTAATAAAGCTGTCACTGTGGTGGAAGACTCTGCTGATGCTTGTATCTGAATTAAAAATCAGAGAGTCTATATTTCATTTGTTTGGGTCCTAAGTGTTGATCTTCTTGTGTCCTGACACTAAACTTCTGAAATCCATTACTGTACTCATCTCCAGTGAGCACACTTTCATCTGCTCGCTGACCTGTGAAATGTCACACCTTATCTGGAAAGAACTTAACAGGAAAGTCACTGACGTTTGCCTACAATATTTTAAAACATTGTTATAGTACATAAAGGTGGAAATAACTGAAGTTGGTGTTTACTCATGTTTAGGAGCAAAACTGTCCAGAAGCCAAATCACAAGACGTGTTTGCACAGTTTTTCCATTAGCAACAGCGCCATCTGCAGCAAGAGGTTGTGTACTGTACCACATCAGTCTGTAGGCAATCATTGAAGGTAGGGGTCGGCAATAGCAAGCTACCTTTGATAGTGTAAGATTTTTATGTTTCTTAGTCCTAATGGTTTGGCATTTGTCATAAAACTTTTTAAAAATTTTAAATAAAAGAATGATATTGATTATAGTACAATGTGACGATATAGCACGATACGTTTCAGGTGATGTTTAGGTGACAGTCTTGTGCTGAGCAGCCAGCATCAGTCTGTCAGTCTGATGACACTGCAGGGTCTGGACTAGTGCTGATCAGAGTTCCTCTGGTCTGATTGTACTTATCTTAACTCTGTTTATCAGAGGTACTTGTTATCTACCTGCTGTCCTTTCCCAGCTCCTGTTAATATCAAAGAGCCTTCCTCAGTGAATCAGTTTCTATGTGTGGCATGATCACATTCATTACTGTATGTACAAGACAACTGCTGGAGCTGAATCTGGTTTCTTATAGTGTATGATGGACATGATTCTGGCACAGTTCATTGTAATTCCTGTTCAAACTGTAGAGCAGAATACTGCTTTCTGCTCTTATATGTGATATCACAGTAGAATATTAATCACATTACAGTAACAGTATATGGTAATGTCTCATGTTTTATATCCCTGTTGCTCTTCTCAGGTTCTCTTTAAACGAGGTGTGTTCCTGCTGTGTTCCTCATGAGCTCAGCTCAACAATGAGCAATTACAGACCTAATGTATTTATGTGACGATAACTTCAATTATTTTGTATGCACTATAAGAAATAAAACCATAAGAACTGTAGATTTTGATTATACACATCACCTATTTAAGTATATGCAGTAATCTTTTGTTGGTATGTACATACCAGCATAGACAATACATGTAGGTTGTAATTTCTTTAAGTGTGTTCGGTTTGTTAACGAATGAATAATTGCAGTCAATGGTTTCGGACCTGTGCAGCTCTGTACGTCACAACGCCCCGTGACTCTTCATCTGCAGTCCTGCGGGAGGCGCTGTTGTCTGCGTCCTGTTGGCAGCTTCTGACAGTTCATAACTTGTTCATGAGCTGTTCACATTTCATTAACACTTGTGTTATGACCAGTGTCAAATCCTCAGGGCTAGGAAATGTTGTTTTGGACCATTTCAATAGTGCTTCATTGAACACTTTCTTTTTATTTTGTCTGTTGTGTGCTGAAAGAGGTTCTGTTCATCTTACTTGAACATCTGATCTGAGTCTTTCCAACCAAAACTCCACAAGAGTCCAGCCATCCACCAGTATACAACAAGAAACAAAACTAAACAAAACCTCACTTTTTGGCACATTGCAAAACTGAATATGTTTGTAGTCTTATAAGTTTTGAATGTGGAAATAAATCCATGTGATAAGCATAAAGAGATAACACATAAATAAAAACACAAAAATAACATGCGTGAAAAAGTATGAACTACATTTAAAAGTAAATATAAAAAATACAAATGTAACTTCATTTATTATTGTTATCATTTAATTATTTATTTAATGAATGAAAACAAAGGAAATGCAAAAAGCAATTAAGACTCAATGTAATTTGTACTTCATTGTCATATTATTATATCTAACATCTTTTACATTATCGCAGGTTTGTCCTCTGTAATAACACATTTAAATATAATAATATAATAATAATATACTGATGTGTTTCTGTTGTCATTGCTGTCGAGCGAAATTTGAAACCCCGAACCATGACGAAAGCGGAAGTGAAAGACGGCGACGCTTAAATGCGAAAAGAGATCAATATGACATGAACGTAAAGAGAAACGGCGCTGAAACTCAGCTCAGCTCCGGATCTAATGTTTATCTAGGACATCATCATCATCATCATCATCATCACCTTCAGCATCACGGGACGCGTCTCCAGACGTGCACGCGCAGCTCCTGTCTGTGTCCGCGCGGGGCGCGCGCACATCACCGTCTATTGTGCGCGGCGTTCGTGCGGTCGGACGGCGGAAACGAGAAGAGGCGCAGAACCGCGACCGTGTGAACGATCACTTCACATCTGAACCGGACCCGCGTTTGTGTACCCGCAGGATGTGCACCCCGTGTTGCGCGTCTCAGGTGAGCGATGCCGCGGCTGTGCGGCGCGGTTATTACCGTGTCATGTTACGCGGGTCGGTCGCTTTCTTTAACTTCAGCCGCTCTTCTGTACGGCCTGATGCGCTCAGATTCTCCGGGAAAAGTTCCGCTTAGGTTGCTCTTCATCAGTGAGTGGGAGTGCGTTTAAGTACGCAAACTGTTTCATGTTGACACTGATGGTACTTCTGTCTGTCTGTCTGTCTGTCTGTCATCGGTTTTTGTTCGATTTAAAGTCCCTGTAATATAATCATAGAGAACAGACATGAATGCTGTCCATTTTAATGTGCAGGAGTTGTATTGTACTGCAGTACAGGTCCTGATGTCAACTGTGTTTCTCTATGAATGATGTCATCACTGATATTGACTACAATCAGCGCCCGTCTGACCTTATTTCAGTCGATTTGTTCTTGTTTTCTTAACTGAAGCGCACACAACACCAGACACTGGGTGAAGAAATGGGAATTACTGCAGCTGTGATGTTGAAGAACAGCGTAATGGACCATGTTGTCTCCTTCACACTGTTGTGTCAGTGGTCTGATGTCTGTCTGAAAGTTACTCTTATGTTGTGGTGCTTTTGTACGTGGTGGTGGTCTTCATTTCCTGCTTGAATCCATGTGGCTGCTTGTTTGCATAAGATTAGCAGTGAAACGGAGAGCTTGCGGTCAGTGTTCAGTGTCAGCCGTCTCATGAGCTTGTGAGGAGCCAGTGGCCCCACAAGTGAGGAGACAGGAGGAGATTTGGAGCGTCCATGTTGGTTAACTAATTGCTGTCATTAGATAACACACTTGGTTTAACTTTTGATTGTGTTAAGACATTTTATCTGTCTTTATGTTGGCGACAAGATTGTAGATTTTGTATCCAAATGGATGACTTGACAACACAATGGAAAATTTAATGCATGTTCACTTAATTGTTAGTTAAATATGTAAATAGTTAAAATGATGATGATGCTGTTCTAATGTCAAACCAGTTAAAGTGCCGTGACTCTTAACAGGGCTGATAGTGTCTGATACAGCTGTGAGGTCCAATAGCTTATTTTAGATTCCTGTGGTTGTATCCATCCATTATTTTGTTTTATGTATTTTTTGAGCCAGAGGATTTTGACATTTGATGCATGTTTTAGGGTTTATATGCTTTGACTTTTGTATGTCTTGTCTTGCTGAAAACTGCCATGGAAATGTAACTGTGCTATTATCTTCAGTTGTCTGGGCTGAGTCACGAGTGACTGTGTGATGATTCAGTTCTGATGATGTATTCTGTATCCAGAAGGAAGGTTTGTCATACAGTAACGTTTCTCTGTGAAAACATTTGAGAGTTTCTGTTGTTGCTGGTCTGACTGAATCTGAACGTATAAGAATTAAGCTGGCGAAGGTTAAGCACCAGCTGCAGATAAACAGAAATTACATTTTTTCTGCACTGATTAAATGGTAAAAGTGATGAATAATTGTTCTTAAATACAAACAAATAGGCCTAAATATAATAAACCTGTATTCTGTAACAATCCTAGGCTGGATTTTGTGGGTTTAACATGTTTTTCAGTTCAGCTGACTTAGTTTTTCCTCTGAACTGAACTAACTGAGATGGTGGTGGAAAGTGTATCTCTGTGTTGATTTTGTGGTCAGTGGTGAGACTTTCTCACCCTTGTGATTTTCGCACAGCCTCTCACTTTCTTTGGCTTCCTCTGTTACCATCTTACAGGGTGTTTACTCTTTCCCATAATCCTTTGCATTGCTTTGTATTTGCAACTGAAAAAGCTGTCCAGCATTGTCATCCAAACTCCATCCATCAGCGTTTGACTGTTCAGTGTTACTATGGTACTTTTTGCACCAGTTAAAAGAGCACTTTTTGTGTACACTTCAAACAGTGAAGTAATACATTTTTGTTCCAGTTGCACAATTGTCTGGCTAACAGACCCACAAAGCGGCCATTCATGACATGGGAACTGTAGATGAATTGTTTGGTCACTGATAGTACTTGAACAAGTGAAGAACAGTGAGATATATTAGATAAGTCTGTGTCTTCATTTGAAGGAATGGTCAAATGTTTAAGGTCTGTCCACAGTACCTGTGGCATAATGTTGGTTAACTCATTTCTGTTTAAAGCAGAAATTAGTGCACATTTACAAGCATAGTATCATATACAAGCATAAATATAAACACTTTCTTCCTCAGCATATGACTTGTCTTCATCTGTGTGCCATAATTCCCACCAATTCCGAGGATAATTTTCAACCTACTGATTGCTTCCTGGCTCTGTATACTTCTATTGTAGACGCGTAACTGCCCTTAAGTCTAGACAAAATATTTTTTGGCTGCCAAGTATCTTGTCAAATCAACAGTGGTTTAGTGTGGACAAAGTCACTTATATTTTGTCTTTGTGGGGTCACTGAAGTTCAAACTCTCATTGCACAACTAGGGTAGATTTGCTTACTATAGTTGTACATTAGTGGAAGTGACTGTTTTAGCACCTTTAACATGCATGATTTGTGAGGAACACAAATGTCCAGGTTATTGTCCTAACTGTGAGTCTGTCACCTTTCACCCAGACCCCTGCTGGTCTCAGGAGAGGGTAAGAGAAGGGCTCTTTGAGAACTGTCTCACACACAGGAGGGATGGGGGAAGGCCTGTTTGCTAAAAAGAAGACCTAACTGAGGTGCTGTCCCATTTGACCAGTGAGTGGGGCTCCATGGTGCCCTGGAGGAATGGGGCTGTTGTGTGTCGGGTCATGTAGGCAGACCACCTGTTGTCTGGAGAGGGGGATGTGTCCTCAGTCTGCTGATAGAGAAGTGCTTTTGGTGATGTAGTCGGGTTGAGAATGTTTATGTTATTTGACTATAAAATCACGTGTCACGTTTGTCTGTTTGTGAGGTGCTATTCAGCCAAAAAAACTGTTGTTTTAGTGCTCTAATATATATTCAGAGAGTTATCTGGATTCATTTAATAATTTCGACATGTTTTAAGGCTGTTAAAATGAATTAGCCTATTCAAATTAATATATAAATTAAAAGATATATTTTAAAAAGCAGATGAAAACAAATGAATTCATTCTCTGTTTCTCATTCATTTGAACAAATCATGTTATATATGAAACATTATTTAAACATGAAAGCGAGTCTTTCTAACCATCGCTGTACCTTTCTTGCATGGTTGGTTTTTTGCACATCTTGTGGATGAAAAGATTAAGACAGACGTTTGTACTGTTTGTGTCTGCACTCAGTCTGATCTCATCGCCTCATGTTATGTCTGACTGTTGCATCATGTGATTTAAGCTGCTTCATAGTAACAGCCCATATCTACTATTGCCCTCAGCCAATAGGAATGAGCCATTTTTGCTGTTAAAGATGAAAACAGCCAATCAGGTGTTCCTAATCCCCCCAATGCATTCTCTCACATCAACAGTGCATTATAGGTGTATCATTTATACTTATTAATCATTAAAATACATAAATGTAAACACTGTTATATATGAGCAGACACATTTACAAGCCATTAGTCTGATTGTAAATCATGTGAACTGTACGTACAGTATGGATGAATCTCACGCTGCGCTCGTCTCCTGCAGCTGGCCTGCTGCTGCGGCTCAGCTGCATGTTCCCTCTGCTGCGGCTGCTGTCCGAAGATCAAGCAGTCAACATCCACCCGCTGCATGTACGCCCTGTTCTTCATGCTGGTCACCGTGACCTGTGTCATCATGATGTCACCCACCGTGGAGAAGGGCATGCGAGAACACGTGAGTCTCTGTTCTCAGCTTCTCTATTCGTATTTATTAGTATTACAGAGAGTGTTGAAACTGATCTCAGGTCAGCAGTAGTGGGCAGTATCTGCTCAGACCTTATGTTTCCTGCTTTCTGCTTATTTTGTGTCTTTTAACTGTAAAGAAGTAGTTCAAAAGCACAGAGGACATTTGCAGTGTTTGTGTGGACAGTATTCAAGCATTCATTCGTTAAATAAAAGGCCTACAGACACATCAGGGGTTTATTTACAATCGTCCTGCCCCTGTTATTCAAAAGAACACAAAGCAAGACACTCAGCACTTCTGCTTCAAAACGTGAGGAATTTAAAACATGAAACAAAATATCAGTGGTTCTTCTGAACATTTAGCACAGGAATTGTTTGTTTGTAATATAAGTCTTTCAGTAAAGCTGCACATCAGTTTTATATAACAGTACAGACACAGTCATTTAAAGGTATTGGAAAGCATGTACAGCTGCAGGGTGTGTAACATGAATGCAGTCTGTCTTTTGTTCTGTGAACCACAATGAGTTCTCACTGTGCAAATGCCAAGAGTCGAAAAACCAAGACACTAAAAAACCCTGTACAAAACCTACAAAATTTACAAAACCTTAGTGAGGCACAAAAGAGCTGCACTCAGGTGCCCAAACCATGAAGACTTACAGACACTGTTGAAGGGTTTTCTCAGTTACTTGTAAGAACTACTTGTAAGCTAAATGTAAGAAATCCCCATGAAACCCTTGCCGGGTGGTGTTGGGTGGTTATAGGGCAGAGCAGATGGGAAAGGTTCTTACACTGTTACCAGAGGAGCTCTGTAATAACTGCTAATGATAATAAATATTATATGATGATGTAGATTATATAAGCAGTGTCAACATTACATGAGGTAGACTGTGTGGAGCCTCTATTTGAGAAATGGCCCATTAGTTTAGCCACTTTACTAACCACAGAAGACTCAATAAATAAGACAAATAAATACTAGGACTGGTATTGTGACCAATCTGGTGGATCAGTTTGAATTCAATTCAGTTTGATTTGGGTTTGATTCAGTGTAGATTAATTATCAATATTTCAGTTAAAATGTTCGTTTTGCAGACATGAAATCCGTATTTAAATATAAATGCTGGTAACTGAAACCCTCCTACTAACTACAACTAAATACACATTTACACGAACAACAGGCCCACACAGTACAAGAGGTGGAGTACAGGTAACATTCTCACATCTCTCTTTAAAGGTCACACATTAAGAATCAATTCAGGGATTCCCAAATCAGTATAGTTCTGCTAAATTAAAGATCGAGAGATTAAAACTGGAGAATCTTTTTTTTTACCCAATCCTAATACATACTGGTAAGGAGATACATACTGTAAAGAGACTGTCATGATTAAAGCTTTATTAGTGTCAGTCTTCTATCTCCCAAGACGAATAACAGCCTGTCAGCAGATCTTACAGCAGAGCTTACAGTCATAGATTCTGCCATTCATAATCAGATTCACACAGAATGATTCCTAATGCATCTCACATTAATAATTTCACAATTATAGATATCTGCATTAGTCATTAAAATACCCATAGAGACCACTATTTCCATTTCTCTGTGTCTGTGTGATGTTTTTCCCATCTCACTTTGGTAAAATGATAGTAAGTCTTTGACAGAAAATCACTATTGTTTTGGGTTAGGCCTGTCTTGAGTTTTAGTTGTGCTCCAGACGCTCAGAGTAAATGGGTGGGTCAGTGTAAGCTTAGTTTCTGCTCCTCATAATGTCATTTCTTCCCTCTGTTGTTCTCCCAGATTCCATTCTACACAGAAATGTGCCTTCAGCTCAGTGCCGGGGAGAACTGCAGCACTCTTGTGGGCTATTCAGCCGTGTATAAGGTCTGCTTCGGCATGGCCTGCTTTTTCTTCTTCTTCTCTGTGTTCACCATTCGGGTGCGAACCAGCACAGAATGCCGGGCAGCTGTGCACAACGGGTAAGAGATCCACCCAGACACTTCTGAAGTGTTTACACTGGAAACACTGCACACTCCTTCTGTTTCCTCTCTGGTCCCTCGCCCACCTCCGCAGGAGGTTCAGAGACCACCGTGTTTTGTTTGGCCTCCAGCTTCAATCTGTGCGCCCCTCCTGATGCTGTGTTATTCACCCATAACAAAAGTGCTGAATAGGGGTATTAATTTGAAGCTCTGTCCAGAGGAAATAGCACCATACTTCCCCCCTGTGAGTGGGATGGTTTAGTCCTTGTGTTGTAGTAATTGGATCTTTGTGTTGGATGGAAATATAGAGGAAGGAAGAATATGACTGAATTCTGTGTTATAATAGTGTGCAGGGCGGCCTGGAGTCCATAATCCTTTAGAAGAAAACAGACCACAATCTCTTAATATAACAGTCGCTTTAATCTTCCTGACTCCACCCTTATGACTGACACAGGTCAACAGAAAATACTGTACAGGATAGAGAAATGTGACTCAAAGAGTCCCAGTAAAACATGTGTCAGCAGAATATTTTTACTGAAATTGTTTGAGTATCTTGTATTTTATGTTTTATAAGATTTGCCAAAATGTGGGTTTGCACCAGAACAGTAGCTGTTGTATTTCAGTGTCTTAAATGTCTCCTGTTTCTGTGCAGATTCTGGTTCTTTAAGTTCGTGGCATTGTTGGCCTGCTGTGCAGGAGGATTCTTTCTCCCAAACCAAGAGAAGTTTCTAGAAGGTTCAGTATGATCTTTTTGTTGACTTTATGTTGGACTGTTGTTGTCTTCTTCTTGTACCATTTGTGGCTGTTTTTTAAACTCTAACCAGGCTTGTTACTTTATATTTATGTGTTTTATTGAGAAAATTTAAACATTGTGGGAATGTTTTATTGTTTCTGCTCTGGAGCCCCAAATAGTGTTAAATTATCCACTCAGAAATGCCCAAGAGAAACGGATTCACTGTAAGCTTCTCACTGTGGTTTACAAACTTCAGTTATCTTGTGTCTCAGAGTCTCGCGTCTGTTCAGGCTGCTCAAACGTCCCTTATCAATGACCTTGTGATTACAGACATGTGGAGAGAATTGTTTGACCTCTTCTGTATTGTTTCACTGGACGCTTTGTCATATGCTTCGTGTCCTGGCAGAGTAATTTAGTTCTGTGCTTTACAGCAGGTTCTGCGTCTGCATGATGTTCTGTAAGCTCATTTGTATAAGAGCTCAATCCAAACAAGTGTTGCTCTGTGCTATCTCACACGCTAAATGACATTTCTGCTGTTTTTAGCAGAAAGCAGTTTTCAGTGGATAAGCCCTTTGACTCATATCCACCCTTCCCCTCTCTCTCTCTCTCTCTCTCTCTCTCTCTTTCTATCCATCAGTGTGGCGTTATGTGGGGGCTGCTGGGGGATTTCTCTTCATCCTGATCCAGCTGATGCTTCTGGTTCAGTTCGCCCACAGGTGGAATCAGAACTGGTGAGTTCAGCCACTTTCCAAAGAACATTTTTCTTTCTTCACTTCATTTCATTCACCGAGTTCTTGGAGAACTTCTTCAAAACTTTCCATCATCATATCCAACTGTTCCCTGGTAACTCGAACCTCTGCAACTGGAAATCATTAGCTCTGGGAATGAAGGCTGCAGTATAATCTGGCTGCCTCTAATTTCCACTGTCAGAGAGGGTACATAGTCACCAAACAGGGTGGTCTGAACGTTTTGGACTTTTTAATGCCAGCTTGAATGATTTGGAGAAAGTTTTACAGCATGTGAAGCTTATTTTAGATGCTGGCACGGTTGCTGATAAGGTGTGATGTACAGATCACATGATCTGTGGATGTTCCTGTCAATTTTAAAATTGACAGGAACCTCCAGTTTCACAACAAAGTTAGCAGCTTGCATCCTCCGTACCAGTAAATGTTTGTCAGTGTTCTCATTCCAAGAACCACAGTGCTCAGTGGAGGTTTTCAAGACATGAAACTTTTGAGATAAAGGTCTCTGTCAGACTGAAAGAGAAAACACTGCTGATATCACTCTTCAGGGTGTGCTCATAAATAATGTGTGTGATGGTGGTTGGGTACAGTTGTGTGCCACACTGTTGACATTACAGAGAGGGAAAAAAACGAGGGAATAAAAAGTGCTGCCTGGCTGCTGTCCAGACTTTGGACAGGAAACCTAACAGAGCTCAACGTGCATCATAGTTTCCTCTCAGCTCGCTGTACACAAATAGAAACCTCAGCACAAAAGAGCTGGAGAGTCAGAGACTGTCACAGAGAATTTCACAACACTTTACATCTTTTCCAAGGGCTGTTTTTACATTATGGGACAAGAGGCCTGAGACAACTTGCCAAAATGTTTCCAATTTTGTTTTTCTGAAGTATTTTTGTATTGCAAATTATATTAACAGCATAATAATTGAGTAAAAAACATTTCTGAATTTTAAAAATTATTTTAATTATTTAATTAAAATATTAATTTTTAATGTCCTCATTGTGCTTTCCTATATTCTTTTTCATTTCATTTCATTCTATTATACTATGGTACATTACTTTTATTAATGTTGTTTAATCTTATGTTGTGTCGGTATTGTCTTTACAAATAGAGATAAGGGAATGTGTTAGTATCACAGTTTTCGCAGGACAATGTTGAAGTACATTTCCACTGTCTCTGTTTGGTGTAATAACACTTAAAAAGTTTTAATAAGTTTTAATAAAACTTGTGCTGGTCAGAGGAACTGGTCAAACGCAACTTAGATTATTCAGTAAACTCTGCTCGTTTTATTCCATCATCACTTCAGATACTGCCTGCTGTTTATCCCCTCCATCTCTGAATGTGGCTCGTGGTTGAGTAGACGTTTTAACTCACAACAGAGTTTCACTATCTTTGAGTAACAGACAGAATCATTTTCCTGATGAAGAGAGGTTTAGTGAGAACTGCTGCAAGAAATAAATTTTAACCATGGATCTCAGGCATTTTTATCATAGTCATAGTTGGATCTGTCATTCATAAACAGTGGTTTTGGTTTAAAATTTTTCAAAATCCCAACGCTCTGTTTCAGGGTAGAGTTATATTCAGTGTGTGTTGAAGAATGTCTTCATTGAAGAGCTCTTGTCTCCTCTGTCTGTCATCAGGAGTTCAGGGGCTGACTATAATAAAATATGGTACGCAGCTTTGGCTCTGGTGACTCTGGTGCTGTTCTCCGTGGCTGTTGGAGCTATGGTCTTCATGATCATGTTCTACACACATCCAGAGGCCTGCTTCCTCAACAAACTCTTTCTGGGAGTCAACGGCGGCCTGTGCTTCATCGTCTCCCTGCTGGCCATCTCGCCCTGCATTCAGACCTGTGAGTTTACTGAGCTGAAGGTCTTTTCTCACTGACCTACTTTTTGTCCCCACAAGCAGATGTTTGTTTGAAGTCAGACAAACAACAGTGTTTATTTATAGTGCCTGAAGCTGGAGTTTTTTCCAAGTGTGATAATCATAAACTTTAAACATTTCAGAGGAAATTGTTTCAAGCCAGTCAGTGTGGATTATTACATTAAATTGTAGGTAAATCATGTGAGGTTTTGTCTGTATCTGGGCTGAGATGTATGCTGCTGTCTGCTAAATTACTGAAGTGCATTACAATATGTGTTTCCTGTTCAGTATTTTAATGTCAAAATTACTGTCTGTGGTTATCATCAGCATGGCCCAAACAACAAAATGTCATTAGACATAAAAGCTGCAGTTTGTAACCCTCTCCTCTCTATCACCATCTCTTTTTGAAACATAAAATAACTATGCAAAAGTTTTTTAACACTGGGGATAAGTTTACGGTCTAGGCAGCTGCTGTAAGAACAAGCTACAAACACATCTTCAGCATTCACACAGGAGACAGGATAACCCCCCGGGTCCTGCTTACAAACATGACGTAACAAAGACAAACTGAAACTGTGCAAAATCGAAGCAGACAGCTTTGTTTTGAACACTGATGTTATGGATTTGCTCAATTGCTGTTTTTAAGAGATATGTAAGATATACAAAAGAAGATATTTTGAGAAAAGTCTCAGTGGTTTTGTGTCTATACAGTGGAGGTCAGTGGGGAACACTGTTCTTTAATTACCAGCAAACTTTAAAATATCTTCTTTTGTGTTCCTCAGGAGCAAACCTGCAATGTTCCTTTAAAAGAGAGATGATGTGATTCAGAGGCTTTAGAGATTTGAAATGTATCCACACTTCTGTTGCTACAGACCTGATGTTTCTCTGTTCTCCACAGTCCAGCCCACCTCAGGTCTGCTGCAGCCTGCGGTCATCACTGTTTACGTCATGTACCTCACCTTCTCAGCCCTCGCCAGCAAACCCATCGAAAGTGAGTGTGGGCTCGCTCTCTCGCTCAAACACACAGCAGTGTCTCTCGTCCTCAGTCTGTCACACTGTCTCTGATGCTGGGTCTCTGGTGCTTTTTACACATTATGTGGATGAAGCTGTAAAATCCGGCTTCTTAAATGATGTTTAACCACATTAGCTTCCTGATGCATTTAAGGAGAGTTCATTCAAAAATGAAAAAATGCTTCATTTACTCACCCTCAGGCCATGTAAGGTGCCTTTTGTCTCAGTAAAACGGTAAAGTAGATTTTTAGCTGAACTATTCCTAGCTGCACTCTTTCGAAGTTTTTAAATTCACCACACTCATGCACAGTTATTTTCCACACCTTTAATAAAACACTTTTCTCTCTCATATAGCGGTGAAGGTAAATGGAGAAAACATCACCGTGTGTGTCTTTTCCTTTAAATCGGGGCTGAAGAGCGACACCAGCATAGTGACGGGAGTTGGGACGGCCATACTGTTCGGCTGTATACTGTACTCTTGGTATGACCAATAAAGATGTTGTTTTGGACCTTAAAGGAACAGTGACCTCAAAAAAAAATCATAATTTAATTACCCTCATATTGTTCCAAACAACAGCTGTGGAACACAAAAAAGAAAAATCCAAGCTGCTGTTTTCAATACAATGGGAATAGAGGGCGGTACACACTGCCAAGCCTCAGAAAGGACTATAAAAAGATCCATAGAAAGACTTCATATGAGTCACACACTATTCCACGTCTTCTAAAGTCATTTATGTGAGAAACTTGCTGAAATGTAAGTCTTTAAATGTGTGCAGAAAATCCTTCCTGCTGTCATTTTCAAATTGATTCTCCAGAAATTCTCATTCTTTTATTCTCAAACGTGACTTTTGTGTTCTGTGGAAAAAAGACATTCTGGTTTGAAATGACAAGAGTGTGAATAAATGACAGAATTTAGATTTTTGGATTCGTTGCTCCTTTAAATAAGTGCAGCTCTTCTCTCTTCTCAGCCATATCCACCATAACATGGTATTTAAATGGGTGTCTTCTCAAAAAATCCTCAGGGAATGTAAATGTGTAATTTTCTTCCTTTAACAAGATGTTCATTTAGATTAAAAAGCAGGTAGACTGGTAGGCAGTGAATGAAGATTACAAGCATCCATACTGTGAAGAGGTGAACTCACATGTGTTTCTCATTAACTGTGTATCTGCTGAAGTGATGCTCTATAGAGACGTTCCCTTCATGAGCCCATATTTACAGATGTGATTCGCTGTGATATGCATTAGTTGTCAGTTTTATGATTCATAGCTGTGCCTGTAAGTCAAATGATTTTCCATGAGGCTAAATGAAGCTTAGAAGCAGAAGGCACGTTTTCTTGATGCTTGTGTCATTTGGAGGAGTTCTAAGAAAATGTTCCTCTTTCCCTGCAGTTTGATCTCCACCACGAAGAGGAGCTCAGCGGCTCTGCGTGTTTACAGGAACGATATGCCAGAAAATGAGGTGAAGGCCTGCTGTGTACTCTTAGTCTGTGTTTAATACATTCTGTTCCATATGATCCTTAAACATCATTCTTCTTTATTTCAGAGAGCGCGCTGCTGCTTCTGCTGCGTCGATGATACAGGTGAGACGTGAATATGAATAAGCATCTAGCAACTTCAAGGCCCCCGTGATCCACAGTATTTGAAGCCTCCCCACTCACAATTTCTGAAACTTGAAAGATATTACATTTTTATTATTTTTATCTTATTTTATTTTCTTTTATTCAAGTTATCTAAGGCCCCCTTAGAAGTTTGTTGAGGCCCACTAGCTCCGGTTGAGAAACTTCACTAGGACTCTTAAAAAGGCTCAGTAGAGCCTCCTGATGGTCAGGATGCATAATTGCAGGTTTCTGAAAGCAGTATTTGTTTTTCAGAGGACTATGATGATGAGAAGACTGTGGGGGGGCAGAACGTGATGTATGATGAGAAGGAGGGAACCATCTACAGTTACTGCTACTTCCATTTTGTCTTCTTCCTTGGCTCCCTCTACGTCATGATGACCGTAACCAACTGGTTTCAGTAAGTGAATTTGCACCATTTTAAAATTCATTTCAAGCATATTTTTATCTCTGTGTAAATGGGCATCTGTAACCTTTGATAGGAGTTTGGTTATGTCTCTCTCTCTGTCTCTCTCTCTCTTTCTGTGGCAAACCCATGTTATGTCTGTCAAAAGTAAACAGTAGTTACTTTAGTTAATTATATGTATAGGTAACACAATCTTTGAACAACTTCCATCCAAATTTGAACAACATTTGATCACAGAAAATCTGGACAGTGTTTCTTTAGCCAGCACCAGGAGGTCAAAGGTCACGATGAAGTATATATAATGGGCTATGATCTTCTCTCTGCAGTTATGACGATGCAAAGATCGAGCAGCTGTTGGAGGGGAGCTGGTCTGTGTTCTGGATCAAGATGGCATCCTGCTGGGTCTGTCTTTTTCTCTACATGTGGACGCTGATAGCCCCCATGCTCTTCCCAAAGAGATTTCTAGCCTAGAGCCCCTTCACACGTGACCCACTATCACCACTGTCCAGTTACAACTACTGTGTGTGTGTGCGCGAGGTTTTGTTTATGTACTTTGATATTGCAAGTTTTTTTGTTTATTTGTTTTGTATGAGTTTTTAGCCTACAAGCTTTTACAGGCTCAAAGATTTTTTGTGTTTTTATGGAGAATTGTTACAGTTATGATTGTTTTCATGCTGTTTTTAAAACAAGAAGGTATAGAAACAAACACATCCCTCAGGCTTGTACATCACCTGTAAGTGTCTTGCTTGTTACTCTTTTGTTTCTTTTGGTAGCTGAAGAATTCTATGCAAATCCATGAACCATCTGTGATTTTCATTCGAGTTTTTCTGCCTTTCTTACATGTTTTTAGTGCTGTTTATTATGAGGGTGTTTCATCAAATAAGGTATCAAGAATTCTCATCCAAATAAATGTATTTAATTGAAATATTTTACCTCATGCTGTGGTGACACAACACCAGCTGAGACATTAGTGTGCTAAGGCCCTCAGCAAACCTTGTCAATAAAAAACACTCAAGCCTGTGATATATTGTATCTCGTATTGTACTTCTGCATAAACACATTTAGGCCACCTCTGTGCACCTCTGTCCGTCTTTATGAAGCTTTATTGTGGAGTAAAATCTTCTTAAATAGTACAATTTTACCATAATGTAAAACGGTAAAATTGTTTCATAAGGGGACCCAGCCCCCACCACAAAGGCTGCGGGTGGGATGTCCAGTGTGAAAGCTGGAATTATTGCATATAGCTGTGCATGTATGTGAATAAATGAGCTTGTTACCTTATTGAAACACCTTTATAGCTTTGTAAACCCACACCAAAATACTGACAGTATTTCCATATAAGTCAGCAACACACTCCAGCCCTCAGCTCAGGGGACATGATGTTACTTGTTTGGCTGAATGATTTTTTTTCCAGTGAATTACCATTCAAAGAAAAAGCATGTGACTGCCATCACCAGTAAATGTTTGCATAATTATTTGGACTGGAGAGGCAAAGCCAGGTCCCCAATAAAATCACAAAATCACTGGCACAAATGGTCAGCAGGCAACATCATTGAAGATGTAAAGTTTATTGGTTTCTTTCTTTTCACATATTTTGGTTACAATTTAAATGGTGCTTTAGACCTTGTGTCGTCTAATGTTTTATTTGATAAGACTCATGCAGAATGGTTTTCAAGCATGCCAATGTCAAAAAACACATTTATATCCTCTTTTAATCTTCAGTCTGGGGTTTTTGTTAATATAAATGCATGTATATATTTCTCGTATTGTTTATGCCTGTACTTTAGACATAATGTAGCATTCTTGGTGGTATATTACGGTGTCTGACTTTATAGTCTACAACAGACAGAATCTAGAACTGGAATTATTGGTTATTTGAAGGTTTTTTGAGGTGTAGCAGTTGTAGCAGTGTTCAATGTAAAGGACAGGATTGTGATATTGACCAAACTAACAAACCAAACTCTCACTGATGTGACATCTCAGATTGAAGTTGGTATGTCTTTGTATCTATGTAGTAATAACTTATCTTAAATACCCTGTAGAATCCGTGTATCTTTTATAAGGAATTGACGCTGTTTGTTAACTGATTTGCAGAGGATTACGGCTTGCCTTAAACACTACATGCTACAACTGCATAAATGAAGAAACTGTTTAATGAAACCATCAGCTTTGTTTCTCTCAGTCAGAAACCAATGCTTTTATTCTCTTTTCTCCCTCTAGTTTTACCTGTGAATGATTTGGTGTTCAGTATTGTGTTTATTTAACTGTGTATCTGTTTTGAACTTTAAGCTTTTCTCATGCTGCTTTTATTTAGAGGTATATGAACATGAAATCTACATTTAATTGAAATGTGCTTTATTGTAAATAGTCCGTGCTATAGATGACACTAGTACTGCTCATACTATTGCAGACTATTTTAATGTGTGCTGTCACTATGCTGCATGAAGATGTATTACTCTTACCAACATATCTCCGTTTACAATCCATGCTTTCCTCATTTGTCTTATGACTTTAATTGTTTTCTCCCATGACTCTAAAAGGTTTCATCCAGCATCGTTTAAATGTTACAGTTCAATGTTTTTTTAGTGTTTTTATCGATATTGCTGGTTCTTTCAATAAAAACGTGAGTAAAATGCTGTTTTCGTGGCGTACTACTTTTCGCGTACTACAGTAGAGAAGTGTGCGTAGTGCACGCGTCTGCGTCACGTGAGTATCCTAGCAACCATGCAGCGGGTCGTGTGACGTCACCAACGTTTGGCCAATGAACAGCAAGGTGGGCTTTTAAACGCAGAAGTTGTCACGTGAGTTGTCTCTTCTGCAAAACACAAGCCGTATTAACATGAACTCTAAGACGGGAAAAGGTGAAGTCGTATTCACTTTCATATAAAAAGTGAATAATACAATTATTGAAATCAATTCTGGAAACCGTCACTGTTTTCTGTTTAAAACGGCATGAACGCGTAACAATTCACCACGCCAAAGCTGAGAAAACAATGATGGACGACATGATAGAGATGCTGTTTCAACATGCGTTGTAGCTAATGTATGACAAACGTATTCATAATAACAAGTACTGACATACGGGTAAACTAGAAGCAAGATGTTAAACATCAATATCTTACATATTTATTTGGTTGTTTTTGTTAATAGTTTTTATCTTTGTAATTGTCAAGTGTCTGGATTATATTATTGGGGGCTTCAGATATTATTGTGGGCAGTGGGAGGTCACAAAGGTTGAGGTCTATTAGACTGCAGCTAAACAGATGTAAACACGGTGCCTTGGTTCAAGTCTGAGCCTTATGTGCAGTACTCGGATGTTTTCACCATAATACATCTATAGTCCCACACTGTGAATGCAGGCCGTTTATATTAACTAGTTTCTCATGACCTCACTTAGATGTGCAGACCTCTTTGTTTTCAGGGTGGTCTGATGCGCTGTTTGTTTGCATGTTTACAGCGGTTGTTATTTCCTTGGGTTTCCAGTTGGAGTTTATCTACAATTAAATGCCCATTAGAATGATCAAATAATTGCTGCTGTAGATTAAGAGAAAGTGAAAGCTGCTTAATTTGTGTTGCATACATTGTGTTGAAATAGAGCTGTGTTGAAGTACTATCTCACACCACACTGACTATCTTTCCCTGGTTAAAGGCACAAATGAGTTGAACACACCTAAAGATGAGAAAAGGCTAGTCCATATTAGAACCTAAGACAAATCTTGTGTCCTGTGCTTCTGGGATGAGAAAACAAGCACAATCTGGGCAAGAGCCTAACAGCAAAAACAAAGTCAAAAGGCAGAAAGTGTATTTAATAAATCTGATAAAAAGATGAGTGTTTGGCCATTGTTTAATCTCGTGAAGTAGTTATTTTTTTGCTGTGGACTAAAGTGACTCCAGTGTTTATGATTACCTATCAAATATTGACAAACCAACATTCACCAAGTGTTTGGATTGTGTTGGGACGCATTTTTTTATCTAATCAAGACCTGAACATGGTTGTCTTGTATTAAAACAGAGTGAGAAACATCGGCACATTGATGACCTCATTGAAAACAATGTGGAGGGGCTGAAGGTGAGACTAATGCAATGGACACTTCTGCATTTATCAGACACCATCCAGAGTGACGTTTGTGTGTCCTGTAAACTAAACCAATAATGTTCCCACATAAACAAAACCTTTGTTATACAATAACATGGAAAAACCTTTGTTGCTATAAAGGTTTTATTAAAGTTTTACAAAAACTCTGGAGGCCATTTGACTTTGGAGTTTCATTTTAAAAACACCTCTGTACAGAAATCCAGTTTATTGTTTTTACTTTCACACGATAACTTCATACACCATAAGATTCAGTGCATTATACACCGTTACCTGCACAACAGCCTTCAACTACAATACAATAAAACACTGAAATTGTGAAGGTGACTTACAAAATGACATGAATACAAATTTGTCAACAGAGCAGGTGCAGCCTGAAACGTACTTTCTGAATGGTTAAGTCTTAAAAGCCTTCTTAAAAACAGCCTCATGGTACCATACCTGCATACTAGTCTGCCTATAGTATTAGTTTCTTAGTACCAATGTACACAAAACATTTTCTTAGTCATCACTCACACAATCAGGAAGCATACCAGTTGGTTTACAATATTGTTTGCTGAGAAAATGTTTTGATCAGAACAGAGCAGCACGTGGCTGCTCAACTGATCAGAAAATTATTCTAGAAGAAAATTAGACAACTTTACAACATTAGTATGTGAATCTAGCACACTAGTCTTACCAAATAAACATGTGAGCATGAAATATTGATTACAGTAAAAAAAGTTAATCCTAGTTATGGATTACCTTAACGCTCCCATTAAAAAAATGAATACATTATTCAAGAAAACAATTTACTGAGCAACAAGATACACTGTCGCAGTCACAGCCTTAATGTGAAGCACGTCATGTGACTGCATCACGGGCAACAGTGATCGACCAATCAGTATCAAGTCATTCAGAACTGTGTGTATGGTAATGTTTACTGGAGCTCATCTTTAAATGCATTACTATAACTATGACTTTTGTTTTACAACAGGGATGAATTGATTGATATTTTCTGTGCCTTGATTTCACACTTGCCAGGATCTGCTGGTTTTACACACTTCTGTCTGATGGCTCAGACTGCAATGGCCTTTTGATTGGTTTTGCAGACTGGTTATTTCTGTCGAAATGAGAATCTGAAAAAAGGGAAAAAACTATAAGACAGTAATAATAACTAGAAGACTAATAATGATTACATACATTTTGTGCTGTGTGAAAGGGAGATTTCCAGAACTAATCTGATATTGGAAATTCCTATGACACACCCATGACAAGAATCTGTTATATTAAAGTGGTCAATAAATGCAGGTTTAAATTTTTGTAAGGTCAGTTATAAAAAAACGACTTATAATGATAATCAGGTTTCAATAAGTCGCTGACTATCTGAAACTTGGTTTAGCGGCTGATTGTTTTTTTAAAGATTTCAATGTAAAGGCCCAGCCCACACTTATGATTGACAAAATCGCAGAGACAACAGTGTGACAGCATCTTTGACACCAAACCTATGCCAAAGATGTAAAGCTGAGGAAGGCTGACTGTGGCTACGCCTCAAGTCATGCAGCATCCCCTGCGTCAGGGCAAGAAAAGATGCACTTGAACACTACGGCCAAGTAGCGTGTACACGCTGCACTTGTGTAAGAACATAACTCTCCCATATCAGCAGGTGGCAGATTTGTGTAGTTTTTTCTATTATGTCTGCTAAGTCAGCCTTGTGAAAAGTGATAAGTATGGCAGGTGTGTGTTCCCTCTTTACTCTGTCATTCATTTGTTTTTGCCAGTTCTGTTTTTTCTTGTGCACTTATTCGCTAAGCTGAATAGCCAACCTCACCGACGAGCTCTGCCACAGATTAAATGCAGAATCAACCAAGAAACAGCTGACGGCGTCCCACTAGAGCCAATGGTGTGGAACACACTGACAAAACTAAAGCTGAGCGGTACTCAAAAAATCACTTGATGACTGACCATATGCTTAGTGCATCTTGATGGCAGGTGAAAACAGGGCCTCACGCATACACTCACAACTGTGAAGACAGTCTGAAACACTCACAGTTTCTGAATGGTGCTCTTCTCTTTGTTGTCCTCTGGGGTGATTGCTGGTGAAGGTTCTGATGGAGGAGGGGTCTCTAGGTTTACCTCCACCATGTTCTGTTCTGAGCCCAGGACCCCGCTGGAAGCACATGAAAGGTTACATTTGACTTCGCCCGCAGATATCAACTGTGTTTGCATGATTTTATAACTCATAGAAAGTTTGCTAGTAAAAGCCAGGACATAAGAATAAAAACGTTTGTCCTGTAACCCTGCAGGTTTACCTCTTGTAGAGCTGTAGTTCCTCTTGGGCCACCAGCAGCTGAGCTTTGAGCTGGTTTCTCTCCTGCAGAACCTCCTTTAACTCCTGCATGGTAAAACGTGGTCGGTTGGGGTCCGTTAAATCCACAACTAGCTTGTTTGGACCAATGGTCTGCTTAAAAAAACAAAACAATTATAAATTTAGGACATACTGTAAAATGTTAAAAAAATTAAATTAACATACAGGGTTATTTACAAACTAGTTGTTAAGGCCCTAGTGTGAACTCTACGTCCTGATTTAAAGCTGCCGGACTGAGCCCCTGGTGAGGATGTTAAACTTTAATCTGAGGGGCTCCATTCAAAATGTGTCATGGTAAATCCGGCTAAATTACCATAGTTACTGAAGTTACATGTGTGCTAGATAAACCAGATAGTAAAGTCTGATGACAAACTTTGATGTTGGGTATACAAAGCCTTGGTCAAACCAACCTAATTTAAAAGGATATTCAAACATTGTCAGAAGACTTAAGAATCTTTTGATTCTTGATCTTTTGTTTTTTATTGACAGTGGTGGCAAATGACAAGTTACCAAAGTTTTATTGTAGTAACAATAAAGTAATAAACTAAAGTACCTATAGTACTGTTATAACTAAGTATAGTTCCAGAAACTACTGCTTAGTATGTTTGTGTAGGAATGTTTCATAGAGATTCATTTGCATGTGTTTTAATTTCACTTATTCTATATTTTAAAGCTGCAATCCGTAACTTTTGCATCTCTATCCCCATCTTCGTTTGAAACTTACAGGTTACTTTACATACTTTTATTTACGTATGTTGAAGTCAAATGAAGCCAAATGACGTTTCTGAGAAAACGTAATAATTGCTTATGAGTTTATACTGTTGATCCAATACATTTAGCCTTTAAAATTAATATTATGTGATAAAAATAATTTAAGACCTGCAATAAGCATGTGACTAAAATGACCGATTTTGCAGGTCTGAATCCACACAAACTGTTACGTTGTAAACCAAGTCAAGACATTAACATGAGCATTAATAATAAGTATTATAATAATTAAGTCTCCTGTACCACAACTGCGCCTGCGCGTTAAAACTGCTGTAATCCAGCACGTCATCGCACTACATTTTGGCTTAATGCGACCCGACAGCTCAAATGATAAATCAGAGATGTGTTATGTACTTAAACATTAAGTGGCTGTAGTTCATTTTAAAGGACAAGCTTTACGGACTGCAGCTTTAAACGCGACCAGTTGAATGAAGGACTTTGGGCGGCGCTCTCACGTCGGTCATGCGGCTGCCCGAGTCTTCCGCCGCGGCTCTGTCCAGCTCTCTCTTCAGGCTCTCTCTCTCCATCCTCAGCTCCTCCAGCGACAGGTTGAACTTGTTCACCATGCTCTCCAGCACCTCCAGCACACGGACGATCTTGAACTGCAGGTCGGAGAAATCGCGTCCGCCGGTGTTCACTTTCAGCAGGTCTCTGCCGATCATGTAGGAGATGTCGTACACGTCCTCCACCGTCAGCTCCAGCGCGTCCTTCTCGAAAGCCTGCATGGGTGAACCGTCCTGCCGCTCTCCCATCTTCACCTAACAGCTACTTCATCAGTGCACCGCCAGTTAAACACAAAGTTTTCCTTCCACTTCTCCACCTTCAACTTCTCCACTGACTTCCTCCTCCTGACGCGTCCTCTGACGTCACGCTCTCGGAGGGGCCGCGGAGCACTCGCGTACTTCTGACGTCACTCCGGGAAAGTTGCACCGGGCGGCTGATCGTTAAATCCGGAGCTGTGTACTAACACTAACATCAGGGAGGACTGATCTCAGAACGGACTCATCTGAGCACAATGTTTGAGGGTTTCTCTCACCACACGCTGAACTTCTCCGATTCTCGGTGTTCCTCAAGGCGGGACTTCCGCCGCTGCACGTCCCTGTTCAGAGTAACAGCGCCGCGGTGATTTATTCATATCTGATACTGACAATGTTATTAACATCTCCTGATGTTATGAGACACAATGTTATTAACATCTCCTGATGTTATGAGACGACAATGTTATTAACATCTCCTGATGTTATGAGACGACAATGTTATTAACATCTCCTGATGTTATGAGACGACAATGTTATTAACATCTCCTGATGTTATGAGACGACAATGTTATTAACATCTCCTGATGTTATGAGACGACAATGTTATTAACATCTCCTGATGTTATGAGACGACAATGTTATTAACATCTCCTGATGTTATGAGACGACAATGTTATTAACATCTCCTGATGTTATGAGACAATGTTATTAACATCTCCTGATGTTATGAGACGACAATGTTATTAACATCTCCTGATGTTATGAGACATAGAGATGCTTTATTAACATCTCCTGATGTTATGAGACGACAATGTTATTAACATCTCCTGATGTTATGAGACAATGTTATTAACATCTCCTGATGTTATGAGACGACAATGTTATTAACATCACCTGATGTTATGAGACGACAATGTTATTAACATCTCCTGATGTTATGAGACGACAATGTTATTAACATCTCCTGATGTTATGAGACGACAATGTTATTAACATCTCCTGATGTTATGAGACGACAATGTTATTAACAAAGTGTCACGCAACTGTGATGTGGCACATTTAGGGAACTGCAGCGGGTTATTAGACGGCATAGTGCGCATGCTCTGTACTGCAGATGAAGTATGTAGGTGTCGCAGTATGATATAAGGAACACAGACATGGTTGTATATTCACCCAGCACAGGTAAAGTCACACTTAATCACGAGTGCGCTTTGTTTGCTCAACAGCTCCATAACAATTTCACTAAAGTGGAACAGTTCAGGACAACAATATGAAAAATGTTCATTCTGCTACATGCATATAAAAACACCAAGAAAAAGTTCATAGAAATGAGCAAATTAAAAATGTGCTTGTATATAATGCTGCCACACCATACTTTGTATTTATTTAAAGGTGAAAATGCTGTATAATTTTATTATAAAGCCCCAAACATTTATGCAAAAACCTTAAAGCATATTTGAAATAAAAAACTGGACTTAGACCACTTTGTTTTATAATAACATGAAATGTGTCAATTCATATTCATAATTGTAATATATATTGCATTGTATTGAAACGACATTACAGCTATTTTGGGTTATAAACGCATTCAGGTTGCACATGCAGATGGCATGGGTTTGAATATGCCCTGCAACGTTTCCCATTAAAACAGGGTCACCGTAAGACTCCCTGCTCATGTCAGTCTGACAACAATCTGTGCAGCATCTTTCAGCATTTTCTTTTTTGTTGATGGATGGACATCATGTACAGTATTTGTTCCAGATATTTCATGCTGTATTCATGTGTGATGAATTATTCTTTAATTTGACTGTATCTTCAACACCCTAAAAGTATTTGGACATTTTAGCCACACACACAAATAGATTCTATCTTTACATGAAATAAATCATTAAACATTTGATGTGACATTTATTTTAAATATTACAGGCACACTATAAGACATTTTAAACAAAAGGTTGTTTTAAAAATAAGGCTTGGAAATTTTTTATTAAAATACTTCTGAGTTGTCAGATTTCCATAGTTAACATAATGAACTATACCTGCGGTTACTCTGCTGTTTTTGTCACACAGTTGACTTAGCAAAAATGTACAGGTAGTTCTGAGAAAAGGCCTCACATAATGTGTATGCAAATATTTAATATTGTTACAAATTTATTCACTACCAAGTTTTGTTTTATTTTTTGAACCACAAAAGATCTAAACATTGAATAAATAAAGGGTCTATATTGGCAATTAGTCAAAAAAATATTATTAAACACATAAGACATAAAATCAGTCTCATCCACATGTCCAACATGTATTGTTCATTTTACATTTATTACAAGGGACAGTCGAACATGACTAAAATATACAGACATTTTTATCAAGAAATAGACATTTCACCCTAATTCAATGAAAACCTCCCAATTAAAAAGTTGAAATATATACAGTACTCAACAGATATACAGTGATGCAGAATTCTTCCCCTACTTATGTTTATTGTAACATGAAAAGTTTTAAAATAATCACGCATAAAACAATACGAGTACACTCACAAATTAAACATGTTTGTAATGTAATGTTACCTTTGACCTTATCACCTTCTATGTGTTATTTAAATAAAATAGTAAATATTATCTATAATTTAAAAACAAAAAGATCTGGAATTGGATGCGATGAACACCCAGTACTAAGACAAAACCTGTAGAGAGCAACCCTCACATGGAGAAGGCAACAGTCTGCCCCGGAAGGACGTCTGAATGACCAGTAACATACAGTGTAAGAGCAGGATTAAAATGACCATGTTTTGAATGCATGTTGGTTTTAGACAGGTCGTCTTCAGATATCTTCACCCAGATGTGCTCACCTCAACTGGAAGAACAGTAAAAAAAGCTTCAGTTGATCAAAAGTAATCAAATTAATCACAAACCTCTTGGCAAATGTTTTTGTTTTTTGTATCCTATCTGGTATCACAACTCTGTTTAATGTATTCCGCTCTGTTCTAGCTCTGTTGAAATATATACAGTATATATAATAATAATAATATAATATATAATAATGTATTCCGCTCTGTTCTAGCTCTGTTGAAATATATACAGTATATATAATAATAATAATATAATATATAATAATGTATTCCGCTCTGTTCTAGCTCTGTTGAAATATATACAGTATATATAATAATAATATATATATAATAATGTATTCCGCTCTGTTCTAGCTCTGTTGAAATATATACAGTATATATATAATAATAATAATATATAATAATAATGTATTCGCATTCGCTCTGTTCTAGCTCTGTTGAAATATATACAGTATATATAATAATAATAATAATATATAATAATGTATTCCGCTCTGTTCTAGCTCTGTTGAAATATATACAGTATATATAATAATAATAATATAATATATAATAATGTATTCCGCTCTGTTCTAGCTCTGTTGAAATATATACAGTATATATAATAATAATAATATAATATATAATAATGTATTCCGCTCTGTTCTAGCTCTGTTGAAATATATACAGTATATATATAATAATATAATATATAATAATGTATTCCGCTCTGTTCTAGCTCTGTTGAAATATATACAGTATATATATAATAATATAATATATAATAATGTATTCTGCTCTGTTCTAGCTCTGTTGAAATATATACAGTATATATAATAATAATAATAATAATATAATATATAATAATGTATTCCGCTCTGTTCTAGCTCTGTTGAAATATATACAGTATATATAATAATAATAATATAATATATAATAATGTATTCTGCTCTGTTCTAGCTCTGTTGAAATATATACAGTATATATAATAATAATAATATAATAATAATATTGTATTCCGCTCTGTTCTAGCTCTGTTGAAATATATACAGTATATATAATAATAATATAATATATAATAATGTATTCCGCTCTGTTCTAGCTCTGTTGAAATATATACAGTATATATAATAATAATAATATAATATATAATAATGTATTCCGCTCTGTTCTAGCTCTGTTGAAATATATACAGTATATATATAATAATAATATAATATATAATAATGTATTCCGCTCTGTTCTAGCTCTGTTGAAATATATACAGTATATATAATAATAATAATATAATATATAATAATGTATTCCGCTCTGTTCTAGCTCTGTTGAAATATATACAGTATATATAATAATAATAATATAATATATAATAACGTATTCCGCTCGGTTCTAGCTCTGTTGAAATATATACAGTATATAATAATAATAATATAATATATAATAATGTATTCCGCTCTGTTGAAATATATACAGTATATATAATAATAATAATAATAATATAATATATAATAATGTATTCCGCTCTGTTCTAGCTCTGTTGAAATATATACAGTATATATAATAATAATAATATAATATATAATAATGTATTCCGCTCTGTTCTAGCTCTGTTGAAATATATACAGTATATATAATAATAATAATAATAATATAATATATAATAATGTATTCCTCTGCTCTGTTCTAGCTCTGTTGAAATATATACAGTATATATAATAATAATAATATAATATATAATAATGTATTCCGCTCTGTTCTAGCTCTGTTGAAATATATACAGTATATATAATAATAATAATATAATATATAATAATGTATTCCGCTCTGTTCTAGCTCTGTTGAAATATATACAGTATATATAATAATAATAATAATAATATAATATATAATAATGTATTCCGCTCTGTTCTGGCTCTGTAAAAAAAATAATTTTTCTTCTAGTTGTTGAAATATATACAGTATATATAATAATAATAATAATATATAATAATGTATTCCGCTTCTGTTATTTTTTTTTTTTTTTTTTTTTTTTTTTTTTTTTTTTTTTTTTTTTTTTTTTTTTTTTTTTTTTTAATAAAAAAAAAAAAAAAAAAAAAAAAAAAAAAAATTTTTTTTTAAATTTTTAAAAAAAAAAAAAAAAAAAAAAAAAAAAAAAAAAAAAAAAAAAAAAAATTTTTTCCGCTCTGTTCTGGCTCTGTTTAATTTATTCTGTTTAAGGTTATAGTGTGCATCATTTGTTTATAATGAGCGCGAGTCGTACCGTGGGATGTTGGGTTTTTGGGCAAGGGCGGGTTTCTTCATGAGGGTGGGTTTAGATGGATTGGGAGAGGAGGGGGCTGCATTCAGATGTCTGGGGGTCTGTAGGCTGTTGTCCTGCTCCAGCTGCTCCAGTGGCACACCTGCTATCTCATAGTGCTTCTTCCTGAGTTCTCCCAAACGCAGACGCTCATTGTCCAGCATGGACTCCAGCTCTAGAACCTTCACCTGGGAGGAGAATCAAACGTTCAAATGATACACATCATATCAATATTGCACAAAGAATAATTTCTCGGCTTCTGAAACGTCATGCATGCGCTAACATTTGTGTGTTGATTTGCATAACATGCATATAAATACAAGACTATTGTATTAAATCTGTGACCAGACACACCTGTGACTCCATTTCTTCTTTTCTCAGCTTGATCAAAGACATGCCAGAGAAGTCCATTGTGTCTTTAATATTCATATGAGAACAGAGAAAAACAATTAATTTTGTGAACTGCAGAGTGAAAACTGGAAGCATGACCCTGTGACATCACACACACCCTTGTCCTCAATCTGATCCTGCCCCGTCCTGGTGGATGCCACCACGTTAGCAGCCATCTCATTAACATGACGTGAGGCTTGCTGAAGAACACCCAGCTTCTTACTGCCCAAATCTGCTTTCACCTGCCCAGACACAGAACACAGCAGCTGTGTTAATACTTAACATCTCACATATCTCACAATATAAATACTGAAACCATCAACGGTCAAAAATTGCAATACTGCCCATAAGCAAAACCTTCTCATGCACAGAAAATCAAACACCAGCAGAAGACCTTAGATATTTACACACAGTAGATGATATCCATAAACAGCAGGAAAGTGTTTTTTATTATTGAATTATGTGTTTGATGGATTACAAGAAATAAACAAATAAATGTTTTGTGATTGTGAAGCATTACATTTAAACTTATAAAACAACACAGAAGACAGGAAACAGCAGCTAATATCTCTAATATTACGACAGAAATAAGGAACCTTGGAAGCGGCGACCAGCTGTGCAGTGCTGGCTGCAATCTCATGAGAGCAGACGATCAGCTCCTCATACTTCCCAGTGTGCAACACCACCTTATCTGCTGAATCACTGGTGAAAGTGAGGACACAGCTGTGTTACATGTGGGTTTACAACAAATCATTAAACATGCTGTGCTATATGGATGCCAAAAGTTGATTTTATTGTATTGGTAGTAGTGAATTCGGTATCTGTGTGGCAAACTAATAAATATGCATTATAAATATGCATTAAGTCGCACTTACATTGCTTTAACAAACCACGTAGATGCGACTTTAAAGTAATTATGACTACAGAGTGGACAGTACTGTTGAACAATTCTGATAGAACCTGAAGCCATAATATCAAACAATAGTAGTAACAACACCATTTGACAGCCCTAATTCACAATTTACTTCTTAAAAACTTTAATAAAGAGTATCTAATACACATACACCATCTGTGTGGCACCCCATCCTACAGCTTTGGAGGCAGATATAAGACCCTCAGTCCAGCGAGAGTTACGAGCATAAAACTCCTTTACAGAAGCTGCACCCTAAAATAAACGAGAGAACAGAAGACCTGAAACTGAGTGATGAGCGTTTTAAATGTTATTTAAAAATCACTATAATTCAAAGTCAAGTCAAATACAGCCTCTGAGTGTAAAAAACGAACAAACAAAAAACAAATCGCATAACAAAATGTGAAGTATTCAAAAAAAACATTTTTATACTTAAAGTTAGGTCACACAGTCTGAGACAACACTGATCCAGTTTTAATTTAACATTTCACTCAAATTGTAATACTAATAATATAATTTGTAAAGAAAAATATTTGTATTACATTAAAAAAACAAAACAGAAGCATTACCAGCAGTCTCAGATCTCTGGACCAAACTGTGTGAATATCTTCATTATCAACATTTACTGTGAAAACACTCTGGATGTCACCAGGATGACAGTATAAACAAAGATATAAAAGATCCCTTTACCCTTCCACTTTCTACAATCTCCTTCTGCAGGTCTGTGGATGCCAACACTAGCAAACGGATGGCCTGCACAAAATATATATATTGTTTAATCTAATTATACAACCATGACAGGAAAAGTAAATAAACATTATTATAATGTTATATAATAAGATATTTTATCTTCAAAAGGTTGTAATCACTGGAGTCTGAGTTTTCAGTAAAGTGTACTCTGTTTAACATGGTCACTCATCCTCCTCATCATGCTTTTCATACACAGTTCCACCTTCAGACACTCTGTTAAGTGTCTGAACTCCAGAGTCTCTTAACAGCACTGACCAACAGATATAAATGCTCCTTTATTCCTGCAGCTCTTTTCATATTTCATTCTTATAGGAAGAAATAGCATTTAACATTTATTTTAGGTTGTTTTTTCCTGAAGTTAATGTTACCTTCATGAGATCAGTGCAGCTATTCAGGATTCTGTAGGAAAAATATTAAGACAAAACTGAAACGCAGAAATACATCTAATACAAATACAAACATTCTGAGATTAAACTCTTAATAATATTATATATCTCACTGACCTCTCATTGACCTCCAGCTTAATTCCTGTTGTATCCTTCCTGGCCTGACTCATCATTTCCTGTCAAACCATAAATCAAAACAGCCAAAATGGGGAGAACATTCTCTGCAACAATTACAAATAATTTGTTTGAATGCCTATTCTAATACAGTCAGAACATCATGCAAACATGCCAAACTTCAGTTTCCATCTGCAGATTCCTTCAGCTCACTGAACATTGATGCAGCCTGTGTCGCTGCTGCAGGATGTCTTTTAAATGCTGCAGCAGTGTGTAATAAACAGGCCTGTACTTACATCTATTCTCCTAACAGCATCTTCAATAGCAGCAGAGGTAGCAGCCATTTCTCTATCCACCAAGTCACCCAACTCGTCTTTTCCAACATCCATCCCTTTCGGCCTCAAATCCTGAGAGAGAGAGAGAGAGAGAGAGAGAGAGAGAGATGAAGTTATTATAAAAGAATGTTAGAGATGCTACATACATGGGCCATTTGTGTAGTGCTCCAAGCAAACCAGCCGCTCTCTGTGAAAGAGAGGCAGCTAAGTTTTGGAGCAGATCTTGTGTCAGCTTCAGGTGTCTCACCTGTCCTATTCGGAGGATCTTCTGCACGGCTGCTCGAATTGAAGCCGGATCAGCCGTCTGCAGAGACGCTTTGGATTTAAGATCCCTCAGGAACTTCAGGCTCTGAGTGGCACAAGACTTACAGCTCTCTGTCAAACCTACAGATTCATGTAGACACAAACATTCATCACTTTAAATAAAAGCACATCAATAATATAAATAATATCCACAGTCTACCAGCCTGCTAGTCTGTGGGTGTGTGTGTGTGTGTATTTACGGTCAGCATGGTCAGGAGGGGCCAGGTTTGCTGTGGCACTTCCATTGGTGATTGTGTCAGCAGCCAGATGAGAGAACTGAGTAAGAGCCCTAACAAGTCCACCAGCATCTAAACCAGAAACAGAAGGTAAACATGAACGAACACACAAACAAATAATACACATATGTAACATATACACAGCCAGAATGCTGGATGAGAGAGAGAGAGAGCAAGAAAATACCCCTCATATTCTTCACAAACTCAGAGTGGCCAGTCTGCACTTTATCAACGGACCCAAGCGTAGCCTCGGCCCGGCTGATGAGGTAATCTAGAGAACAGTGACACTGATCAATGTTAGTAAAATTTTATTGATTATCCAGTCAATAAAAAAAACATTCTGTTGATTAGAAGTATTTTTTACATGAGGAAGAAGACATTACCTGGTGAGCTGGTACAGCGGATGTGCAGAGGATCATCTAGTTTAGAAACAGCATCCTGGATGATGTTTTCAGCCTCAGAGACGGTGGCCTGCAGCAGAGAGAACTGCTCCTCCAATAACTTCTGCTGGAGCTGCTCCTCACGACTCATCTGAAACCACACACATGCACACACACACAAGCACATGCATGCACATATGCACGAACACACGCACACATGCACACACACACACATGTACACATGTACACACACACACCCAAAAGTGCGCACACACACGCAAACATGCACGCAAATCAACTTCTGGTTTATAGATTTAAAGGTACGGTGGTCAAACAGAACGCTGGTGGGACACACTTAAAAATATAAACATTCCACAAAAGGAATCCTCCAAAGTGTAAAAGAAACTTTTTAAGTTTCTTTTACTTAAAAGTTTCTTTTAAAGATTTTTAGACAAATTTTTGATGATACATTTTCTACTGATTAAACAGTAGAAAAAGTCTTTAATTTGAATCACAAACATATTCTGCATTTTATTGATGCAAGTTATCAATGTAACCAGGTATTATGTTGCAGTTCCTAATGAATTTACCAGTCAGCTGGTCTTATTTACTCATCAAAGCCAATTCTCACTTACATTTGGCGAGTGTTTGGGATCTCGCACATGGGCCTCTAAATATGAGGGCTGACACAGGATGAGACCCATCAGATCCAGAAAAGGCAAATGACCAAAAATTTTGATTCCAGCACTAATTTAAGTGTTCCATCCAATGTCATTTGAAGATGTTCAAGCTGCTGGTACCTTCTCTTTGAGTTTGCCCTGAAGATCTCCCAGCTCTCGGATGCTCTTGTCTCTCTCCTGCAGCAGTGACGACTCCTTCATCTGAGTCGTGTGCTTCAGTGAGGACAGCTCTGCATCCTTCTCACTCACAGAGTGCAATAATCTCTCCTTCTCCGCCTGCAGAGCAGCCATAGAGCTGTTCAGCTGCTCTCCTGTCTGAATGAAGCCAAAACATAGAGCTGTCTCAGCATTTCACCCAAACAGAGCCTGCTTACATCTCACGTCCATTTCACCAGATCCAGTTATGACAGCAGATGTAAATTATTCTAACACATTTTATAATCACACAGAAATCTGACAAATGCCTCCATTAGAGTTTCAGAGGAGATCTCAACAATGTCACAAACTGAGCTCAGATTTGCCAGGCCTGCAGACTGCAATATGAACTCAAGCCTTTCTCACAAATTTACCCAAATTAGGTAAAATTATCCCAGATGATTTTAGCTACAATCAGCTTTATACTCTTCAGCTTTATACTCTTTAATGTTGTTTCTGTTTTTATTTCTCCTAAGCAATTTTAGGAGAAACATCTGAAACAGTTGACACTTAAATGAAAAACAACCGAGATCTCATAACGCTTAAAAATGTTACTTCTGTGGAGAAAAAGCTTTATTGACATGCCCTGATGTAAGATGATGTCAGGTCAGAGACCCTCCTTCCCACAAAGTAACATTTCTCCAGAAACACCTGTCATTACTCCTTACTGACTTGACTGCAAACTGGGTCTAACCAGGACTGAAGTAGAAGACCCAGGCAAAGTCCAGGAGTAACTGAAACACACCCTCACAGATCCTAAACTGACAACAGACACCTATCTACAACATTGAAGAACACTCTATGTTCTTTGATGGATAGACAGAAGAAAAAAGCATTTACATAAAAATAATCATTTGCATCATTCTTAATTCTTCTGCTATTCTTGATTATATTTAACTGTTTTCTTCAAAAACACAAATGTTATAGTGATGACAGAGTTTGGAGGGGCAGTGAAGCAGGAACTCTACCTTCTCCGTGGTCTGCAATGAAGCTCTGACTCTTTGGACCTCTGCATTCTTCTCCTCAAGTTCTCTTCGCAGTTTGTCCATATCAAACTTCTGCTCTTCCATCTTAAAGAACACAGTATTTGTTTTAACAAAGTATTTAAGTGGTTTCAGTTCAAGTTTAGGAAGTTCTGACCTTCATGTCTGATTCCTGTCTGACTCTCTCTATCTCGAAGGCTAACTGCTGCTTGGTTCGCGCCACATCCTCTTGAGTCTGCTGTGTGGCTGACAGCATCTTCACTGTGTCCGCGCTCTTCACCAGACAAAAGACAATTGTCACATTAACATGCATGCATCATTCTCCAATGAAGATCCCTATTCTAGCTGAGAACTAGAATATATGTTATATTATCTTGGACAGAATATGACCATAATTTAAATTAGAGTTACACGTAAGCATAGTTATTGAAGCATACATGAAGCAATGCTAATTCATCTGTGCTGATTCGTCTGTGCTGATTCGTCTGTGTACCTTTCGTAGAAGTTCAGCGTGGTTGGCAACCAGTTCAGCATGTTTTTCCTTTAGTTTATTATACCGCATCTCTGTTGCTTGAGCTCGTTCTGTGTGGAAAATCATGAGCATTGGTTGAGACTCATTTGCGTCATCAGAAACGTGTGTGTATGCGTGTCTGCGCAGACTCACTCTCCGCCTCCACAAAGGTGGCCTGCAGGCTCTCGTGCTCAGTGTCACGATATCGTAAGGACTCCAGCTCTATGCGCAGCTGCTCATTCTCCACTAGAGCACGCTGTTTCTGCATACGCTGCTCCTCAAGCTCCGCCTCCAGACTATTGATCTGCGACTTGAGCTGCGTGATATAACGCTGGGCCTGAAACAGTGTAATGGTGAGAGGAACAGGGTAAAACTCCTTAAAATACTCTTATTACTGCAGTCAACCGAATATCAATTTCTACATGCGATATAGTAATGAGATACCAGCATGGTACTTAACATTCCAATTGTGCCACATATTTCCTCTATTTACCATGAAGTGGGAATATTTTGATTCTTTACAATTTGCGTATTTTTACTTAAAATTGTTTAATCAATAAAGCTAGTCTGGCTTTGTGAGAAACCTTTGTGAAAGACCAGAACACAGTAATTTTAGACACTCTGCTTGGCATTCCTCTTAAATTCCCAAACATTACAATTTTATTTGGTCCCACATGCACACATAAACAGGAAATAAGCTTTTATCTCAAAAGGTGTTAACCTTAATGTAATGTAACCTCTCACCTCTCCTTTTATCTTCTCAAGCTCGGCTTGCAACAGTTCAATTTCCCGCTTTAAACGTTCGATTTGAAGGTCCCTATTACACAGAGGAAATACAGTGTTTGAACTGTCCACCTGTTCATAGACCGTCTGCAAAATATAACTTTCACACTCCTTTTACAAATCATTCATAATTCTTTAAAACACTAATGGTGTATTGTAACTGTTTCCTACCGATCATCAAATTCATTATTTGGGGGTCCAAATGCCTGATCGAATATGTCAACCTTTAAAATATCAATAGAGGACATATTAAAGAAGTCATATAACATAAAAGGAGAGTGCAGCAACAATAAAAACAGACAAAGATAACAGACAAAAAGGAAACAGATTCAGGAGAGATGAATTCACAGAAACCTATGATATATTCCACAAACACATCTATGTGCACACATAGTAAACAATGAAGCAGTTTAGAGCTCCTGCAAACCCTCAGAGAAACATCTATAAACATCATCCTGCTGACCGTACCGTGGGCTGGGAGTTCATGATGGGCATCATCTCGTTCACACTGATCAGCGGCTCGGGATCATCTTCCTCCTGCTCCTCTGGCTCTTCTTCATCTGGGATGACCACCATGGGTTTCACATGCTCTGCTAGAGCAGACGCCCGCAGGAAGTTCGGTGGAGACTAACAATGAAAGAAGCAGAAGAAAGAGGACATGTTAACAGACCTATAAGCAGTGTTCTGACACGGAGTAAGTACATATCTGTTAATATGACATCATATTTTCATGTGTTCTGAGAGTGTTTACTCACATCCGGCAATCTGGGGATCTGGATGAGTCTCTTAAAATACATCATATCTCGTGCTTTATTCAGAAATGTTTTGAGGCTATAAATAATCAGAATCAAATAATTATGTAAATTACAACAGTTATCTTATCTGGGTGCAGTAAGCAATTTCTAAGAAATGCTGTTGAAAACTGAAATCAACAACCAAACAAATGGTTTTGTGAATATTTGCTGCAGTAAATGTTCTGTGTATTGAAAAAATATTGTTTTCATGTAGTTCTGACAGTGCAAATACAAAGTGGATCGGACTGAACACCATAACGGTCTCGCCAAACGGCAATAGAGGATAGTCACTGCTTGTGTTACACAGAGCATGTTCATTATTTTAAAGGGGGGAAAATTAAAGCAGGGATGTGTTGGGTGTTGATTTCAAATATTAACAGCATTTCTCAAAAACCAAAGTCTTCAATAACATATTGCATATCATTTGGATGTGTGAAATACACAAACACTCTAGAACAAATGTTAGGTCTGTATGTACCTGTGGAACTGATCGTGAAACCGCTCGCGGTGGCCCTGGAGTGTGTCTGCTGGTAAACCTGCCATTTCAAAACAAAACACTTATTTTAACAACTTACATTAACAACCTCATTCAGAAACAAAGACTGCAATGTTAGCATCCTGTAATAAGCTGATCTTGAAAGAACAATTTACACACACTAAATCATTTTTAAAACTGGATGGTCAACTCACACAGAAATTGGATCATCATAAAAGTCAAACAGAAAAGCTGTTTATTATCAGTCATAAGTGTAAATATTATGTGTGTAATCTGTTGTGATGGTGATGCTCTGAGACTCACAGGCGTGCAGTTTGAAGAGCAGTTTGACCGTGTAGTGGTACAGATGGCTGCAGTCCTGGATCACCTGGATGAGAGGGGCTAGTTTACACTGACCTGAGGTCAGAGTGGAGACTGCTATGGACATATTGAGCTGGCGAAGCACTAAGAATGAAGGACAGAGTAAAATATCTTTCAGGTTATGCATTTCATGCCATTGACTTCCAAACATTCTTTAAAATATTTTGTAACACCATTTAGTATGTTTTTTAAGCCATTTGGTTTATGAGAACACAGTAAGTGTCCTCGTAAATCATGTTCATGTTGTTATACATGTCATTTTACGTCCTCGTAAACTACATAAAGCAGTACACACACAAAATTTCCACCTCCCAGTGAGAAGGTGCCGCTACTCCCGAACACTATTAAGAGCCAGTGGGAACACTTTAACATGAGTCATTTAAGTAGGAGTCTGAGTGGGTCTCTTATGAATCAGCAGCATAAGAAAGCAGCTCTGCATAAGAGCATTACAGGGCTGAAACCTGATGTCTTCAGGTTTGGCACTCACAGTACTGTATAAGCTGAAAAACTTGTTCAATTATTGAATATTAATGCAACCTGGAGTGAAACATGTAGCTCAATTGGTAGAGCGCTGCATTAGTGGCGCAAAGGGTTCAAATCACAGGGGACACACAACTTGAATGTGTTGTAAGTCGTAAAAGCCAAATGCATAAATGTTATGTAAAACGAGCAGTCCATTGTGTCTTTTCAATACTACTCATACAGGATATAATGAAATATAAGAAATTACAAAATGATACATACACGTGAAGGTTCTGTGTATATAATATTAGTATTATTATTATTATATAAATAATATAATAAAAGCTTAAAGACACTCACCGCCTTCTGCTAATCGAAGTTCTGCATCCATATAATCAAACACCTCCACTGTGAGCTGGAACCTGGAAAACACAAAAAAACTTCTATATGTCCTAATGCTATCACATCACTGATCAAACATACAGTGAAACTGTTCATCGGAGAAGTCACGTGTCCTAACGATGTCACATCACCGATCAAACACAGTGAAACTGTTCACCCATCACTTTATTCAAAAGGGGGGACTACAGAACCCCCCCACAACGCCCATGTCTAAGCTTTTACCCATGCCTTACGGCCTTACATTTTATGTCATTTTAAGCATGTTAAAAGCCTTAAATACACCTGAATGAAGTTTTAAAGTTTCATGCGGTATCATTAAGTTATCATGGCAACATAATTTATCACAAACACTTCTAGATCTTTACATTAGCCTCTACATGTCTCTACATTATTCTGACCAAGTCTGAAGTGATCAAGTGAAGTGTAAGTGGACTATTGTAAAGTTTGTTTCAAGTGATGCACTTCCTGTTGCCAGTTGGTGGGGCTATGACGCAACAGTCATATTAATGTCATCTGCCCACCACACCAATTATATTTCCCAAGTTGATATTAGAGTCTTCCTGTTTTTTATTTTTCATCATAAATTTACAGCCTCGCAGTGGCAACATTTTTTGAGATATCAAAAATTACTTCGCAATTTGCATCTTGAATGTCTTGCCATGATGCTCACCAAGTTTGGTGACAATCACAAGGAATCCCTAGAAGGGGTAATTAAAAGTTCATGGCATGCACTTTTCAAACAAATCCAAAATGAGATCATAAGCTGTGTGGGTCGACAAGACAAGATCAATATCCATAACAAGTTTCACACAGGTGTGTGCATGTATGATATATACATCATCTTTTTGTGCCCCAACAGACAGATAAGTTTAAAGCTCTAGTCTCACAATAAAAGAAAGTTCTTTCTCAAGCAATTCTTTCTCTGTTATGACTGATATTGTACAAGCTAAATGGAGTTAGCAAAAGTAAATCAACCTTGCAAATAGCTACAGTGACCCTAAAAAATGGCATTTACTTTCATCTGTTAACCTGTAGAAAACAGCACATGTGCAACATTAATAGAAAAATGGTGAGATTTTATGATAAACAACAGATATTCTGTTTTAAAAAGTATTTGCACACTTTCTGGTTATCAACCATTAGTGAATGTTGGTGGAACATTACACATTTG
Source organism: Chromobotia macracanthus (assembly GCA_036877525.1). Taxonomy (NCBI): domain Eukaryota; kingdom Metazoa; phylum Chordata; class Actinopteri; order Cypriniformes; family Botiidae; genus Chromobotia; species Chromobotia macracanthus. The sequence goes on along the minus strand of JAZGTH010000076.1, from coordinate 1,819,180 downwards.
GTTACTCTGCTGGGACACCAAAATCACAGTTAAAAGGCATTAGAAATGATGAATGAAAATGCAGGCAGTTCTAAGAAAAGGTCTAGAATATTTTCTCTGTAAATATCCTTTGTTTTTGACATTTGTATTTAATGCAAATGATGCCTGAAGTACAGCAAAATCAAAAATTGTCCTAACATGTACTGTCGCTGAAATATTATATTGCAAAGAGAGTAAATCAGATGTAACATACACATTGTTGATGTCTGTTCCCGCCGTGTGCTCCAGAAGATCATCTGTGGCCTCCAGACTCGCCGGGATCTCAGAATGCTGCAGTCAACACACAGAAACTCATAAACTCTTCATACACAAATGTTATAATATCATTTACATTTAGCAGATGCTTTTATCCAAAGCTACTTACAGTACATTCAAGTTATACATTTTATCAGTACGTGTTCCCTGGGAATGAAACCCACAAGCTTGTGCTGCTAATGCACTGCTCTGCCAGCTGAGCTACAGGAACGTCAGTTCATACAGGATGCTTCTCAATTCTAATTTGTGCGTCAGTGTTTCATTTCCTCACTTCCTTTCTTTGCATCTTAGCTTCACCCCCTTAGGATGTGAGGGAAGGATGCAAAGATAGTAGGAGGGACTAAAGACACTTCCGCATAAGATACACCTATGTTCCCTCTCTCATGCCTCCTCAGGAAGTTTCCTCAGTTCACATTCCTCAAGGTGCAATTAGAGAATTGAGATGTCCTTCAAGATGGCTGACTCTGGTTTTCAGGTCACAGACTGGAGGAAGGAGCAGCAAGGAAATGCCCATAGTGTCATATTTTGTTATTATATGACATTAAAGGTACGGTAGGCAACATCGGACCCTGTCTACCATGCCTTTATAAGAACTTTGATCTGCAGAACAAAGCACACAATTACACCATTTAAAAGCAAGAGATTGTTTTGGAGACAGAATACTGGAGTGGTATCCTCCAATCCAAACTCTGAATCACTGGGCTTTTCAGCTCACAGTCCTGCTTATCACATGACACAGACTGAGAGAGCATATGAAATAATTAATTTTATGTATTTCTGCAACATAACAAAAAATGAGTTCAGTCACTCTTAATATTGAAAACAGTCACTCGAACTATCTGATCATCACAACAGTGAATTCAGCAATTCAACATGTTAGTTTTTTCTGGCTTTTTGAGAGAAAACATGACCAATCACACTTAAGTTCAGATATGTTTCTTTTCCCCCGCATATGAAGGTGGCCCAGATTGGAAATAAAAATGCTCTTAAATTCATTTAGACTGACTCCTGCATATTTAATAAGGCAGACATGCCATATAGACCCCTTGCAGCGCACTGCAGTCTACAGACCAGAGACTAGGAGCATGCATGAAGTTAAAGGTAGGGTAGGCAATTTCAGAGAGACTAGCAATAGTAAGCTAGCTTGGCAAGCATAATATTCCACCATTCTGTCAGAACGCTTTCCAAAGCCACGCCGCCTCCAGCACATGAACACATGAACACTATTGATGGAAGCGTGAAAAGGGTGTGCAGAGGTATGCAAATACATAGTTTGACAGGCAAGTAGGACATCCTATCATTGCACTTGGACAGAATGCAAAGACTGGATGAACATTTTAAGGTCCTGCGCTTCCCACAGAAGATAGATATGTGTAGAACACTTTAACAGTCATCGCTATCAGACTGTGAAGAGACTTTCAACCAGTGTAACAAAAATGTTTCTGGAAACAACCCTGTAATCCAGGCAGGAATTTTTCTGAATGCAATCAGTATGTAAAATCCATCAGAGGGTTTATTATTTACCTTAGTGTGAAACTCCATTTTGGTGCAAAGGAGTTTGCAGTACAAGGAAACCAGCTGTCCGTATCCATGCCTGTCTCGTATGTTACTCTAAAAATGAAAAATGACCTCAGTTATAAAACGTGTTTCTCATAAGAACACATGTACATGTACCTATTGTGTACAGATGTGATAGAGGAACTTTGACTTACCCACAGTAAGCCTGTTTCAGTGACGTTACTGTAGTGTCTCATGCAGTCTTGTAAGCTCTGGTAAGAAAAAATTGGACAGTGAATCCTGAACATGATGCAAAAGGTCATACACGTTTGGAATGACATGAGGGTGAGTATATGATGGAAGAATTTTCAAGTGAGGACAAGGTGGAAAATGAACGCCAGATGTGGTTATTGAGCAGTTAGCTGAGATGACTCAGGCAGCCTGCAGTTCATTCATGGTAGAGCTGAGAAGTTCTATTCCGATGGCTGACGCTACACAATATCCCGAAGTGCACCAATCTCTGAATTTTCAAAAAAGAACTAATCACTGTATTTCAATTTATGTATTTCCCCACACTGTTCTGTATATAAAATAATAGTTGTTTTCTGTAAAATAATCTGTACTTACTACAAATTGTTTGTACAGTTTTTCTGTGCCAGCCTATTATTGTGGATATCAACCATAACCCGCCCCTAAACGGAATTTAAAAACAAAAACTGATTGGTTGATTTTCATGCTGGTCAGACAACATTTCTGTCTAAACAGGTGGATCTTGACCAGCTGCAAAGTGACCCAGAATTCATGTTGATGGTGTCTGACTCCATGAGACTCTAGACAGAATTCATGACAGTTAAATAATGTAAGAACTGGGTTCATTTCAGTGAATGAATCAAACCCACAAGGTTGATTCAAACAGTTTGTGTGTGTTGAGTGTGGAGTGTTTTGTAACTTCTACAACAGTGAAAAGTTAAGAGATTTCTGGCCAAACATTTTTTTTATTGTCATAATAGCAGGACTCCAAACGCTAACACATTCCTAGTGTTAAACAGCCAGTTTATCAGGAATATGAGAAACAAAGTTCCCAATGGCTTCCATGTCAAATTACAATTGACTTAGAAACTGTATACTCTGTAGTTGTAGTTGTGTTGCAAGTGACACAAAGTGAAACCCAAGCATATGATGAAAGACACCATTTTATGAAAATGTTTATGACCAGTACATTTCTCAATTCACTGACACTGTGAGGGAATGAAACTACCGAAACATCCCAAAGACTAGGGGTGAGTAGAAAGAAGAGAAAACACACTGAAACAGAAGCAGGCTTACATTGCGATGCCCATCCCGCAGGATTTTGTGTAACATGTGGCAGAACTTCCAGCTCAGGATGGCACTGCTGGGCAACGGCAGGCCGATGGCGTATGACCAGAAGGTGTAAGCCCCCTTCTCTTTGTGAGTCCCCAAAATAATCCCTGAACACGTGGCTAAAGAAAAGACTTCATGCATTGAAAAAGCAGACCATGCACCACTCACCCACTGTTTACTTATATAAACTGGCAGCATTTAAGGCTTTTGTCTGACTCACTTTGCATGTCTGACTGCAAGGAATCCTGTCTGGACGATTTTATATCATCCAAACAATGACAACCATTAACATACTGTAGCATCGTTAATGCTAATATTAAAAGTGAGACTTGACTAAACATACTCATTACCAACATTTACACATCATTTTACCATTTGAGTAAAGTTTCACGATCAGATGAAAAGTCTTTGAGAACATGATCTTTTTGCTGTAGGCCTGAAGGCTTCATGGCAAACCGGTTCTTCAAGGAACATACAGCAGCACTGAGCACCAGCGTGGGTTGACCTGCCTGGCTGAGTACAGCAGCACAATAATAATAGCTTCAGTGTGAGAGTGTTAAGGATACTGCGAGCATGTTTCTCCTTCAGTGGCGTCTCTGTAGAATTGATAGCTTTACTGATGCTGCCGAGCTGTGGAGAGATAGAGAAATTACTGGGTCAGTCCCTGACCAATAACACAAGGCTCCCATGACATCAATTAACACTTAGGCTGTGTTTACATTTGCCATTAACATGGGATCACCATGATCTGATCAAGCAGATCAGATCATCAGACAGTCAGGACTTGTGTGTTTACATTTGTCCACATTAAGTTAAAATCATCTGTATGTGGACTGCTAATCAGATCTGTTTCCCACACAATATTTAAATCAGGTCTATATTGTTCAGCTTTGTGTAAAATCTGAACTACTGGGGTTTCTTTTAAAAATGATTTTCAGTAACCAGGCTGTATGTGTTTCAAGTCTCATAAAACGAGAAGATTGCAAATAATAATAATGTATTGCACAGATGCTGCAAATGAATCGATGAAGAGATACATGACTCTGAAATCATTGCCTGTTTAAGTCCTTCACAAACAGTGAATGGCTGTGCAAGTTTCAGATGCACATGCAAACTTTCTAGTGTGTTTTAGATAGTGATTAACTGAGTGACTAAACATGCTTATTTCTACTATGGGCTTCCGAAGGAATGCTTATGAACGTAGAGCCAGACATATCAACATAGAATTTATACCTTTTTATATATCACCTTTATAACTCATACTTCAAATACTGGATAACAGCAATAATAAGAGATACCACGACAAGTTCAGCTGCTGAAAGGTCATAACTGACAGGGCAGGGGAGGATAATGACATGAAACTATATGCCCTTGAGTTTTTTAGCACATACCTGAATAGTGTTAAAAAACGTTTTAGCTCAGTTTCTTTGTTTGGCTAATGATATGCACACACCCACGTGCACAAATAGTCATAAACAGTCAGACGCGGGTGTGACATGTTCGACTCCTTTGTGTTCTTAACATTTGTTCTATTTATGATAAGCAACGCAGGTTAAGAAAGAGAACCACACACACTGCACACTAACAGCTCCAATAAAATGAATTATGTAGCAGAATAATTTTGTCTCAAATTTCAGTGGTCAAAATGTTTGCATGACTCATTACAACTTTAGGAAAGTTACGTTTGCCTGATAATTAGATGTTAAACAATTTAACATCATGTAAACTAACATGATGTTAAAAATAACAACAGTTAAGAGAACAGTTCAGGCAGAATATATTTTGACAGGCAAGTAGTACATCTTATTAATGCATTCAGTCTGAATACAATGATTAGACAAACATTTTATGGTCCTGTGCCTTCCACAAAAGATATATATTTACGTCAATATATTTAGACCACTTTACTTCACTGATTTACTTACTAAGTGACTTAGTGACCTGCCTTTAATGTAAAGTGCTCTCCTGCTTTGGACAACTTGAGCTGTTCCTTATGAAGATCTGTGACTGGCCTTCTAAAATGCATTTTATCACACAAATGCACTGCACAGATGAGGATGAGTCACATGTCGAGGAAGCGAATACATATTTATGTGTTTGTACATGATACAGTTTGTAAAAATTACTCAAAATTTCACTTGAATTCCTGTAAACTTCTGTAATATTCCAACTAGGAATATTTCCAAAATTTCCCAGCTTTGCAACCCTTAGGGGAATGCAGGACAGAGTCGGAAACAGAGGGGCTGAGAATTTGATGAGCGTTCATCTGAATGAAACAGCTGTTGGCTCATTAAGGTGCTGGTGAGATAGTGCTGGTGGGTCACTGGCACTGGGGGAGAGCTGGGGGAACTGAATGAAAGCATGGGGAAGCACAAAGGACAGACTGTGCAGAGAGAGGCATGTCAGTGAGGCTGAAGAATCAGGCTGGCCACAGATGCTGGCACAGAACCTCTGACAGATACCCAATGAGTGCACTGCCTACTGGCCAAACCTTATAATGCAGCTTGATGGAAAGACAGAAAGCACACACATATGAACAATTTGTACAAATCTGCACATAATATGTGTAAGTGCAGATGTACATCTACAGTCAGTTAAACATGCACTTGTGCTATTTCTACTGGTTAAATGTAAGCGAATGATTTAAAGATAAGCTGTTAAATAATAAAATGTTTCCACTATATCAGCTGTCCAACCTGCAGGTGAAGACCTTGTGAGTCTCCTGCTCTTGCAGTGACCTGCGTAAGGCTGAGGCTTTCTGTAGTGCAACAGGTAGAGCATCGCGTTAGCAACACAAAGGTCATGGGCATTCAGGGATAGTTCACCCAACAATTATCACCATTTGATCATTCCAAACCCATATGACTTTTTTGACAAAAAGACAATATGACAAAAGAAGATATTTTGAGAAATGTCACTGTGGTTGTGTCCATACAATGGAAGTTTGTGCCACTGTTGTTTGGTTGCCAACACACTTTAAAATTTATTCATTTGTGTTCCTCAAGAGCAAAAAAGTCATACAGGTTTGGAATTACGTGAAGGTTAATTAAAGGAAATTCCATTTTTGAACTATCCCTTTGAATGTGCTATAAATCGCTTTGGATTAGAGGTCATCACAGGTCCACAGTAACAGGCAGCCCCGCACCCAACCCAGCACCTGTACGGATTCTGATCCATATATGGCTATTCAATTAGATTTGAGGAAATTGGGGACAAACTGATTCCCCACAGCATCAGCTGCCGACACAATGTCTCCAGGACTGCGTGATCCTGAAGAAAAATGCTGTAACTTAGTAAATAATGCAATATGCAGCATGAAACATGATAATGCTTTAAATCTGTAAAGCATATACATTATTTTAAAATTTATTTAAAAACCTAACTTTTCAATTTATATAACCAACATATGTTTCACATTCTTTCTGGAAAAAGGAAGCTTTATTACAACTTCTGACAGCTTCTCTCTGTTATCTGCATTGACCTAAAAGTGATAATACATAACTTTAAGTATTAAAATCATTTGGTTATTGCAAACGATTACATTATGCACGTTTGTGATATTTTGAATTTAAATATATTGTGCAGCTCCACTTACACAACTCTTATATCAATAGATGTCATGACAGTAAAAGCAACAAAATTCATGTTCCTCATCTAGCCTATGTTAGTATTAAAGCAGGTCTAAGTGACGGCATTGTACGAATCTTTACCAAAGTGTCATGTCTGTTACTTGCTCTGTAAACATGTAACACAGGACCACATACAGACAGAAAAACAACATGAGATAAAAACAGATACTCATGGCTGTGAAATGTTGCCTTCCTTTTCAAGTGATATTACTGGGCACTTGAGTCTCTGTTCATCCCATGTCTTAACCAGTCGGTCTGTGTGCCTGTTGATTCCTGTTGAGTACATGATCAGACTGACGGAGGAAATGTAACTGATGTGTGCAGTCCAGCAGTACCAGTTACAGGTGCTGCTTATCAGCTTAATTCAACAGACTGACACTACAATCTAAATGTGCTGGTGAAGGTCAGAGGAAAAACATGACGTTTGTGAGTTCCACCTAGAACTTCAGAGTAACCGCTAATAAAAAGCACAGCTATCAACAAAATGAAGGTAGAAAGACATGCAGATACATACAAAACTGTGCAGGAATAAATGCTTTTGATCAAAAACACTAAGGTAAGACTTTTATGACAACGTGTGAAAATACAAATGTTGACGTCCCATTCAAATCTGATCTAAAATGTTGTAATCATTGAAAAAACAAGTTATAGGTTATGCGTTAAGTTATAGGATCAAGTTGTTTTTCCACAAAACTTGAAATATCAAGTTTCTGGTTTGACTGTGACTATCATTTTTCACCTCCTGTCTTTTCCAGTTACCAAAATCCCAACAAAATAACTGAGGCACTCCACACTGACAGACACCTGATCCAGGACTGGGTTTGTCTTTCCTGTTCTCTCTGAAAGGAACACACACAATGACCTCCTGCATGAGAAAGGACTGCATGTGGAACCGAAGACCAAGACAAGTACAATCTCTATTCTGTTCAGTTTGGGCTCTTCCTCTAGTGAAGACCTGTGTGTCACATTAGCTTGAGTAGAAGCACAGACACACGTTTTGCAGTTGTAATCAACTGATGTACTGTAACAGGTCTTCAGTTTTTTCAACAAGTACTACAACATACTACACAGGCCTGTGAAGAGTATTATGGGAGTATTTGAAATGCTCCTAACATTGGCCTGTATTAGACCTGGGAAACAAGGGGTTTCGAGTTTTTAAACGCCTGATACCGATATATTGAGAACATAATATAATGCTAATATACACATACTGTAGAATTTAATGTCAGCAAAGAAGATGTACACAAAACTAAGCTTATATTTAATGTATCGGCCTATTACTTTTAGGAATATTTAAACTGTTTAGAGGAATAATGGCTATTTAGGGTTTGTACAGTACAATTATTACCTTGGTTAGCATTGCTATAATTACAATATCAGTGACACAACAATGCTTTGAGCGAAAGCAATGTGTTTACCCGGCAGTGTATGATACGCCCTGTTCTCTCTTATCTGCACGCATGGCATCTACAGTCTCCTGAATCAGGACTGATGTACACCTGCTTTACACTGAGATAACACAAAGTGTGAGCTTCACGACAAACCAGCGTGAAACACACAGAGCTGTTAAGCAAACACGTGTGGTACATTGACCCTGCAGTGGGAGAGGGCAGCATAAATGACGCTCAGCCTACAGGAGAATTAACTTCTTGTGTTTTGTGTAAGCACTTCATTTGCTTTCAAAACACTGCAGATTGCACAATAACCCGAACAACATGCCAAATTATACTAAATATCTGTACCACAACTAACGCTTTACTCCTTCTTTTAATAAGACTATAAATAAAAAGCAGTATTTAGTTCAATCAAACAACAGTAACTGCTATATGAACTATTAATAAGTAATATTTGAGCTGCATGTATTGATTTACATAATGTGGTAAGTGAACAGTGAGGAAACAGTGAACTGCTGCATTGGTATTAAGTAAAATGAATAAGTTACTGTGCATTAACTCATGTTAAGTTTGTTCAGTGTTTCCACTGGGAGGAGTTTTCAGATAACAGCAGCATTTGTTCTGGATCTCTGATGTTCACACGGGCTGTTGCTGCTGTGACGGGTCCACATTAACCCATCAGACACACGTTGATTTTCTATGGGAAACGGCCCGGTTGTACGGACTGGTGTAACGAGTTCTCTCGTCTTCTGTGTCAGCGCTGAACGAGTCTAACCGGCCCTGAACCTCCCTCACCGGACCCCGAACCTCCCCTCACCGGCCCCCGAACCTCCCCTCACCGGCCTCCCGAACCTCCACAAACCGCCAAAAAACCCCCCAACACGGCCCAGAAACACGCCCCACAGGCCCCCCGAACCTCGCCTCACCGGCCTCCCGAACCTCGCCTCACTTCCGCAAGAAACTCCGCAACGGCCCGGAAACAAACGGGAATAAAACAGCAGCGC
>JAZGTH010000076.1:1612500-1805000 GCA_036877525.1 Chromobotia macracanthus | reverse complement strand
AGCCTGGTCTGTTTAAGGCTGGTTGTGTTGAAACAATCACAACGATCAAGCGTGGCGATTACAGCCTGTCTCAGAGGTTATGTTTAACACCATAACACAACATCATTTGAAAATCATCTTTATTGTGACTTACTGTCTCATTCTTCAAGTAGTTCCATTTCATGTAGCCACGTGTCATGTCTGTCTTAGAGAACAGCTGAATAGCCCTACATCACCCACAGATGTTTTTAAATGAAACAGTGCCAGACATTAATATTAGCATTCGTCAATAAAACAACATTTTATTCTAAAAGGTATTTAATGATGTTTAGTCCACAAGATTTTCTTTCATTTGACCTCTATACATATACATTTCTCATAAACATAACCAATGAAGCATATATACTGACATAAGAGACTTCATATCACCCAAACATAACTGGTAAGAAAGTAAGAAAAACAGGTAAAAATGGCTGAATTAAAACAATGAACTGTATATTTATTTACATTACTCAAATTCTGATGGCTGTGCAAATGGCTGAGACATCGAGAAGGCAAGAATCCTTCCACTAGAGGTCATCACATCAACTCAAAACCTCCCAGTCAAGCCAACAGTCCAACAGCCAACATCTTCATCTCTCACCCTGACAGAGGAGCGTTTAACCCCAAGTACTTCCAATGAAACCCTGTGACTTTAAAGAGACAGTTTACCACAACTCACCCTCATGAAACAGCATCCAAGTGAGCAAATGACAACAGAGTTTTACTTTTGAGTTAACTATTACTTTAAAAACATTTGTCCTCTAACAGTCATTATGTGCAATAAAGGCGGTTAGTTAATCTATAGGTGCTGGCTTTAAAGGGACTGAAGATTTAGGCTTGCACACAGTATGTTGATAAACATAAGTTAAAATTTACAATATTGCAGGTGTAAGAAAATGTAGCAGGAAATGGGCAGTGGGACTCTAGAAGGTCTGATCGTCGTGACACGAGTCGGTCCAGTGGCAGAAGACCTCGCAGATGTCACAGTTAGGCCTCTCATTATTGGGACTGCCGTGATAGATGGTGTGCTGAGGGGAGTCCAGCATCTGGTCCTGGGTGGGACAGTCCTCTTTGTTGTGCAGATCGAAGCAATCACAAATATCACAGAAGAGATGAGGAGGAGGTTTCTTCTTGATCGTCACATCACTGTGACTGCAAAGACATGCAAAGCTCTTATAGACGCATGTAAAATAAACACTGTATATAAACATGTAACTTATGTAACAAGAAAATCTTTAGTTTTGCACATGCTAAACAATTTCCAAATCAATACAATTACAGTTAAGCATAATAAGCATGAACATGGATATCCAAACTGACATATTCTGATTATTACAGTCAACAAACCACACAAAGGTGAGCAAAATATATGACAGGGTAAGTCATTTCATATCAAAGTACTATCTCAGAATATGAAAATATGGTTGAAATATATATGTGTATATATTTATGTATGTATTAAGAGTAAAATGCACACAGAGAAAGCTGTTTACTCAGTCACTGGATGACATCAAAATCTACATTTTACGGAAGCTTTTCTTGAAATTACTTAACTGTTTTCGCAATGTTAAATGTCTCAGCTTACAACTATAACCCTCATTTTTCTGAAAAGGTCTATAAGGACACTGTATAAGGATGTTTTGGGAAACGTAGTGTAACAGCGTCTGACGCATGTGTAAAACTAGTCCAACCTTGATTGGTGTTGCGTGATGATGTAGCACGTTAAACTACAAAATGATGCCAGAGCATACAGAAGTTAGCTTCTGACTGGTCATAAGATGATGATCTCAGGCGCTCAGGATGTGTGGCAAAGAGATGCGGCGTCTTGTTCCCTTCTCAGGGAACAAGGGTTACAGTTGGAACACAGCATGGGAACTCATGCTGTGTTGTAAAAATTACACTTTGAGGAACGAAATATTCACTGTGCCACAGACCAAAGATTGTCCTTGCCTTGACAGGACGTGTCCCCACATTCTGATTTCCAGGGATGTAAATCGCTCTGAGAGCAGCTTGCCCTGGGACCAAAGAAGAACCTGATGCGCCAACCTGCAAAGAGGGCACAACCTCAGAACCCTATTGATTTATATATGCAACCACCTATCCATTGTCTGTTTAGACTAGAACATGGTGGCCCTGAGATCTGGGTGGACCTCAGCCTGTGAGAGATGCATCAGTTGTCACAATCTTCTATAGACGGGATGCTCCCAGTATCAGGCCTTGGGACGGGATACCTTGAGGGTAATTTATGGGTCATTTAATATCCCTTTAACTACTCATGTATAAAGTTGTACCTGAGGAGGCGTCTGTCTGACTGCTGATGTGACCATCTGCTAGACTCTTCTCCAGACTGTTCATTCTCTTGTGTTGCTATTTTAGGAGCAACACAAAAGCACTACGAAGCATGAAAGGTGATTAAATCCCTGAACCTGTACTGTACAGCAGGGTATGGACAAGCCCCATGAAGCTGTACATTACAGGGAATTTGTTATTTTTAGAAAAGGTTTTATAAAATAATCACAGTGAGAAAATGTGATGATAAAGATAAAAAAATACATTATTCTTCTGCCAAGGAATGTAGTTCCAGCAGACGCAGAGGCACAGTAATACTGATGTAATGAGGTCACAGGTGTGAGTTTATATTCATTTACAATCAATTGTAATCAAAGAGCAATACGGTTATTAAAACATAAATACTACGTCCCAATTCACCTACTCATACTATACCCTAAAATAATGTACTGTTTTTTTATATGAAAAGTATATACATTTTGGTGCGTATGAACGCGAGTACTGGGACATACTAACGCTTAGCGGAAGTGACCGCTGTTGCCTAGACAACATTGTGATCTTAGCAGTCACACATCAAAATACAACATTTCTTAATTCAATATTACTTATGTAGTGTTTATATCGTTCAATGTATTCATTCAGTGAAGCATCACTTATTTGGTTTATTCACTCACAGTTGAATTGTGGGTAATATCAGCTATATGGATCTGCACTTCGATTTTTCACTGGATATCTGGGTGCTTTAATAATACCCATTTCAACACACTATATATATGGAGATTATGTGAATTGGGATGCAGGGGTAGTTTTACAAAGCTGTCTGGATTATTTCACTGTGATGGTTAGTAGCAGCACTGTACAGTCAGATAATTACAAACTGATTGTTGCGGGCAACTCTTTTTTTTGAAAGGGAGAATCTAGTTCCTACCTTAACTTTTCCCACTACCCTACAGATTCCCCACATGATAGATTTTACTGTACACTTTATTATACTAATATAGTGAAAATGTAATTAGCATTTAAAATGTTTAATTTTATAAGGTGAACACAGGTGGACAAATGCCAGAATCTTTAAGAAAGTATTTAAGATGGAAGATATTCCCAAGTGCTGACACTTTTCTAAGGTATCACACAACCAACAACCACAGCATTAAGTAATTCAACAGGAATAAAAAACTAAAAATTCTACATTGAACATTAAATCTTCAGCAGAAAAGACAGTTAATGTCCAGGTTCACTGATCAAATGTGCCAGTCTGTGTTTTAGACCTTCATGTTTCCTTAAAAATTATGCACATCACACAGCTGAAAACCTATAAAAAACAAAAACACCACAGAAATGCTACTACATATTAAACAATGGATAACCAATAAAAGGAAAAGTGTTTGTTGTACACAACTTAGCAATAAAAACAGTCATTTTTTGTTTTTGGCCTGATTTCTTGGGGAACTTTTCAGTAGATCTCGAATCTTAAGGTAAATCCCTGTTGCTTCAGCAACTTCTGTAAACTCAGGGGTGTCCTCAAAAGGGATTATTCCTGCAGCAAATTTGCTTCTGTGTGGGACAAAAGTAACTTTCTGGACCACAGGTTCCTCTGTCTTCTCAGCCACTTCAGTGTTGGTCTCCTCCACCCTAACCTGCACAATATTTTCAGGTTCATTCACTGCTTCATCGCTTTCCTCACAAATCTCATCCAGGACAATAATGTCACTCATCTCTTCTTGCATGTCAATCACTTTTTCATGAATTGAATCTGTAATCTGTCCGTTATCCTTGTTATCAGTTCTCTCATCCTCACACACACTCATTGGCTCTTCAACAGGTGAAGCAGGCGTGCTCATGACTTCATATGTGTGACTCGAGTTCTCCGTTTGAATCTTTTCTCCGTCCTCCTCTACATCAGGCCTAAGGGGAGTGCAAACACTGGGGGAACTTGGGACGGGAGTCTCAGAAGCTCCAGCTTCAGAGTCGCTGTTGGTCGCAGTGTCTGCATTCTCGAGGGCTGCCCATAGAAGTCTCTGCTGCTCCTCCAGTTCCTCCAAGGTTAGCCCATCCTCTGACTCCTCCCCTTCAGCCATGCCTCTCACTTGAATGGATGGAGAATTATAACCTGGTGGAGTACCTTTAGGAAGTGGCGGTGGGGTGGGCGTGGAGGGAGGTGTTCCCAGTGGTAATGGTGGGGGAATGCCAGGGGACGAAGCACCAGGAGGAGGTGGTGGTGGTGGTTGGAACTGGAATCCATCAGATCTCAGAGCCATTTCATGATCTGTCAATGAATTACAAATGGATTACATCATGATCTGTCAATGGAATACATCACTACATAAAAATTCTATTTATAGAAATACATTCCCAATGCTCATCAAAGGCCGTCAAAGTCTTGACTTATTCAGAATAATGTAATACTTCCAGGAACAATCTCACAGAGGTCTAACACAGAATACAGAACATGTACCTGACTCTATATCCATGTCTGATTCCTGATGTGGATCTGGATGGGATCTCCGTTTCTTCGTTTGCCCAAGTATCAATTCAGACTCGTGACGCCTCTTATTGCAGCTAGAACCGGGCTGTGGCGGAATAAATGGAGACGTTCATGTAAAAACAATTAAAGCACCAATTAAACATGCTGCATGTAAACATGTTCTTACCGTTGGAAAAGCACTGCTTAAAAAAGCAGCAAAAGTTTCCTTCCAGTGCTGAGGCTGCATGGGGATGGACCCAAAAGCCCTGTAATCCTGAACAGAACAAATAAACACAAGAGTCTAAAAATCTTTAAAAATTAAAATAACACAGCTATTGGTCCTGGTAATTGACAGATTGTTATAACAATTTTTACATTTTCCCCAGTTGAATGACAATTCTGGCCTGTAGGCAAAGGCCCCTGGTCACTTGATAACAGGTTATAACCATTATTCATAAGACACAACTATATACTTAAATACTAATAAAACAAAACGCTGCGCTTGAAGCTACTGAGCTGAGAAATGCACGCTTTAATTATTAATGCGTCATGTTGCTACACAGTAAGTGTGAATGTACACTTACATCCCTGATATTCGGTGGAGCTTTAACATTGAATCCAGGAAAATCAACCAGCTTCGAGACGTCATACGAGATCTTCTGGGTCTGATTTTTTTCATCTGCAGAAGGATCACCATCATTTGATCCTTGCAAATAAAACAAACACATCACAGTAAATAGAAGATTAGTTATTGTTATAGTAATAGCTACAGATTAAATCTATCAGTCCTGGTACAAACTCACTTTTACCATCATACAGCATTAAGCCTGAGTTTTCCATCTCTGCCTCCTTTAACCAGCCGGGCGGGTAGCCCAGCTCCCTCATGCGATAGATGAAGGGCGGAAGGGTGTTTTCAGTGACCCCGAGGGCATCAAAAAGCTCTTGACTACACAAAGGCATTGTTTATTATTGCACAACATATAAGATGGGAAAGCAGTTTGTCATTTTATGCATTTCGGTTTTAAAATAAACACGGCATCATTGTCATTGCCTTTTTTTGTTCTGAGCATATTTCAATTCAAAAGACTGACCTCACTTTTCCTGGCTTGTACTTTGCAAATCGCTCCTCAACCTCTTCCGCGTGATAGCGTTGATTGCTTTGGTTGTTGTTCTGTGCAAACTCCTTCCTTTTTTCGTTGATGCGAGCCATATCTTTAGGCTTAATCAGTGAGAAGATGGATTTAAAATTGCAGATGATACATCTTACAATGATTCTGGTATGACAATTATGTAAATAAACACCTCTGGACAGTCTCGCAGCTGATGGTCCTCAGAACAGCAGTTAAAACAGCATGGTTTAGATCTGCAAGGACAACCACAACTAGATTCTAATTTTTTAACCAGAAAAGATGCGTTTCATATCTGGCAACCCACATCTCAACCTGAACAAGTCAGCACAAAATATCCAAATATTCCTGTAGTAAACATAGTCCCAAACCTTTTCTCTTTTATCTGGATATCTTGGCCCTCGAGAGCAATCACCTGGCCAAAGACCTGCTGGTATCTTTGCAAACGTGATTCAGGAACTGTGATGTACATAGACCAGAGCAAAGCACACTAAAAGGCTGCTGGAAATGATTATAAACACAGTACAGCTTTGACTCATAAGTATCAGGATACTTTGGAATTTCCCATCCCTCAGTCAGCTGAGGGTTTTCATTCAGCAGCGGCTGTCCAAGTCTGTCAACACAGAAGTTGGTGAAGTACAAAACACTTCCCACCACCTACAAAAAAAACAACACCACCACAGTTGACCGTCCAGCACACCCAACACCCTAACTAGGGTGGCAAAATGTAAATGTAAAATTCTGGGAATTTTGGGAACTTAATTTACAGGAATATACGGCACACAGATGAAGACCTCATATATTGAGAAAGCAAATATGACTATATTTATGCTTGTATATGATACAGCTTCTAAAAATAACAACCAATTAATTCCCCTTAATTACCATAAATTAACATAATATTCCAACTTATTTCCAGAATTCCCAATCTAACAACCTAACCTAACTCTGCTAATATCATTAAACACGCTGCTCTACAATACTGAATGAAAAAAATGTTTGGACAGAAGTCTGAAGAACTCACACTGAAAGCATCTTTGGTATGTTTGGAGGAACAGGAATCCTGCACTTTGTAGCTCTCCTCCATGACAAAGCTTGAATACTGGGGGAGGAAAACCGCTGTAGTTTTGCTTGATTAAGAATGACTTGTAACAAATGCTTTGTCCAGTGACATTAAAGACGTACATGTGGGTTGACATGAGGAGCAGAGCCTTCTCGCTCATTGTTCTGCTCGTGTAGGTGTTTCTGGACGAGACCGCAGATGAAGTCTTCGATTTCTTGCCGACGTTGCCTGACAACAACATACAGCCATGTTTCCTTACTCAACAACAGTCAAAATGCTGAAACTGGAGCACCTTAAAACCAAACGCTGATGCAACAAACACCTACTTGGAAATATTATTGTTTCCAAAAAGAACTTGGCAGAGGGGCCCATCCGTTCTGAAATTTTCAGTTTTTATACCTCTAAGAGAAAATACAGAAAACGAAATCAAGCAAAAGTGCACGTAAATATTCAGTTTAAATGTATATTGATAAATTGTCATCTTTATTTACTCACATGGGGCGACTTAATATATTTAACTTTCTCTTCAGTTCTTCATGTGGACCATCGTTAAGGCATAAAAACAGATGACTGTCTCAAATGGCACAATTAAACAGTGTTAAACTAAACTGTATAATGTAACCCAGGCACTGTATATCTGCAGTAATGGCCATATCAAGCGACCCCCATCACAGACCGTTTTGTTTTTGGCCAGTTTTATGAATTTGTCTTAAATGATCAGGATTAATCTAATGAGGTCAATGTATGAGGCATATTTACTCCACAATTCTACAGTTTGTCGGATTTACATGCAAAGTGAGTTTTGCGCTTCCTATTGAAACGACTCCCAAAAGAGAAAACGTTACGAGAGGAGCAGCGTTTACAAACGCGTCACATTCCGCCTGCAGGAGAAAGGCCCAGCACGCTGCCGCCGCACGGTACGGATATTCTCTGCCGTCAGCCGCTCCACGGTCTCCGCCTCACGATCACCGGGACCGTCATCACCGGGACCGTCCTCACGGGTGTCCGGGAAACGCGCGCGTCTCGCGGCCTGCGCGCTCTCGAACTGCTCGAACAGATCAGAGTCTCCGAAGTCAACATCAGCCATGTTTCAGCGCCCGGTGACGTCACGGGCTGCGTGTGACGCGCTGCGCCCTTTACGAACAGCGACGGAGGGTTTGATGACGTTTACCGGGATAATGTTAAAGCTCGGAATAAAGAATTCATTAGTAAAGTATTCGTCGATTTGAACGTGTATGTAAAAGAAGTTAAACAGTACATCCTTAGAAACAAGGAAGAGAAGCCCGGAAGCGCATTGCCATTAATAACGTTAGAAAATCCAGTCCAAAATAGCTGCATTTGAGGACAAGCCCTTATTCATTGAAAGAAAGAGCTCCAACAGCACATCAAAAATATTTTATCCTCTAAGAATCTTAAAGCTCTTAAGACATAAACCTATTGTACCTGTTTAATTTATTATTTATTTCCATAGTGTCACGGTTTTTTCTTTAAATTTATTTACATGTATAAATAATGCTTTCCTTTTATTGTCATTTCATTGTATGTAATTCTGGTGTTTTAATGTACTTACTTTTTTTATACTTTAGCACTAATAAAAATCGCGCAGACGCTCGACCAATGATTGGCTAAGAGACCGGAAACAGGAAGTAGAAGAACTAACAAACCAGAGAACGTATTAATGTGGGAGAAACAGCGAACTCAACTTCAATCACGTGACAAATATCAACCAATCAGTGACGTCAATGACATCAGCGACAGGCGTGCAGTTTACCAGTCTGTTACAGTTTCGTGCCACAATATAAGATTAGATTTTAATCTGCGCATTAAAAACGACTTCCTCGGGTTTACATAGTCTCTAAAATGTGATTGCAACTTAATTGTTGAAATTTAAAGACAAATCTTTAGACACTATGCCTTAATCCCAAGTCCCATCTGAAGTCCCATCTGACTTACTAAACGCTGGCTGTATTGTGATAATCAGATAAAGCACCACCTCTAATGTGATACTGCTTAGTTTTAGACTGAACAGAGAACAATTTAACATTTACAACTGGGCATTCAGTCCGATTTCTGGACTGGCAGATCTGCTCCTACCGTCACAGGATTTTAACTTATTGTATCAAGTTCAGTTAAATTATATTTGAGTCATTATAAACAGACACACAGATCTGTTGAGTAGATTTGCGTTCTCCTGATAGTATCTTTTTACTTTTATTAGGCTAATAATGTCAGTGCACACTAGTTTGTCACATGCACCTGAGATACCTCAAACATCAGTGTATCAGACAACAGTTTCAATACAAAAAACAGTCCATTACACATTTACATCCCCACCCTAAATCCCAGTGAAGGCTCTGCAATATCACACACACAGTTTTCAGAGACCAAGCAACAAGACTGTTTGAGTGATCAACTGTGTTTACATGTGAATTTTTCCAGGAGGAACTGGTCACTGAATACGACACATCAGATGAACCAAAATCTACGCAAGCTAATGTTTCAGCATTCTCTACAAACATGTACAAACCAGCTTCACAGCTGGTAAATCAACAGCTTTACAGAGATGGAAAGCACAGGACAGAGTGTTCAGACAACATCTGAACCCCTTGAGGAGAAGGAGGTGGAGAAGCCGAGACCCATTCCCCGCTGTGTGTGCGTCTGAGATCGGGCCATCTCGTACTGGACGTCCAGGTTGCGAAACATCTCCTCCTGCTGCTGCAAGGTTTTAAGACCTTCTTCTTCAGCTGTTCCAGATGAACCTCCCTCTTCACCCTGCGGTGAACACAACCGTCAATCTTATCTTCAGATTGCAATGTGGAACTTAAAAAGCTACAGAAAATGTAGAAATGACCTTTTAAAAAGCTGGAAACTTGCCTTAATGCCCATCAGTTTGCGAAATTTAACATTTTGGTCCTTATTGCCAAAATTTAGCTTCTCCCAAAGTTCAGCTGTCTGTGACTTGTCCTGCAACATAAATATGTTCAGAACATATACACACACACACCACTTTATTAGGTACTTGCTTAATTTCTTCACATTTATATTAAATTGATATATTAATTTATATTCATTTTTACTGTGGTAATAATCATAGAATCTCACTGGTGCTGCTATTAACTACAGAAATGTTTGTGAAAATATTTAATTACATCAAGTCTCGTACCCTTACTCCATCTTTCTTCCCCTGCCACAGCATCTTCCTCTTCTTCTCCTGCTCTGCAAACTTCATGGGGTTGACCGCCGAGGGATTGTAGTAGCTTGGCACGGCAATGCCGGTCTCTGCCAGCGTTTTGGCCTGAAGCGCTGCCATCTGAGCAGCCATGGCGATCTGTGGGGTGACCTGCGTGCCAGATGCCAACAGGGCTGCAACGTTCAGGGCTGGGCTGGCTGCACCAGTGACTGTGTCACACAGCAGTGGAGCTGCTGCTGTAAAAACACAACAAACCGTCAGACATATGCAATGCTGGAGTCTGCTGCAGTGGATCAGACATTACGCATTACTTGCCTGCTGCTATCTCCTGTTGGTGCTGTTTCTCTAGCATTTCTTTCTCCTTTTGTTCTTGAAGTTTTTTCGCTCTCTCCAGCCTAAAAGTGTGGAAATGTTATCCAAGCATGAAAGGCCAGAAAACAACTTTGTTTCACTACTTGTAACTTCAAGTGCAGATTTAAATGTCACTGTCCAATAGAAAGTTTTCCTTAACAGTAATTAAAATATTCCGGCAATAATTTACAATAAGGTTCTAAATAAGTTAACAAGTTAATTCATTAACATGCTAACATAAACTAAACAAACATTTTTACAGCATTTATTAATCTTTGTTAATGCTAGCAAATGTAAATACACTTAGTCATTTAATTATACATTAGTTCATTGTGCATTAATGTTAACTGATACAACTTTTGGTGTAAAAAATAAATTAGTAAATGTTGAAATGAACAAAGATTAAGTAAATGCTGCAAAAGTATTCTCGCTGTTATTTCATATGAACAAATGTAGTTAACAGATGTTAAATAATCTTCATGTGAAGGGCTTCTGATATAACACTGCACAGGTGCTGCTGTACCTCCGGGCCAGGGCTTCCTGAGCATCCATGGCCGGGTTTCTGCCTCTGAAGGCCACAGGACTGATGGACCGGCTGTGACTTTTCCTCTTTGTTTTATCTGATCTCTTCTTCTTCTCCCTAGAAAACATAAGAACGTCACACGTCTTTACACATTTGTCGCACTGAACAAAAAAAATAAGATAATAACATTTTAAATTTGCCCACCTGCTCTTGCTGCGACTTCTGCTGCGATGTCTGTGTTTGTTCCTGGAGCCTGATCGAGATCTGGCCCGTCTTTTCTTCTCACCACTCCTCGACCTCCTGTCACCGCTGTGTGAGTGAGATTTTCTTCTGTCCCGATTGTGATGTCGTCTTTAGTAAAACATTAACATGAAATCACATCTAAGATTGTACATTAATACTGAAAACATTTACACTGACTTAGCTGATATAAAAACATCTGTTACCTTTCTCTGGAGCGTGATCTTGACGTGCTTCTTGTTCTGGAGGACTTCCTGTCTTTGCGACGCTGTCTCTCCTCCATGTCTTCAGACAGCCTATCACGGCTCTTCTCTGACAACTCCTGCTCCTCTGATCCACTCCGACATTTCAGAGCTTTCTCAGAGTCCCTCTTCCATACCTGTTTTAAGAAGAATTGGTCTCTTTCAGGAAAATAGTGCAACAAAGAGAGTTAGTAAATTGGTCTGAGAACAAATTTCCCAACTATTTAACAAGAAAAACAAGTTTTCAGACTACACGAGCCCTATCCCAACTTCCACCACCATCCAACGAGTGCAACTCAGTGCATTTAACCAGCACATTTAGTTCAAAATTAGTGTCATGTGAAAACCAAAACGATTTTAAGGTGATAAAGACATCTGTTTACCAAACAACAACTGTATGTGGACAAGCACATATACTGCTTTGTGAAAAACCTACGCAGACTTTTCTTTTCTTGTTAAAGTGAACATGAAATTAAAATGAACCCCATTTACTTTATTGGTTCATGTCATTCCAAAAGGAAAGGAAAAATGCTAGTCTTTGCTATCTTTCATCAAAATCTAACAACTTGCCTCGCCTCCGACACAACTTTATTTAACTTGCAACGCAAGTTAATTGATAAGATTTTGTAAAAATGCTTATGGCAACAAAAGCAAATGTTACAATTGGGATACATCAAGATCCTCAAGGCTAAAAAATCAGTTCCTAGCAGACACAGCTGCAAATAAACATGGCCAAATTACTTGATTAAACTGTCAACATCTTCGCATTGTAGTAAATGACTCAGTTCTGCACAGCACTTTTTCTTAAGTATTTCACTCAGCAAAAACATCACATTACAAAGTAAAATGGGTTGCGAATGTCATTTCATGTTTACTTTAATACCTTTGGGAATTATATGGCCATTTACTATATTTAAAAAAAAATCTCAATGCTAAACTATGAATTGTCTAATTTTCATAACGTGCATGCATTTACATAGATTAAATCACTCACTGTTTCAATTGCAAATATCAGCTGGTGATTACACAAACATGAATAACTGGGATTGTGTGACAGAGAGAGAGGTCTGTTTAAGTAAGTTTGAATGGCTGATAGTTACCTGTTCAGGTAGTAGGCATATAATTTTGCTATCTGTCAGCAGCGTCTTCTGTTCAGTGTGTCTCTTCGTGCATTAGCACGCTGAGTATAATTTATTATAGAAATGTTATCATGTGATCTAAATACAGGACGGTAAAAAAGCTCCCAAACAATTCTCCTCATCTTTAATATACAGTCATATAATCTAAGATCACATTACATGAGCTCAGATGTGATTATATCAGTGTTTATCTGGCATTTCATTCTTTTCTTTCTGAGCTTCATACTTACCATGATCTAAAACTAGAAATGCCAGCTGTAAAATTACTGCTGATGTGACCAGTTTAACATACATCTACTGGAGTGCAATAGACTAAAATTATTTACCTCTTTGCTTCTGCTCCGGCTTCCTCTGTGCCTCTTGTCTCCTAAAAAGAGAGAAAACAACAAAATTACAGTAACTTACAGTATTTTTAATGGGGACTTATGCTTTTTTTACATTTCCAACTTTCTTTAGTGTGTAAGGTTGCTGTTTGAGCATGATGAAGAGTCCACAGCACAAGGAGTTATTCTGTAAAGCCCATTTCTGATCTCCTCATAATGCCTCAACTGAAGTCCTGCATGTTCTTCCAGGAACACACTCTGAAGTTTTCTTCATTCATCATTCCTGCCTGTGGGATATGCCATAGCAGACGAGGCCTGGCTGGGTTCCTTTAGTGTTTGTCGCCATGCTGAAGAAACTGAAGGTAAAGTAAAGTAAGCATATCATTATGAAAAAGAAATGTTTACCTGACTTGCGCTTCCGCTCCGCTGAGCGCGATCGGGAGCGCCGCGAGAGTTTGCTCGTGTCCGGGCCGAACCTCCGACGATCTTCGTCCGACTGCGACTTTCCCGTCAGCGCGTCATTTGCCTGGTTGACATATCATTACATGAACACTAATTCATTTGTCACAAGCACAATCGATCGTGTTTGAGCAGTTAACTTGTGTAATGAAAGCGCAATAAATACTGCAGCTTAATCGTAGCGCTGTACGACACCGTGTGTCGATGGTGCTACGTGTAGGTCAATTCAAACACTAGTAATCTAATCTCAGACACACAATCATTAAGCATTATAGACTAGCCCTTCAGTTCAAATCGCCCCTTCGAGTCCTACGATGAATTTCAGTCTACCTGTGTTCGTAGATCCGCCATTTTCCCGACTTCATGTTTGCAGTCAATGAATTGCGGCTCCATTAATAATACCCATTCGTTAAGGGCTTTGAACGGTGAAAGATTATTAAACAAAAGTACTCACCGCCATGTCACCCAAGAAACGAATTCACTTTCCGATTTAAATCACGCTGATTTGTCGCCGAATTCGTGTATCTCCCCGTTTGTGTTTTGACTGCGCACAATCCCCGGATGTTTCTTCTTCTGCAGGCGGTTTGGGAGCGCGCGGACACGCACAGCACCGCCGGGCGGTGACAGAGTGAACTGCAGAGTGAACCGCCCTTCTTTCTCAAGGAATCTTATAAGTGAACAAATAGATGCACTGCTGTGTGAACTGATATTAGGCTAATATTGTAGATGCTGGGTTTGGCTCAATATGATAATAAGTGGCAGATCAGTGAGTTTGCTGCAGTCAAATATCTGAGATGTCCTCTGTCCCAGACGAAACCTAAAATATAGATCATTTAATCATTATAATATATGGCGGCGTGGTGAACCCATGAGCCTACCTCATAACGTGTACATTTATCCTTACAGGTACAATGCCAGCTTTTATTGTCTCCTCCACTAATTTATGCCCATGCTCAGTTCAGTCATAATGTGGCATTATGAACAAGATGGGTTAATGTGAAATGTGCACCATTTGCTCAAAGGTTTAGAACAAGTATGTATGTATGTATATGGTACTATTTGTATGGTGACACATTTTGCCATATCAGTAAATTTACAGATCTGCTTTTCGTATATTCACATACAGTATATATTATTGTCACCAGAAACAAACAATCAAACACATATTACAGTTTCCTTTAGCTTCAGTCAAGTGTTTCGATCACAACCATAGTGTATAAAATAAAAATGAAAATTTAAGACAAAAAATAAGTGAGGAGAATTTTTTGAAATCTTTTATAAATAGCAATCCAATATACTTTGGCTGCAAGGTTGTATTTGGACAGTTTATTCCAAATGGAGTAAGTAAAATATAAGCAAAACTCCTTATTACTCTTGCAAATGTCAAAGTTTGTGATAATCACAGTCAGGATATAAAGAGAGTAATGAGTAAATTCAAAAAGGAGAAACAAGGCGCATGAAGGTGTGAAGGAGAGATTGTTGATTCTCTCTCATTCTGAGAAAGCTAGGATTTCCCATCACCGCAGCCATCTGTTGTGCAATTAATGAATGTTCATGGCATGTGCGAGTCTTTTGTGTAAGTACCCTAGATGACACATTTACACTCAGAAAATAGTAAGAAATAGTAAGAGAGCTGGCAAAATAATATTCTTTAAACATTCATTTCAGATATTTAAGATATTGCAAAAATTGCTTTTTGCAAAGGGTTAAAAGTCATTTATGGGTAATTAACAATATTTACAAGATCATATTTTATATTACATTTTTTAAAGCACAACATGTCCTGAAACATGTCCTGAAATGAATTTAGAATCTCAGTCAGAGCAGCTTTATTGTAATTTCAGTCATATACAGCTTGTACCCAGTGAAACAAAACTATGTACCTTTAAGACCATGGTGCTACATACACAGAACAACACAAACACAATTATTTGCATATTTGCAATGAATATAGAAAAGGAGTGATTTTTTTTGGAAAAAATAACCAAAGCAGTTTTTAAAGAATATGTCTGCTGTACAATGTGCTCTATTTTGTTCAACTTCATTATCATTGTTTCCATCATACAGTATATTCCATAACATATTGCATTGTGCATGACATTTTATATTTTACAAGATTCTTTTTCAAACATAACTGATTTTCTATGTTAAACAGAACAGATATTTCTGTCTGTCAGATTCATTCTGCATGACCAAAAATATCCCCTTAGAGATCAATAAAGTTGTTACATTTCATTCATATACTCTTTATTTACATGGTAAAACGTTATATAACTTTAGCAATTCAATAATATTTAAATAGTAAAAAATGATGATTTGTCATAAGCACACTTTATATAGTGCTCTGTATCATCATTTGATTTTATTACTCTATCCCATGACATTTTGTGATTAAGAGTGAAAACTCTAAAAGCAAAGATAGTATGGAGTTGGCCACATTTTGCAACTAGATGTGATGAAAGCAGCAAGATCATACTAAGAGATTTTAGGATAAAATTCAGATTACAGTAGAACCATACAGTGTTTCACCCATCCGAGTGCTGATGAATCACATGCAATCAGATGTTTCATCAGCAGGTTTTCCACTCTATAAATTCCCTCCTTTATGAACATTGACCTGCTAAAGTGGAATTTGTGTAATGACGCTATGAAAAGACACAGTTTAAGACACAGTAACACTAGAGATATGCAAATTGAATAAACGTCAGTTACCACATCCTGTGGATTAGTGATAATGAAATGTGATGAAACACTGAAACAATATTTGCTTTATGGGGTAAATATTTTGAAATTGTGTCCTGCTGTATTTGCTTCTGTTTAACATTCGATTGAGTCTTATTATTTATTCTTAATTAGGCTGAAACAAATTCTTAACTATAAACAAGTTTTGTCTGAGAAAAAAGTGATTGTTTCTGGCATTTTTTTTTTGGAAGCAGGTGCCTCTGTAATGTGCATCAGACATGTAAAATCCCCATTAGTAAAGCTTATAAAAACCCACTGCGCTATACTGATCAACTGATAAGAGATGAGCAATATCACAGCTTAAATATGGCTAAACACATCAACGCTCATCAACAAAGTGTCTCAACATGGCAAACAGAGTTGAGCTTTACACTGCAGGTAAGTGCTTTCAGATCTCAGTATTTCAGTTATCAGGCTCAGTTAGCAAGGAAAGAGAATATGCACTGTTATCCTGCACAAAATCTTAAGTGCAGCTCTAAAACATATCCTCAGCCTCTGAGGATCAGAAACACTTTCATGAATCAGTTTAAATGAACAATGAGGACAATCTCTTGATAACTTCTCTTGCCTTTACAGTGACACTCCTGTTCCTGCTTTTACCAACCAATCAATCTGCGTCCATCAGACTTGCATATAATGATACTGAAAGGCAAACAATGAAGATGCTGGGTGAAGAAGCACTGAATTATGTGGTGGGTTCTTTCTTTCAGTTCTTTTAGCTGTATACTGTTATTTTACATCTGTATTCCGGCTGAGCATCTAACACTGGGCTAATAAAGAAGATTATCATTATATCGAAGAGTCTCAGATAAAAAAACTCATCAACGGGTTGCTTGTTTTTTAAGGTGAACAAAACCGCAGCAGCCCTGAGGAATCCCACAGGAAATTATGCAGCTGGATGCATTAAGGAGCCAGAGGATGATAACCTCAGCTGTTCACTCGTTCATGCGTTCAGGTCTTACTTTGAGGAGGTGATGAATCTAGATGGACTAGAAGATGATATAGACCTGCACAGCAAGCTGAATGCCATTAGACAGCGAGTTGAGGACCTCAACCAAAGCCTGTGCAGCAAACACCCCGCAGATCTCTGTGAGGCGGCTTTTCAGGATAATGAGATGAGTTTAGAGAATATAGAAAAGGTGAGAAGCATACTGGAGCTTTTCATTAAATGGTTTTCTAAACCTATGGTGTGATGGTACTCCAAAGTGTTCCTCACCATTAACTTCTACAGAGTCTGCTTACACTATCTGTGAACGTATGTGCTTGATTAATTATTACTACTAATCTATATTTATTTATTTATTTGTATGTATGCATGTATACAATCATTTCATTATATCTAAACCGGTATTGATGCAAACCATGTTTGCAGGAAAACAGCTTGTGATGTTTAAAGATCTAAACCACAGAAGATCTGTATCTGTATGCTTGTTTTTAAGCAGTCCCAATGTTTGTCAATGATTGAATGTCATACAGTAAAATCATGGTGAATAATTATTATATGGTATTTGCAGAATGTTTCTATTTTTCACTGAATGCGACAGGCAAACTCCATTTGCTAAAATTAAAATTTAAAGAGAAATTCAAATGAGAACAATATAAATTAAAATAAATGATGAATATATGCGGGAAATACATGCAAAAATTGACCCTTAAAGGTTAATTCATAAGGGCAAACACAAAAAATGTGGTTTCGAAAACCACTACCCCCAGATAGATGTTACAAATATAAAACATAGAATGAACTTCCATCACTGAGATGAAAGCACAGCATCTACCTCAAGGACAATTTTACATCAGTAAACATATAGTTACCTCAAATATAAAACAACAACTCAAAGTCTAGATGGTCAAACTTGTGAAATTTGCGATGGTCAAAATTAGAAAATTATTGAGGACTATTTTAGCTATTTTAAGTAAATCTGTGACACACTTTCTGCTTCCAGTTGGTGGCGCTATGACTGTGACTCACAATAGCCACATTGTAGCCACATGTTGTGGGCAGCTCATTGTGATCAGCCCACAACATCATTAGACCCCCCCCCCACGTCTAAGCTTTTGATGTGTTACCATGGCAACAATATTTAAGATATCACAAATCCTTTTGGAACTTTACATCAGCCAAGCCTCCATATTATTCTGACTGTGTCTGAAGTGACATGGTTAAATATTCTACATTTGTATTTTAATACATTTGTTTTAAGTGACACACTTCCTGTTGCCAGTTGGTGGCACTATAACCGTAACTTACAATAGTCAATCAGTCAATGTCATCAGCCCACCACACCAAACATATTCCCCATGTTTGACGTAAATCAGCCATTGCGTGCTGTAGATATTAGAGGCTTCCTATTTACCATTTTCACCATAATTTTAATGGTATGGCAATACTGTTTGAGATTGTTTTACCCAACATACATTGGGTAAGCTTGTCCTTCTCTATGACCATTGGCTATTAAACCTTTAACTTAATTAGCACAAATGAGTGTGTTAGTAAAACTGTATAAAGAAGATGCTTTACACTGCATAGTGAGAGGTCAAGAGGCTGTTTAATGTGTTGCTTGGCTGATCTGCAGGGTTTAGTTATTTCTAAACTGTTTGAGTGAAGTATAGTTTTATTCTAGAGTTTGAAGTTTGAAGCTTCTGGAGGGTCATTTTCTGCCTTGTAATGTTACCATGAGGCACTGCTAACTCTCAGAGCACAGGTCAAGAGGACACAGATTCAAAAACTGAAGTTTGTGTGGGTGCAGCTTATGATTTTAAAACACACTTTTCCAACAGCAGAAACTATTTAAGTTTCCAAGACAATTTGTTTGCAGTGCAAACTTGTGCAAACTGCAGTCCTTCTCTTGTTGCTTCTTTGCAGTCAGAAATAGAAGGAGGGTCTTATATTTGCTGTCCTCCCACAGAAGCTTTAAACAGAAGCAGTTAGAATCAATTTTTGTGTTCACATTCCAGATTAGCAAGTGTGAATGTGGTTATAGCAGAGTAGGTGTAGAGCTGTGTATTTTTTCCTGGAGCATTTGAAGTGTTTTTGAGATATTTAAATATTGTTATGAAAAAGCAATGTTAATAATCAGTCTTGACTATTAAGCTAACGCTGCAGTCAGTAGTTCTAGATCATGCAGCATGCCCTGCTGTCATACAGGTAGGCCACCAGCTTTTCTACGAAAAGTGAATGACAACATCCATTTATCAAAAATGAAAAGCATAATTTGAGGAGCACTTCATAATAAACCTTTTGTAAAGATGTCCCCAGGAAAACCTTGGCTTGGAGAGAAAATCTAATGTCATGTCTTAAAAAACAGTATTGGTTTCTATAAAGACTGCATGTGAAAGAAATGTGGAACAGTATACAATTACACTTACAATACAATTACAATTAATGGAGGAACTCCATCAAATTTCTCCAGACATTTCTAGAGGCAAATAAGAGAGAAATATTTCATTAAAACATTGTATGATTTTATTTAAAAACAAGGGAATTCAAATACTTATTGAATCAATATGTAGTGATAATGCTTCTATATGTGATCATTTTGTCACCAAATTGAAATATATAAAGTAATAAACTAGTCATGGGCTTGTTTTGCTTTATTGTACACACTAGTGTGTGTGAGTGATATAAAATAACCTGCAGATTCAGCACATTAGTGCTTTCAAAGCTAAGATATGCGATTAATAATAATTGGATTCACTGCTTAGAGCTTCTCTTTACTGCCACACGGGTAAATGATGAAGTAGACATGCAAGTTGCTCATAATATAAACAATAATCGTTCATTTACATATCAACAGCAGGATGTTTGAGAGGACTGTGTGTTCAGATGCTGGTTTCCACAATCTCCTGCAGCTCTCAGTGGATGAGGATGTTAGCTGGACGCTTCTCTCACTTCTGCAGGCAGGGAAATAAGGAGGCTCCTGCACAACTCGTCCACGGCTGGTTGTGCAGGTACTGAGATCTGTGAAATGTTTCTCAGACAACACGGCTGTGTATGTAATCTCGCCTGTTCATTCACTCAGATGTGCTTCACTGTGGCGCTTCTCCGTTCAGACTCTCGCTCTTGAGCATCGCAGTGACGTAGTTTCCGCTCTCGAGACGAGCGCTGCTGCGTCAGTGACGTCACCGCGGCGCGTCCCCGCGGCAGCGCGCAGAGAAGCTGCTGCTCGACAGTGAGTGGTTTCATGTCTCTTCATGTCTCTCCATGTCTCTTCACGTCTCTTCACGTCTCTCCATGTCTCTTCACGTCTCTTTATGTCTCTTCACGTCTCTCCATGTCTCTTCACGTCTCTTTATGTCTCTTCATGTCTCTCCATGTCTCTTCATGTCTCTTCACGTCTCTCCATGTCTCTTCACCTCTCTTCATGTCTCTTCACGTCTCTCCATGTCTCTCCACGTCTCTTCATGTCTCTCCATGTCTCTTCACGTCTCTTCACGTCTCTCCATGTCTCTTCACGTCTCTTTATGTCTCTTCACGTCTCTCCATGTCTCTTCACCCCTCTTTATGTCTCTTCACGTCTCTCCATGTCTCTTCACGTCTCTTCACGTCTCTCCATGTCTCTTCACCTCTCTCCACGTCTCTTCACGTCTCTTCACGTCTCTCCATGTCTCTTCACGTCTCTTCATGTCTCTTCACGTCTCTCCACGTCTCTTCACGTCTCTTCACGTCTCTCCATGTCTCTTCACGTCTCTTCATGTCTCTTCACCTCTCTCCATGTCTCTTCACCTCTCTCCATGTCTCTTCATGTCTCTTCATGTCTCTCCATGTCTCTTCATGTCTCTTCACGTCTCTCCATGTCTCTTCACGTCTCTCCATGTCTCTTCATGTCTCTTCACGTCTCTCCATGTCTCTTCACGTCTCTTCATGTCTCTTCACGTCTCTCCATGTCTCTTCACGTCTCTTCACGTCTCTCCATGTCTCTTCACCTCTCTCCATGTCTCTTCATGTCTCTTCACGTCTCTCCATGTCTCTTCACCTCTCTCCATGTCTCTTCATGTCTCTTCACGTCTCTCCATGTCTCTTCACGTCTCTTCATGTCTCTTCACGTCTCTCCACGTCTCTCCATGTCTCTTCATGTCTCTTCACGTCTCTTCATGTCTCTTCACGTCTCTCCATGTCTCTTCATGTCTCTTCACGTCTCTCCATGTCCCTTCACGTCTCTTCACGTCTCTCCATGTCTCTTCACGTCTCTCCATGTCTCTTCATGTCTCTTCACGTCTCTTCATGTCTCTTCACGTCTCTCCATGTCTCTTCATGTCTCTCCATGTCTCTTCATCTCTCTTCATCTCTCTCCATGTCTCTTCACGTCTCTTCACGTCTCTTCACGTCTCTTCATGTCTCTTCACGTCTCTCCATGTCTCTTCATGTCTCTTCACCTCTCTCCATGTCTCTTCACCTCTCTCCATGTCTCTCCATGTCTCTTCATCTCTCTCCATGTCTCTTCACGTCTCTTCACGTCTCTTCATGTCTCTCCATGTCTCTTCACGTCTCTTCATGTCTCTTCACGTCTCTTCATGTCTCTCCATGTCTCTTCACGTCTCTCCATGTCTCTTCACGTCTCTCCATGTCTCTTCATGTCTCTTCACGTCTCTTCATGTCTCTTCACGTCTCTTCATGTCTCTTCACGTCTCTTCACGTCTCTTCATGTCTCTCTTCATCTCACATGTCTGTGCAGTGTCTCATAATGCTCATTTAAAGCGCTGACGCGTCTGGTGAACGTTACACCAGTTCATTGTGAAATAACAGACGCATTAAACGTCTCTGAAGCGCTTCTCATCTCTCCTCTTTTGAAACAGATGAATTCGCTTTTTATGTGTTTATAAAATAAAAGATTATATACAGATTATATGTTAACACTTACAATAGGATTCCGATTGTTAACATAGTTAACGTAATGATTGAACAATACCTGAAACTGAATACCTGATTAAATCGCTATTAATCGTCACTGTGTGTGTATGTATGTGTATGTATGTGTACGCACACACATATATAAGTATGAATATTTGTATTTTCTGCCCTTTGATTTATTGTTACATTTATTCATTTGTTCTTCCGTTTCTAAGTCCTGGTTTCATCCTGCTGCTGTATTATGAGACAGAGATGTAAGGGCTTGTTTCTCCATTACTGGATAGAGCTTGACATGGACGTGAATAATCTGTCAGCTGCCAGAACAGGAGAAGGTCCTGTTTCAAATCTCGCTTCAGCAAACAGCATACATGAAAACATCATAAAACACGAGCAGAGAGGAGATGGGCGACAACTGATCTGTGTGCAGTCAGAAATAAAACTGTTTTCACATCAATAAAACTGTGGATTGCAGTAATAGCTCATGCATAACACCTGCCTGTTTTAGGTGAATGTACATTTTACAGTGTATATGTAAAGTAGATGAGGCCAGCGTTTTCACCATCAGCACTGCTATAAATGCATTTATAAATACACCATGTAGTCTCTGAGTTAAAGAGCTCAGATGTGACACTGCAGGGAAACTTCACTTACCCTAATACAATTTTCTTTATTGACTCTACAGCTGCTTTACAGTTTTTGGGGAAGCGACACCTCAGAGCAGCCAGTTTGTAAGTTACTTCAATGGAAGCTATTTTCATCTCCGAACAAACATGAATAAAGTGCTGAACACCACCACAATCAGAGAGGGTATTAAGCTGTGTTTCTGTGCACTGGCAGGCAGATGTCTGACTTTAGGACTCACTTTTCCTCTTCTGTCCTCCTGTGCTGCTGTTCTCTGGATCTCACATCAAACTGAAGTCATGGGCTTCTGTCCCAGCATCTCCATACTCACGCGTAAGGGGAAGTGTCTGTTTCTTCTGGTGTTGTGTCTGGGTGTTTTAGCGTGGATAGCGACATTTTCCAATGATGATTCCAAGGAGGGATCAGGTGCATCTGACCTCCACCTGAAGAGCATTGATGAGTTTCCACGAGTAGGTCTTGAATCAGAGATGGTACAGAGTACAGAGGAGCATGCAGAGGAGCAGCCCTCCAAACAGAGCTGCCCAGAACCCTCCCCCCTTCTTAGTGAGTGTTGTCCACCCTTATTTAGTCTTTAACTGTTTTAATGCGTCACCATAGCTGAATGTTATGCTTGCAATATAGGGAAAGTTTGTTTCCTTTTGCATCAGACAAATAGTTTCTCCACAAATGAAAGCATAACTGATGTCCTAACTGATTGTATTTTAACTGATTGATTATATTTGAACCCTGTAATATTTTCATTATTCTGTGAAACACAGAAGATGATGTTGGACAGCTTGTTTTCTCCCTACAAGGAAGCTGTTGACAATTTTTACTATCGACCGTCAAGCTCCAAAGAGAACAAGAAAAAATCCATCCTACGTAAAGTCATTGTAAACCTTTGTGCTGTATTTGAAGTCTCTGAATGCATATCACAGTTTTCTGTGAGGACTCAGTTTATTACAGACCAAATCATTATTGATTAATTATCTTTCTTAACAGCAATCTCTAATTTCTGTGTAGGGAAAACAAAAGCTAAGACATTCTGTTTCATGAAACAACAAAACCATTAAGGATTTAATTGGAGTAAAATTAGGGTAAGAAAATGTTAACAAAATTGTTACATTTGGGTAAATTAATCTGTAAACCATTGTACAGATTTTTTCTAAATGAGCTAATAATAATAACCAGGAATCCATGAAACGGCAAGACTGAGGGAAACATGGGAATCTCATACTGCCCAGTGTTTACACGTGACTGTTTTTCCCTCCACAGCTGTTTGCTAATTTTGGGCCTGTCTCCAGAGAAGAGGCCGGGTAATTAATGTGGCCCCAGTTGGTGGCATATTTAAGCACTGCACCTGGTCCATGGGCTTTTCACTTACTTGTGGATCTTTGGAAATGTGTGTTTATTGGTTTCTGTGTGTTTGCTCCACAGGAGGTGCCCTCCAGCTGTCATTCAAGCCCTCAGTGACGTTAGGGCAGGTAGAGAGGGAGAACAGTGAGGTCGTGGAGGGTCAGTTCAAGCCCTCTGACTGTACGGCCAGACAGAGCGTGGCCATCCTTATTCCTTACAGAAACAGAGAGAAGCATCTCCTCTACCTCCTCTACCACCTGCATCCTTTCCTGCAGAGACAGCAGCTCCACTACGGCATCTATGTCATTCATCAGGTAGGCAGAACTCTCTGATCAGCTTTTGGATTTATTCTAATGAAGCCAGTGTGGATGAGTTTGCACCAACTCTGGGTTTTAGATACCAGGAAAGCAGGTTGGTTTTACTGGTGGTCATCACTATGGTAACTTGCATCCATGGCTAACCTTTTGCGAGGTTATGTTCTTCATCTCAGATCACAAGCAGATATTGATCAGTCATTTCTTCTGTAGTTCTGTAGTTTTAAATAATTGTTCACTGTTTTCAGCTGTGATCTGATGGTGATCTGCAGAAGTTTAGCTTGCTTTGTGAATGTGTTTCAGAAGTCAGTCCTGCTGATTCCCTCATAAGACAACATTCCATGATCTTCCCACAGTCTCTCCATGATCTCTTCTTGTTTGTTCTCATTTGTTCTTCATGACACAGGTCTCTGTTACTAGTGAATCTTCTAACATGTTTGTTGATGTCAGTGAGAAGGGGTAATCAGATTCTAATCTTTATTTCCCCTGATGTATACTTAAAATGTGAAAGTTGTTTGTACCATCATAATTAAATTTTTCGTTTTTCACTTCTCTTACAATTTGTGTAGTTTGAAAGTGTGGTTAGATAGAGATTGAATAAAAATTCTTAGACTTGTCTTTAATGAATGTTTCTTTGAATTTCAGTTCTGATGACATTCGTGTAGTCAGTGTGTTGGTCTTGTAAACATACATAACAAGTGTCAGATTTGACAGATCTCTTATCAGCTCCTCTGGATGTCAAACACACTGCATGTTTACTCATGGCTTTACTTCGAGGTCCAGTGTACTTTACACTCCCTCAACGTTAACAGCCTCTTAGTGAGGTTTGCTTTACATTATGGTACATTTATGTCACGAGGAATGTAAAGTTTACAATAATCACCATTATTACATACAGTAATCATGATTAAATCAGATAATTACATTCAGGTGATTATTTACTGAACACAACTGTCTTGATGTTGTTCTTCCTGAATCATTGAATTGTGACCTGAAGAAGTATGTGCTTAAAAACAGACCTGGTGAGAAACTCACAACAATATAAGCTGCAAACACATGCAAACTGTGTGTGTGTGTGTCTCTCTGTGTTTTTGTCTCGTAGGCTGGAGAGGTTACCTTTAACAGGGCAAAGTTATTGAATGTTGGTTACCTGGAGGCTCTGAAAGACCACAGCTGGGACTGTTTCATCTTCCATGATGTTGATCTTGTTCCTGAGAATGATCACAACTTATACAAGTGTGAGGAGCAGCCCAAGCACTTAGTAGTGGGCAGGAACTCCACTGGGTACAAGTGAGTAATAATGTTCTCGTCTGCTTTCACTCAGTCATTTATCAGTCATGCTTTCAAAATGCCTGTCAAGCTACAAGCTTCTCTAAATGAAAAGTTGCTTCAGTTTGCTGCATGAATGAGTCTTCAGCTTTTATTGAAGTGTTTCATTATTGAGTGAAATGTCTTCTTAGACTCAGATACAGGGGCTACTTTGGAGGGGTGTCGACCATGACAAAGGAACAGTTCTTCCAGGTGAACAGCTTTCCAAACACCTACTGGGGCTGGGG
The DNA here is from genome assembly GCA_036877525.1 of Chromobotia macracanthus. Classification (NCBI taxonomy): domain Eukaryota; kingdom Metazoa; phylum Chordata; class Actinopteri; order Cypriniformes; family Botiidae; genus Chromobotia; species Chromobotia macracanthus. The sequence goes on along the minus strand of JAZGTH010000076.1, from coordinate 1,779,129 downwards.
TGGAGAGGATGATGACCTCAGGATCAGGTAAGAGAAACTGTACAGGTGTGTGTTAGGTAGGGGTGTAACAATATACCAACATCACAGTTTGGTTCAGATCACAGTTTTAGAGCCACAGTTTAAAATTCATAATGTATGTTCTGCTGAATAAAATAATATAAAAAGATAACTGAAGAAACTGAGAACTTGAGTGATAATAAAATGAGTGATTATGTGTGAAAAACAGATAATTAAGTATTTAGGCGCACGTTTTCCAGGGTGCAGCTGCAGAAGATGACAATAGTGCGGCCACCCCACAAGGTGGCGCGTTACACCATGATCTTCCACAAGAGGGACAGCGGCAATCAAGTGAATAAAGACAGGTCAGATGTGAAGATACTCTTTACACCTGTTTTCATTGACTGTGTTTTCTCTTGTTCTAGCTTTCAAGAAAAACAAGGTTTATAAACATTATTTTTTCCTTTACCTTTTACACCTTGTGGTGGTGGTGCACCGCATCTTTGTGGGTCTTTTGCAGGCTCTGATCTTCTGACTACATAATTATTCTGCAAAAAAGTATAAAAAAGAAGAGGCAGAGAGGCACAAAATGATTCCCTTTCAGACTGCACAAATAACTTTCTCCCCATATAACCTGAATTCAACATGATTTGTGCAGATTTCTTTATTGTTTTAGATCTTTAGTTCATTCTGTGTCACTGTGTGTTGATATCAAGCCTGCAACAGATTTGTGCGGTACATATATTTACTGCAGTACATGCCAGAGCGCTGATGTCACAGAGTGTTGTTACTCATGCAGGAGTGGTACATTTCTGCTTATGTTCTCTGTGTGCCTTCACACCTCATTGAGAGATTTTTGCAGCATTACGTGCATTCCTCACCGCAGTTCAGTCTGACTGCAGGGTATGGTGGGATCTGTCTGCTTGTTTGTGTCCTGAAACAACTCCAGAAACTGTGGAGGTTTGGAGTGAAAACTGCAGTGAAGGGCATCACAGTGCTTTAATGATTTATAATATTAAATACACTTTTTTCAATTACTATTAGCATGACACTGTTTTTGACTGTTTATTATGACCTTTATGTGAAGCTACATAGTGTTGTTACATTTTAAAATGTCAATGTTTGCAAAAATGATTAAAGGAACAGTTCACCCAAAAATAAAAAATCTTCCATTATTTACTGACCCTCATATAATTACAAACCTGTATGACTTTTTTACTAATGAGGAAAATGAAGATATTTTGAAATATGTTGCTAAATGAACAACAGTGGAACCCATTGACTTCCATTGTATGGACACAAAACCACTGAGACATTTCTCAAAATATCTTCTTTTATGTTCCACAGAAGATAAAAGTCAGTTTTATCATGACATAAGGGTGAGTTAAAAAATGGAAGAATTTACATTTTTGGGTGAACTGTCCCTTTAAACAGATGCATATGTTTTGAATGTGACACATGATCTTTGTTGTCTTTGCTGGCACAGGATGCATCTGTTGCGCCGAACTCCTCAGACATGGAAGAAGGACGGTTTGAATTCGTGCTCCTACAAGATTGTGTCCGTCCACAGACCTCCACTCTACATCAACATCACTGTGGACATAGGACAGCCCGAGCGTGTTCACTGAGGCACGTGTGGAAATCAAGAAACAGTTAGTATTGAAACACACAGGGACATTTCATCCAGCTTTCACCAGTGCCTGTCTGATCCAGTACTGCTTTGGTTTACTCTGCATCTGTCCTGCCAGAACTGTGATTTCCAGCTCTGTTGTTTATGACCAAGAACTGCATCATCTGGTGCCCAAAACCCAAATAATGCCCAGCTGTTTGCGATGTTGCATCGGGTGACAGTTAAGGGCTGAGATGAAAACACTCTGAAGTTTGGACTATTGTTGTGTTCTAGTTATGAAGTCAGAGATTCATATGATGTGTAAAGACTCTTTCATTCATTTGTTATCTGGAGTGTTAAAACAGGGATCTGAAAAATAAACTCTAACCATCAACATCTGAGCTTCACCTGACAGATCAGGCTCATATTCAGTGAGTAAAGTTTTATATGTAGACTTCTGTGTTAATACAGATATGAATCTAGATTTATATGGACAGTGCGGGTTTGCTCTTGTCTTTTACTCTGTGTTGCCGTGTTGACTCAGTGAACATACTTCAGGTGACAGTATGGCGGAAGGTTTAAGTCGATTTCTTAGCAGGTGTTTTAGGCAGTTTCATTTCTGTTTTTCACAGGGATGTGGTTTTAATCACATCATTTTAATTTTGTGAAATTTAGCTGTGGTTTTATATTATTATATCATATTTTATCATTGTATGATCAGAGAGAAAGAGACTAATGTGAACTTGGAACAATATTAACAAATAAGTTTATCATTTCTGATTTTACAATTCATGATCCATTTAAAATGTGAAGTGGGAGCAAAATTTCCAGAACTAAGGTGGAAGATCTGTGATACTGACATGTTATATTAAGGTTTAATTCATTAGAGTTTATAATGATTCATCGAATGGAATATATTCCATCAATAAATAAATTACACAGGTAAGCCTTATATAAAGTAATTTGGTGTAATACAAATTTGAGTGCTTACATTGTTTTCTCTTTTATACCAACACTATTTATACACGATATATACGTCAAAACATACACAAGAAACAAAACAGAAACACAAAGCCTTTACATAACAGGTTGAAACACAATGTTGAACCTTCAGAAAATGTTGCTCATGTCAGGAAGTCAAATAATATTTTACAGATTTATTTTCTGTTATTGTTAGTGAGGTTTCTATCCCTTTTGTGGAAAAATGTGGATACACTGCTTAACACATTGTGAGCTACTGAAGTAAGCGTTTTGCATTCAAATTAGTCACTTCTCTTGAAACGTATTTGCTTATGTCACCCAAGAAAAGTCAACATTATTAGTTGATCATTTTTGTTGTCTTTTCCATTTTTTTAATATTCTATTTGTATTAGTTATTAAAACTTGAATGCAGGGCTGTAGTCATAAAATACATAAATATATTGACTCTCTAATTTGACCGATACATTAAGAGTAAATTAATATAGGCGTCATATAAGTTTGCCATATTATTCCATGGTTACCCCTGTTTAAAAGAGCTTTTGTCTGTGCTGTCATGTGAGGCTGTTTTTCGCTCTGTACTACACAAGTTATTGGGTGACCTTCAGTGTTCACACTAAAACACACAGATCCAAACCAGCAGAAGGAGCCACTGGACATCCTCATGTTAAAGCTGATGTGCAGAGAGACTGTTGATGTGTTCATCTGCATTTGTGTTTTAAAAGAGTCGTGCTGACACAGCCTCTCATTTACACTGATGGAAGGATGTTTCACATAAACACAATATTGTTTCGTTTTCATTTTTAAACCGCTCAGCTTCTGTTTTGAACAGTTTTTAAACAGCAGACATTCAGAGTTAATTTTCATTTTGTCTAAATTCTAGTGTCTCGCACTTTAATACGGTACTACAAGAACAGATGAAGAAGGAAATGAGTTTGATGATCTTCTGTTGGTCAAGAGTGTGACATTCATTACTGCATCATCGACTGAAACAGTCTAACAGGGACATCTCATTGAATCCAGTCTTTGTTTGTTCAGTCACATGACACTGAATTCCTCTATAGAAAGATCAATCTTTGGCACATGGCAGCCGGGCACAAAAAATCATCTGTTCTTTCACTTTTTTTATGTCATGTTTGAAAGGATTTCTTTTCTGTCTGAGAGACGTCAGTATTATTACTGACTGCAGCGCCTGCTGGGAAACGCCATTGAAATAAAACGCTAGTGTTCAGTGAATGTAGCAGGTCCTCGGTTCTTTTCAACAGCATTTGTAATGTATCAGTCAGAAAAAAAAATGTACATCCGCTTCTAATTAAATGAATATTAATGCCTTACAATAACAATCTAGAGAATTGTGAACTTTTTGTTTTCTGTTCCAGCATGACAAAGAACATTATATGAGCTTTTATTTTTTATTTATTTTTTATGAGGTCATGAACTCTTACCAAAATATATCACAGTTTCAAGTTTTTCTAGCAATAAACAGTAAATAAACATAAAAAATAAAATTAAAAAAAGATGCCAGAATGGATTGTGATTCGAAAACTAAAAATCTTTTATACCACATCATTCAAAAAGAGCTCTTACACAGTGTTTTGTTGTTCACACTTAATATGTACTTATTATAGGGTTAGGATTGGAGTTTGGTTTCGAGTTAGTTAAATGTGTGTGGAGTTATGTAAAAATAATTTCTTAAAGGTTTAATACCAGTGTTAAAATGAACAGGATTAAACAGGCTGCTCTTTAGCGGTTGCAACAGTATGTCAATAGCTGCGCTTACATGGACACTATTTGTTTCAGTCGCAATGAAATCAGTCAGACTGATGAATCTAAATGCAGTGTTTACATGGACTCAGAAAAAGTAATCGGGTTGATATGCACATTTACATGACACAAGTGTAAAATCAAATTTGATCTTTTGATCCTCTGTGCACAAATACACATTTCCCACCAAGATGCCCATACCAGCAGCCACTCTATTTCCATTTTTTTCACCATTTTAAAGCACAATTAACATTTAAAATACTGAGCAACATCATGGTTTCATTAACTGTCCAGTTCTGCTTTGCCATCTGACAACCACAGCCATACGTCATTACACAACTTCATGAAGTGTCATCGCACATGCGCAGAGCTTTCTAGTTTCATTTACAATCTTATGAAGTGTCTACATGTCCTCTCGATTGGATTAGAAAAGGTTTAACACCCCTTACAATCTGAATGAAATTCTGATCTGGCCAATTCATTCCGATTGACATGTTTTCATTTGACTTTTAATTTGATCGGATTATTAGGGTCCTGTAAACACATGCAACACTAATGTCAGTATTTGTTCTACATGGTCAAGTTTATCAGCATATACTGATACTTATACTTCAATCCTTTAGAACACAGGAACATTTCTTTTCATTTCTTCATGTGTCACTCTGTTAGAACCCAACAGACTCCTGGTAATGGAAGAATCATGTTAGGAAGAAATGTATTAATTTAAATAAAATCAACCTTGTAGAGAAAATAAAATGGCACTGGTTAACAGGATCCTTGTGTTTTCTCTTTCATCTGCTCTATGCTGTTCTCCACCTCTCTGAATATCTCTGTATTTGTCTCTGTCTTGCTGTCTCTCTTCTCTCTCTGTCTGGTTTTGTTTTCCAAAGGTTCCCTGTACAGGAAACTGTGTATTCTGGAAGCATTCCGGAAGGCAAAGAACAGATTTCCTGTTGGAGCCACAGCTACAAAAAAGAAAAACAGAGAGGAAGAGGGAAAGCAGAGTGGATGGTTTTGATGATGGGGGGTGGGGGGTGGGGGGGGTTGGGGTGAAAGGGGTTCAGTCATATCCAAACCAGAGCAGAAGAGACAGGCATTTTTTCTCACCCCTCTCACTCTGTACAACGCTCTAACATTTCCAACCTCTGGTCAACACCAGCACGACTGAACGAAATGGCATGAAGAAGAGACAGAGAGACAGGTGACTAGCAGGCAGAAGAAGCAGAAAAGAAAACAGGGAGAGGAGTGAAGAAAGGAACTGGAAAAGCTGGAAAAAGGGAAAAACAGGAAATCATCTCAGTTCTGCAAAGCTTCCAGAGATACTGTCATTTTCTGGCTATACTTGGAGGGACAGAAACTTTGTGTCTGAACTTTCCTATGAGATGTGATACATCTCACCTCGCGCTCTGCACAGGGCAGAAGGGTGGAGAGACCCTGATGATGAAGTGACGCTGGGCGTGTTCCATGCTCCAGAATTCTTCTCCCACACCAGCTCTTCTGCAGCTCAGTCAAGATGTGAGTGGAGGGTTTCTTTTGCTTAACACTGTGGACTTCCTGATTTGGGTTTTCTTTTTATACGTTTCTGCTCACGTCTTCCTCCCTCCCCTCCTCTGCGCCACGGGGCCAATGGTTGATTCTGAGGTGTGTTCGCTTTAATCTGGATAAGTTACAGAAGTCTGATGAAGAACAAGGCTGCCAAGCTGAAGTCAAAGAGAAAAGGAACAGAAAATGTATTCGGCTGTGACCTGACTGAACATCTGCAGAATTCAGGACAAGACGGTAAATTCCTCTTTTTCCTCTTCACTCCTCCCGGTAAAACTCTCTAGCCATTCATATAACGACTGCTTTAGCAGTCGGAGTAAGTTCACTTCATTACAAACCACATTACAGCTTCATTCTGGGCCTCTGCGTAAACATTAGCTACGTGTAATAAACCAACAGCCATGTTTTGCTCACCCAGCTGTGGCTGGTGATGTGTCTGTGTGGTCTGTGAAACAGAAGACACTTTGTTGTTGTTACAAACTTTTGACTTCTTGTGGTGGATGCTTTGCCTTTTGCCTTAAGCTGGTTAACTATAAGTACTAACTAGTCCTGTAGTCAGCTGCATTGCGATGTGGTTTATGAGTTAATTAATGTTTCCAAAAACCAAACTGAAGCAGAGAAGCTCTGAAAATACTTGAGCATTATTTTTAACCAAACTGGTTGTGGACAGCTTTGCTTAACCAGAAAAAAGTGGAGCATCACAACAGAGTTAAAAGCAAAGAAATGTTGAGAGGAAGAGGAAGAGGAAGAGGGGGAGGAGAGAAGATCAGTTAGATTTAAAAAACTGTCTGGAAAAAGGCTGACCATATTTTCATAATTATTTACCAGACTTTAAAAACAAATACATATTAATAAATATTTGGACATAACACTGGAATTTCTCTTTTTTTGGTAAAGTTTTAACAAAGTTAACAGAGTTTTCTTCCCATCTGTGTGTGTTTTGAATTATGAATTATTACAGAATTGTAACAGGATGTGAATCACCTTTTTTACACTGATCCAGCAGCAGCTTTTTCTCCCTGTATCCTAACCTCTGACATCAGAAGAGACAACACAGTACTGATCTAGGACCAGTGTGATTCTGTCTGTAGTACGGCAGCTCCATGTGGCTTAATAATTCCTCTAAAGCCTGAAACTGTGAAGTCTTCTGTTTTAAATCTGTTCTGCTCACATGTTTTGCTCATCTTGACTCGTCAGTCAAAAACAGTTTTTACTTTTAACAAAAAATACGCAATTATTTTTAACATTTGACTTTTAAGCAAACCATTTACCATTGTTAATTATGAACAATTATATTAATTATTTATAAAAACAGCAATAAAGCCTCAGATTCATATTTTACCTGCAGTTACTGCATATGAATATGCAGCTGTTAGTTCTCAGTGATTATGCAATAAAATTTGTACTCTAGTATGCATTTATGCATTTTGTGGAAAAAAAATAAATTCTTTATGTAATAAAAAAAAATTATGTTTAATAAAAACTATTTGTTGTTCCAAACACAACAGACTTTCCTTATTAAGTGGAAGGAGAGATTTGCACCATGATGAACTATCACTGACATTCTGCCAGCATCTCATGTTCACTGAATAGCCTTTGTTAATCGCACATTAATTCTGCTGCTGTTTTACAGTTCACACTAGCATGAGTTTAATGCTGCTTCTGGCTGGTGGACTAGTTGAGCCCTGCTGTTCACCAGTATAAATATAGCTGGTAAAGCTGGTCAATAAGCAGGATCTTTCTGAGGAAGTAGGTTGACCAAGATAGTCTGGTGAGTTTGTGGAGAAAAACAACATGCTGTACTGGATTTTCAACAGGGTTGGTCTACATTTTGACCATCAGCTTATTTTAGGGAGCATTCAGTAATTGCAACATGAGTACTGCACACTGTGAGTACATGAGTACTGAACATCAGACACACTGTGACTATGTTCTAGAGTGTGTGTGGTTTGTGTTTAGTTATCTCACAGAACAATCGTTCAGTCATTCAGCCAGTCGTTCAGTCGGTCAGTCATCCTGCTACATTTCTCCAGTAGAATTTCTAAATAGCAAATAACCTGAATAATTTTATTTTCATTTTAAAAGTTTAAATTATGCACTTATGTGTACTTTTTTTTTTTTTTTTTACTTTGAAGCACTAGTTTTGTTATTTCACTGATTTCATTTTTTCTTTTAAGAATAACTGCTGTGCTTCAAATTTTGCTTTAGTTTAAACTGCAGAGAATCTACAGAAAGATGCTGTTCTGTGTAGATCTCTGGAGCTTTTTTATAGACTTTTTTTTCTTTTTGAGAAACTTTTTCTGCGTCTGTTGTGCATGTTTGTGTAAAATGTTTGAGTAGTTCTTCATTATTTGTTCAGTTACATCTTTATTTTATGGCTTTTGTAGAATTAAAAGAGAATTCTCACTATTTTTATATTTAGGAAACCTTTGTATAGCAAAACAAGGCATTTCCTCGGCTGGCTGCTCTTTAAACATCCCTTACATGTTAGTAAGCGTTACGCTTAAGAGAAATGTTAAACCTTGTTCTGTTTACCTTAAGCTACTTTTGCTAAACAAGAAAAGAAGCTTTTGATTTGTGGTATCAGTGAAACAACAGAGCCAAAGTGTTTACGTTTAGCCTGTCAAAATAATTGTATTTGATTATTCTCATGTTCTGAAAACAAAACTTTAATCTTAAATCTTAAATTGCTTAAAAAGTTAGCTTTAAATATATTAAAATTCACTCAGAGCTGTGGCCTAGTGGATGGTGTGTGTGCTCTGATAAACTGCACCGTGGCACTCATGTGGACAGCGTGAGTTCAAGTTTTTCTCGCGTCATTTCCCAATCCCAGTCCTCCCCTCTTCTCCACATCATTTCCTAGCAAAATAAAATAATTAATAAAACTGCAGCTGTAAAACTAATAATAATTAATAATAAAATATGATATTAATATTAATAATATTAATAATAAAATACTAATAAAAATGATTAACATATTGTTTATCTAAGACTAATAATGATTATTATTAATCGCCTGTAAACAAACCTCAGGAATATAAGAGCTGAACATCATGGCTGAAGGTATGTTCAGAAGGGATAATGCTGGGTGGGAACTTTCCAAAGGTCTTTTAGAATCAGAGGAAGTGTAATAAGTAATACCAGCTGCAAGGCCTGGGTGTGTCAAATTTCCTCTGAAACAAACAAACCATTTTTAACTTCCTGCCTCAGCCCACCTTCTCCACAATAAGCAGGCTGACAGGATAAAGGAAAGACGGTATCAGTCCACATGGAACAGTTGGGGGGAGCAGGGTAATGCACATACTGAGCATTTAAAGGGTTAATACACAATCCACAGATATTTTGGAATGTATTTATTGAGCAGCTGTTGATTATGACTTCCTGTATCTTGACCATATTAATTCTAACACACATACAACACACTTGGAAGACATTACAGCTCTTAACTTGAATCCAATTTTCTGTGTTGTGAGATCATATTGCAACAAAATTCCCCAGTCCAATATGAATGTTTATCAAAAATGAGCAAGCAAAATATTTTGTGATTGTAGTTTGTCTTGGTAGCATTATTATTAGCATTTATTTTTTATTCTTCCTGTATTTCCTGTATTTCTCAAACTGTGTTGAGCTTCTCTTCAGCTAATCAATGCGGAGAGTCCACATCACCAAAGCACGACACTGGCTGTTTCTCTGCATATTATAATAAGTAACAGTACAAACTTCATACTGTACCTGTAGCATGTAATTATTTCTCAATTATGACATAAAATCTTTATTTTGATGTTTGTTGTGTCAGTAATTGACTTAATTCATAAATTAAGCTCCTGGTTCTGTGATGTATCTGAGTTGTCATTGATGAACCTGTCCTGTTGTTTTTGTGCAGTTCCTCAGGTTCTGAAGGCCTGTGCAGAGTTCATTGAGAAACATGGTGTTGTGGACGGAATCTACAGACTCTCAGGAATTACATCTAACATTCAAAGACTCAGGTCAGCATACTGCATGACAGTTGATCTTCATTTGTCGTATATGACTTCAGTTTGTTTTGTGAATTCTTGCCTTCTCTCTCTGTGTGCATTCAGACAGGAGTTCTGCTCCGAGCTCTGCCCTGACCTCACTAAGGAAATGTATCTCCAGGACATCCACTGTGTTGGCTCTTTATGTAAGCTGTACTTCAGAGAGCTCCCCAACCCTCTGCTTACTTATGAACTCTACAAGAAATTTACAGTAAGTTTGTGAGCAAGACAGAAGTCAAAAAACAGAACAGAACACCAGAATGTTACTCTAGCATATTGTATCTGAGTTAGACACTTAAGCAAGAATGCTATTACATTAAATAAAACCAAACAAAGCAAAAATATGGCACAATCAGATTCTTCAAGCAAAATGTTGTACAGCAAGTTTCCTATTAATGGCAGGGTAGATGATTTTTTTCAAGAAACATTTTTGTTATTTTGGTCTCTTCATATCCTGATAGCAATTACTAATAAGTTATCTAAATATATTTATATAAATATATATGTTCTGTGGAAGGTGCAGGACCATAAAATGTTTGTCCAATCATTTAAGTATTTCATACAAAAAGTATTTTATGGCTGTGAGCTGTGTCTTCACAACACATGCAGAGGGTGCGTTTCATTTAAATGGAAATGTCAGAATCAGATCATTTCTGCTTCTTCATCTCCTGCTGTTCACAGGATGCAGTGTCATTTAAGGAGGAGCAGGATCAACTCCAGAACATTAAGAGTGTCATTAAAGAACTTCCTGTTTCTCATTTTAGGTACATCCAAAAACAAACGTACCATACTTGCATTACAAGACTTACCATCATCATCATCATACTGGTGTTGATGTGTGGTCAGTGGAGAGATGTTCTGAACAGCTGTATTAAACACATGTTGTTTCTATGTTCTTTCTGTGTAGAACTCTGGAATACCTCACCAAACATTTGGCTCATCTGGCCACTCTCAGTCACCGGACCAACATGCACTCGCGCAACCTTGCACTGGTGTGGGCTCCAAACCTCCTGCGGTGAGCCCTGCACTGGATTTACTTTCACATGCTCTGTATGTCAGCCACCCTCATTATTCGTGTGTGGTGCTAAGACAAACATCACTGTTGATCATGCTCAGAAGAGATTTGAACAGAATGTAACCTGTAGTACCTGTGTCTTCCCTTAGTGGATAGACTTACATTAAAGGATATCCACACGGCCGTATATATCGAGAGCAGAAAATCATAGACTATCAGTTCAGTGTAGTACGACTTCAGAACAAACACCAAGCAATGCGTTAACAATCCAAATAAAAAGAAGAAACTAGCAAACATATTCCCCGGCAACAAACGCCACATACAGTTTCTTCAGAAAATGCAGAGATAGTTTAGGAACTATACTGTACAAGTGACAATCTTTTGATGAGCTTCCACTAATCAAAAGACTTTACAATAAGGTTCTGTTTGTTAACAGTGGTTAAAGCAAGAGTTAAAAAAAGATTTAACATGAAATAATACCAACATTATATTCATAAATTAACTTATACCAGGATACCTAGAAAGTTGCTGCTGGTTGACACCCTAAATGTTAACAAATTAAACCTTATTGTAAAGTTTACCAAAGCTTATACCTTTAATTGGTATTAGCTTGTGTATTTAGGATGTGTATATACATCTTAAATACACAAGCTTCAACACATTTGTGGACAACATGCCTTTATTCATTACAAACCTGAATTACACATTTAATACCTTCACTGCAATCATGAGCAGTTTTTCACTTTGCTGCAGCTCAAAGGAAGTGGAGGTGTCCACCTGTAACGGTGATGTAGCGTTTCTGGAGGTGCGGGTGCAGCAGACAGTTGTGGAGTTCATTCTCAACCACACCGATCAGATCTTCCATGATGTTCCTCCCTCCAAACCCAGAGAAGGTACAGTCACCATTACACCTGTACAGAGCAACTGTAGTAACACACTTCCATAAAATGCACACACTGTACCTCTGAGTAAAACTGTGAGTAAAATGCCTGAGGTCACACCATAGTTAAGAATTGCTTATTTAAAGGTGCACAAAGCAATTACTGAAATATCAGATCAACATTAGCATTCAGACACTTCACTTAGTTCTTACTTAAAGCACCTTTGGCAGCAATTCCAGCCTCAAGTCTATTTAGGTATGACACAACAAGCTTTGCACACCTGGATTAGGGGATTTGATGGTGTTGGGCAGGTAATGAGCGGTGCCTGGTCTCCTCCAGACATAACGTTAGGAATTGAGGCCAAACAGTTCAGTGTTGGTTTCATCAGACCGGAGAATCGTGTTCCTCACAGTCTGAGAGTACTTCTGGTGCTTTTTTGCAAACTCCAAGTGGGCTTTCATGTGTTTTGCATTGAGGAGAGGCTTCTGTCTAGCCACTCTGCCATAAAGCCTAGACTGGTGGAGGGCTGCAGTCTTGGTCACCTCTTACAAAGGCCCTTCTCCCATGATTGCTCAGTTTGGCTGGGTGACCGGCTCTTGAAAGAGTCCTGGTTGTGCCAAACTTCTTCCATCTGAGAATTATGGAGGCCATTGTGGTCTTGGAAACCTTTAGTACAGCAGAAATTTTTTGTAGCCTTCCAACAATCCTGTCTCTGAGCTCTGCAGATAGTTCCATTGATCTCATGGTTTGGTTTTTGCTCTGATATGCATTATCAGCTGTGAGGTCTTTTATAGAGATGTGCCTTTCCAAATCATGTTAAATCATGTTAATTTACCACAGGTGAACTCCAATCAAGGTGTATAAAAAAGAAAGAAATGAAGTGTTATTAAAAAGGGTCTGAACACTTATGCCAATGTGATATCTCAGTTTATATATCTACATATATAAATGCATTTCTCCTCAAGAAATTGTAAATGGTTACTGGAATGTTGTTTACAGCAGAGAGACAGCAGTTGCTCTACTTTTTCATGCCTGAACTGAATCTTGTTGCAGAAACAGCTCAGTAAGAGGGTTTTTAGCCCTCTGGCTGCAGTGTATGTTTTTATGTGTATACAGGATTTACAATAAGACAGGAAGACAGAGACAGACAGACAGACAGACAGACAGATGGCACATTACTGAGGAGTTTCAGTTTCTAAGGTGTTGCTTGTCACTGGATGGATAGAGTTTGACAGCAAGTGAAATGGTGATTTCAATATAAAATCTTAATCATAAACATCTCCTCAATATTTTTATCACTTACATTAAGTTTTTTAGCAGGAACATCTGATAGTTATTTATATATAAAACAGGGAACTCTTTTAAGATTCATGAGCTATGAAAGAGCAACCTCTGAGTCATAAAATGTTTCTCCAGATCCTTGCATATATTGAACTTTGTGAGCAATATTTGTACTGTAACAAGAATTAATTTCTAATTACGCCTGTTGTTTTAGTCAGGAAGTAGGTTTGAAGGGTGGGTGGGGGGTTGTGAGCCTGTTCAGAATACAATGACGTGAGATCTGTATCCAAAAATGTACCAGCAAAACAATAGACAAGTAACACACAAAAACAGGGAAGAGCCACACACACTTGCAGCTGTTTTACATTTTTGGTATTAGGATACAGGGCAAAAGGCCATTTTGAGCAACAAATGCATCTGTTTATTTAAAGCTGCAGTCTGTAACTTTTGCTTCTCTATCACCATCTCTGTTCAAAACATAAAATTGCAAGTTACCAAAGGAGTTATTTTCTTAATGTGGATGATGAGTTTAATTTCTAAACTGCTGTAAGAACAACATACAAACCATCCAAGATCCTCAGTACCCACACATGTGAGTAGACGGGTCTTCTTATTTCTGTTACAGACGTGATGTAATCACAAGTCAAACTGACATTTCCCTGAAAATCTTACCCAACAGCTAAATTATCATAAATCATTATTATAAAATTTACCATTGTGATTTGGGGTAAGATAAGGAGACACAAATAATTTAAACAAACAATTTTGCTCCATAAATATTTAATATAAATTTAATAGCACCATTTTGATCGCTGTGGGGAGCAAATAAAACTACATTTTTCTTAAGGGGGCTTTAATCCTGTTGTCCTCTAGTTATTCCAAGAATAAGTCTTGTGAGAAATCACGTGAATTCTCTATTAGAGGAAATAATTGCTAGCTGCTACACAAAATCATTTTTTGTTTGTTTATTAGGCCTCAGTGTGGCCTGTGGGGAGAAATACGCCACCTTACCAGCCACCATGCAGTGCGGCTCCATGAAGCTCATGAGTCTTGAGGAAGCGCAGGCTCGCTCGCTCAGTCCCAACCATCCGGTGATGAGAGAGAGACAGAGAGAGAACAGCCTCCCGGATACCAGCACAGCTGCAATGTACCACACAGTCATAGATGTGTCTGACAGCAGGTGTGATGTGTAACAGCTGTTTAACCCCACACACATGACCTAGCATAAATATAGAGTGAACTGTACAACACACAGATGGAGAGAAGTTCACATTGATGTAGTTATCTAGTAACAGCTTCAGAAGATCCAGAGAAAAAAACCTCTAATAAAGTCGATATATAACAGAGTAAACATATTATATATATATATATATATATATATATATTCATATATATATTATATATATATATATATATATATATATTTGAAACATTCTCACTTCACATTAGAAAGAAATTCTCTGGAAAGTCAAAGAAGTGGAAGTCGATCTTCAGTCTGGGACGATCCGTCATGGATTCTAAAGGAAAGCTGAGTCGGAATGGGAGTGTGTTTATGAGAGGACAAAGTATGTCAGGTAAGAGAAATCACTATTCCATAAAGAAAAAGAGAGATGTTTACAGACAAGAAATAGACAGATAAAGGTGCGCTACTGACTCTCAGTCAGGATGCTTAAGGGGTAAACAAAATGAGTTCATGAGTTCATCACATACCTCCAAACACTGCAGAAGACTTTCATCTCATGTAGCTTTCATTCATGAGGGAACTGGTGGTTGCTGTTCATAAAGGGATTCTTGAGTCCTACTGATGGGACTGTGGTACATTAAAACACTGGGAAACACTCCTGGCCTATGAAAAGATGTGCAACACTATACATACAAATGCAATGTGTTTCTTAACATTAAGAAAGGCAACAGTCATGTGAAAAAATATTGTCTTTACTTCATGTCACTGCACTCTCTTTTATATAAAGTTTAGAAACATTGTGACAGATCAAACTGGTTTTTTTTTTGTCTCAAACAGAAAAACCTGCTATACGGCCGTCCAAAAGCATGGACTCTCTCTGTTCCCAACCAGCAGGTGGGGCTGGATCTCCACACACTCACCTCACTGAGCTCTGTGATTGAGATTTAGTCTGCCTTTCATACACGTGTTAAATGTATGTTAAAAAATAAATATGCTACATAGTTTTTAAACAATGACATATTCAATTTTACACAAGATAAACGAAGAATGACAGAGTAACATCTAAATGAATCAATTAATATCTATGTGGCACATAAGTGATCTTGTATTGCTGGATCTATTATTGATGTACAGAACCACACACATTCACTTAATGCATTTTAATGTGGGAAAGACAATGACACATTTATCTTTATCTATCTAAGTTTTTGGTTCAAGTTAACTGTGTTTAATAAAATCATTATTATTTTTTATGTAGCTCCTGTAATATTCGACTGAATTTGAGAAGATGAACATAACAGATTTTTTTTTCTTACCAGTAATGGTTTTCTTCACTACCTCTTCACAGCCAAATAATAATGCACACTTGCTTTGTTTTAACTGGTGCTTCTGTACGTTATCACTTGAAATATTTATGAGTGTGACCAGCAGATTTTTGTTTTCACTCTCATTTAGATGAGGATAAAGCAGGAGGAAGCAACAGGATCTTCATCCCAATCCCAAAATCCAGAACCCTGGACTCAGACATCGACTACAACCTTAATGAAAAGGATTCAAAATGGGAGCTAGATCACCACACTGCCTCACGAAGACATCAGAATGAGAAGAAACAAGGTCCATCACAAGAAACTTCTGCATCATCATTTCCATCTTTATCATCTTCACAGAAGACTCTGCCAGAGCAGCTGAAAGTTTTCAAAGGCGATGACCGCGGCGGATGCCAGTCGACGTCTCCCAAAAACCGCCGGATGTTATATTCTGGATCCAATAATAATGGATCATCTAGACCATCTTTTCCGGGCAGTCTGTTTCCACTGGAGTCCTCGCCACGTCATCAACGGAAGGCCCTCAATATTTCTGAGCCGTTTGCCGTGTCTGTCCCGCTGCGTGTGTCTGCGGTGATTAACTCGAACAGCACCCCCTGTAGGGCACCAGCGAGAGAGCGGGACAGGGCTTTAGGGGTGCTCTTCAGTCCTGTGAGAGAGGCTGGACCCTCAGAACCATGTCACAGTGACGGTGTCCCCATCAGCAGCAGCAGTGTGAACTTTGGGTTCACAGACTGGGAGGCTGGACTGGGAGGAGGGACCACCAGTACTGGGCACAGAGAGCACTCGCTCGGTGACAGCAGAGGCAGTATCTATAGCAACAGCAGCTCTTTTCCAATGGAAAATGAAGAGAAACAGACTGGGGATAAAGATATTACTGATGACACCAATCTGGGGACAACAGAGAGTATGTGTGTGTGTGAGCATGGATGTGGTGTTTTGCATATGCTATAGTGTATCTTAGTTTAGGTATTACATTTTTATATATTTGTAGGTCAATGAATTTGATGTGAATTATAAAATAAATAATTATTTTATGTATTATATATTAGCACAAATTGTAAGCAGTGCAGGTAGAAAATAATTCAGACCTGTGTTTTATAAGCAATAGCATAAAGGTGATTTTTTTAATGGTAAAATACTTGCTGCAGTTTAATATACAGAGACAGCTGTAAATCCTATAGCTGCTGCATATTTCATTATTGATGGGAATGAGGCTAGGAGGGACAGAGGTAGTGTGCTCAGTAGTGTTATTGTTCAGATACATGCAATTGGTGAAACAGCTTTCAAAACGTTTCAGTAGTCAAACCTTAAAATACAGTTGTAACTATTCTAATTTTATTGGGTTAGGGGCAGGATAGTATTTTTTTTGCTGATTGTTGCCCTGATGTCTTTGTACTTCTGGCACAGATGCAGATGTGAGAGAACTCATAGCCAGCGTGGAGAGTTTTGAGTCTCAGGTGCCGTCTGAGACTAAAGCACCAGCTGATTTCAAAGCAAAGATTCTAACCTCTGGGGATGAACTGGAAATTTCAACACAACAGGAGGTTGTGGAACTGGACAAACTGGTAGGATTTTAACTGATAAAACATGGACCTTCTTAGAATTGTAGTGGGATTTTATATTGCTATCATGTATTCTATTTTATGCATTCTCATTTGGCTTTACAAATTCTGTCATAATTTTGAAAACTAAACCACAATCATGTTACAATGACATCATTTTGGCCTTAGAAACAGCATTGTTTGAAAGAATGGATCTGATCAGCCCATCTCCCTCTGTTTGTTTTGTCTCTGTGTTTGACAGGACATCGAGGTAATCAACCAGGAGTCATCATCTGGCATCCATCAGAAGGTTACAGTCACTGAGAGTAAAACAAACACAGCAGTAGAAGAGGAGAAAGCCAGCTTCACCAACATTACTGGAAATGAGGACAGCCTCAAACCAAGTGCTCAGGCAAAAAGAAGAAGTAGTTTGCCCACAACCACTATTTCATCAAAGGAACTCATTCTGGAACTAACCAAAGACCTAATGGCTGACCATTCTGGTGCCACTGTATTTAATTATATTGTTAAGCCTTTCCCTGAAAGATTGTTGTCATGTGATGGTGGCTGGAATTACCTGGATAATGATGCCAATCAGACTGATCATGAGAGTCAAGAGTCATGTGACACATTAACAAACGATCTACAACTTTCACCATTTATCCATCTGAAGGAAACAGATATTCTCCAAGATTCGGATCCATGGCTTTTTAGTGAAGAGGAGCTAAAAACAGACACTGTTGAGAAAGACAACACTGGCAAAAGTGACTCTGAGTGTAATTCAAGCAGTGATGTGAAATTAGATGTTCAAACTTATCTTCTCTCAAGCACAAAGGAACAACTAGCAACGCAGGAAAATAAGGAGGTTAGCCATGAAATCAGGAAACTTGAATTAACAGGGAGAATCAAGGGAAGCTTGGAAAGACTCTCAACATGCTTTAATGAGCAACATCTAACTTTGGATGTTTTGGGTCAGGATGATGTAGACACATGGGGGAGTCATTTAGGTGGTTTGGATCAGGTTGAACCATGGGAGGACCTCTGTACTGCCAAGCAGTGGGTGACCAGCCCCCTGCACTCACCAAAACTTGAGGATCACCCATCCACACCAAGAAAGAATATACTATGTCAAGCAATTCAGAACAAAACTCTTAACAAACCAAAGGTAAATCAGTTACCCAACAGCAAGAGAGTCGAAGAACCAGCTGTGGACAAAGACATGAGATTACCTCAAGCAGATGTTGCTGTGATTGCTGCTTGTAAACTCGGAAACTCTGAACTCCTAAAAGAAAACAAAAATGCAAATGTACCTTGTTTCACACAGATTACAAAGCCTTCTGATAGTGATTATCTCAAAGGCATGGGAGAAAAAGATAACAGTAAAATAGAGATTCCACAGACAAAAATATTCAAGACATCCACTGATCCAAACAAGACCACTGGACTACAGAGCATGAACCAGGCTAAACAGAAACAGCCTGCTCCCTTGCAGAGATTTCACCGACAGACATCTCATGAATCCTGCATAACCGTCAGGAGTAACGAAAACCTCACACCCAAACACAGGCCATGCTCCCTAAACCTTGATTTAGGACACAAAGGTGTCCGAGACATTTCAAATTGTCAGTACCTAAAAAGTATACAACAGCTAAAGGTACAAGACGCAGTGAAACCTGAGGCCAAGTATGATGGCTCATCTCCAGAGTTGGACATGTTCCTAAACCACTCTCAGGCACCAATACGACGCAACTCTGCGCCAGTGAGCGTGTCTTCGGTTCGCACTGCATTCATGATCAAAACCTGTCAAGCCAAAGCCGTGCCTGTTATTCCACCAAAACTTCAATACAGCCACATACCTCATCCTATACCTAAGGGAAGCGTTAATCAAATCAGTAAAAGTACACCCGAAAAGACATCTGTCAAGAGCAAGTTGGGAAAAGCAGGCTCTCCACCTCCTCTCCAGAATATCAGAAGTTCCAAGAAGGAGCAGAAAAGCTGTGAACCACCCAAAGAGGTTCAAATACAGATGTACAAAGACAGTGCAAATGAGACCTCAAAATCAACATCAATCCCAGATCTACCAGTATTGAGAAGGAAACGATCTGCAAATGGAGACACTTTCATGGACCGTCCTAGACCTGAACGCTCAACGCTGCTTCAAAGATCATCCTTCAGAAACCGTCCCAGGCCTCAAAGCCTCATCCTGTTCAGCCCCCCATTTCCAATCATGGACTATCCTCCAGCAGGAGATGATGGTAAACTGGCCCTATCACCTATTAAAGCTGAAGCTTCTCCATTTGATGTCTATGCAAAGGAACTTGCTGAGAACCTCAAAACCCCAGAGGGGGTGACAATGCGTAATAAAATGACTTTGCCAAAGAGTGGACAGAGGCTTGAGACCTCCACCAGCTGCTTCTACCAGCCACAGAGGAGGTCAATGATATTTGACAACAGAAGTAACAGGCAGATTGAGTAACTTTATAGCAGCACTTACATTTTATTGGCCATGATGTGATGACTGGAGATTCTCTGGGTTATCAGACATAACCTGGTTTCACTGTCAGAAGATGCTTGGAAATCAAGGTGTAATTAATACTGATAATATAGAATTATAAGTATTATAGCTTTGTGTAAAATGCTGCTGCTATGAATTTATACAGAGATTTATTTCTATCTTGCCTTTTAAAAAGAACTGAAACATGCCTTAGGAGACACCTGGGGAGCTCCTGTATGTACAGAATGTACATCAATACTATATCTAAGTTGAAATGGACCCATTACTATGATCTGTGATATCTGTAGCTACTTCATCTAGCTTGGAACATATTATGTTTACAATTGAAGGTATAAAATGTCTTCGATCTACATTATGAAATTATACATAATACCAGCTGAGAAGAATATTAAACTATTTTAATTTTTATTATAAAGAATGGCAACAATCAAATGTTTATTTATTCAGTGTTTTGTAATATTGTGATTCCTTTCATTTTTGTATACTCCATTTTCAGTATTGTATACAGAACTGTACTCTACAGTTGAGTACAAATCAGTTTGTACAGATGTTTAGGGTTAATATGAGATGGTTTCAGGTCAGGTCAGCTCAGCTCTAGGTCACTGTTCTTGAATAATTCAAACATTATTTTTTGCTATGTTTTGTCTTTGTTGTTTTGTCTTCTAAGTTTAAATCTTGTGGTTACTTGGTTAACAGAGATTTGGGGACAAAAATGTGAGGGTAAGATGGAAAGAATTGAGAAGAATAAAGAAAATGTTGTTTTATATAAACTGTAAATCAGATGAATTTGGGCAATATATTTTGAAGCAGGAAGTGGTTATAAACGCTGTCACTAATTGTAACCAAAAAACATGAATACTGTTATCTGCCCTTTCTGTATTAATCAGATTGGATTTATTGTATGTATTCCTTTTAAACAAAATAATAAAAAACTTCATATGTGTACAGATGTACAGTAGGTGTTTCAACTAAAAACAAATTAAAACTAATTTAAATGAAAACTTTTTTAAAGTCACCATAATGTTTTTTTATTTTTACTATTGTGTCATAATATACACTTACCAGCCACTTTATTAGGTACACCTGTTCAATTGCTTGGTAACATAAATTGCTAATCAGCCAATCACATGGCAGCAACTCAATGCATTTAGGCATCTAGATGTGGTGAAGACGACTTGCTGAAGTTCAAACCAAGCATCAGAATGGGAAAGAAAGGGGATTGAGTGACTGTGAACGTGGAATGGTTGTTGGTGCCAGACGGGCTGGTCTGAGTATTTCAAAAACTGCTGATCTACTGGGATTTTCACGCACAACCATCTCTAGGGTTTACAGAGAATGGTCCGAAAAAAAGAAAATATCCAGTGAGCGGCAGTTGTGTGGACGAAAATGCCTTACTGATGTCAGAGGAGAATGAGCAGACTGGGAGAGATAAGAAAGGCAGCAGTAACTCAAATAACCACTTGGTATTCTGAATTGCTTGGTTGTAACATCTCTGAATGCACAACACGTCGAACCCTGAAGCAGATGGGCTACAGCAGCAGAAGACCACACTGGGTGCCACTCAGCTAAGAACAGGAAACGGAGGCTACAATTCGCACAGGCTCACCAAAACTGGACAATAGAAAATTGAAAAAACGTTGCCTGGTCTGATGAGTCTTGATTTCTGCCACCAGATCTTAATCCAATAGGGCACCTTTGGGATGTGGTGGAACGGGAGATTCGCTTCATGGATGTGCAGCCGACAAATCTGCAGCAACTATGTGATGCTATCATGTCGATATGGACCAAAATCTCGGAGGAATGTTTCCAACACATTGTTAAATCTATGCCACGAAGAAGTAAGGCAGTTCTGAAGGCAAAAGGGGGTCTAACCCAGTACTAGCAAGGTGTACCTAATAAAGTGGCCGGTGAGTGTATATTTCTATTTGCAAATTGTTTAGTGATTATTGTACATATACATTACTACTTAAACATGTTGTTTTCTTTAAAAACAGATGGTAACAATAAATAAATAACACTCAGACAATAAATTAGAACACTCAAATCAACAGTTCAAAAGTTCAACAGACACATGTATTTATGTATACAAATGTCGTATCTGTTAGTGTTCTTATTATTTTTCCTCCAATCTTGCATACTGTATGGCTTAATTTTCCACTATAAAAGTTTTCCAGTTTCAATTTTAGACTTTTTTTAAACACTTTTTGGAACTCCTCCCACAGCGTTTGTCCGATTTGCACAAAATTTGGAATGTAGCACATCTATGAATTTTACGATGAACATATAATAATGGATATAAGGTTGTATTTTGCCATGCCTTGATTTACTGACACTAAACTTGGTATGTTGTCACAGGCATGACCTGAGGGTGCATGCACAGTTTCGTCACAGCGCCACCAACTGGTCCAGAGATGGCTATTTTTGCTTGAAAACTATAGTCTAAAATTATGACAGTGGTCTCTTTAGATTCCTTGAGGCATGGGATTGAAAGGATAGCCAATGTTTCATGGTGAACTGTTAGAAACAGAGCTACATTGATTATCCTCGTTGCAGTTTTTTAATAAAACAGGGATAACAGATGCATGTGCTCCTGTACATGCATCATACAACAGATGCATGTGTTCTCCTGTAGCTCAGTGGTAGAGCATTGCATTAGCAGTGGTAGAGGTTGTGGGTTTGATTCCCAGGGAGCACATGTACTGACAAAAATGTATAACTTGAATGCACTGTAAGTCGCTTTGGATTAAAGCGTCTGCCAAATGTAAATGTGCAGTACTGAACTATAACAGAACATACGTAGAAGGAGAAACAAATCCTCATGTTAACAAAGTAAGCCCTCAAAAAGCTGTTTTTGGACTTGGTTTTAAAATGGACTGAAAGCTTGTGCTAAACTGGTCCTGAAACACCAGATGCTCCAGAGGGACGTTCTGTAGATATCTACAGAATACACTGTCAGAAGAGCAACTATAAACAAAGACTTCCTTCACTTATGCTGCCAAAATCCATCATGGAAATTTGGGTACAGTGCAAAAGCCAGCTACTTTTGTGCATGTGCGAAATATTAAACTAGCAATTTCTCTGGAAAAAACTCAACATGTATGAATTACAAAATGTTCAGCTATACAATATTCTTTAAACATTTAATTAATAAAACAACAAAGTAAATTGAATTGTGAGTGATAATGCAAATCTATCCATCCTGTGTTTCTGAAATTACAAAGTCTGTCAGTAATTCTTTGGAAAAAAATTTACTTTATCTGTCTTCTCACCTTGAGTTTGCTTATTTAGGTCAAAGACTCTAGCAAACTACTTTATTAAAAAACATACAGCACAATTTGAAAGTGAACAAGTCTTCTCAAAATACAAGAGAAAAGTTTTTTTTAAAAAAGATTTTAAGAAAATAATTTTAAAGGAAATTCTGTTGCTTGGAAACATCAATGCTGAATCACTGAATCAATAAATATACTGGTTTAGTCCTTTACAAACCCTTTTCAATTCGCTGTGGAATTCATTATCATTTCAAAAATGTGTTGCGAGACTCATCACAGCCTTTGATTTTCATTTGCACCTGCAAAAGTTTTTCATGTAAGTTGTGATTAGTGACGGTTCATAAACGGGCACGTCTTAATGAGAAACGTCATCTGTGAGATGGGAAAAGTTCATTTTTTCCACACATTTCATTGTTCTTGCAGCAGGACTGGACAGTGACAAATATTATGTATGCTTTTAGTCAAGCAGGTATGAAGGACTTTTTTTATAAAGAATATTGTCGGGTCATGAAGAATCGTTATTATCATACATTTCATAGAGCTACATATACTTCATATAAATACTAGTATGACTAAAAAATCTAATTGAATTAGTATATGTGTGCATCATATTACAATTAAAACACTACCTGCTCTAACAAACTGAGGGGGATCGTCTGGTCTATCAAACACCAGGTTCTCTGTGATGTCCTGAAAGAGGACAGCAGAAAACATTCAGTGAGCAACACTCATCCTGGATGTCTTCACACTGAAGGATGACTGTGTGTTAATAATCACAGCTGGTCATTTACTGTCTGGAGTCAGCCAGAGATGTTTTATATTTTATTAAGTGTGTCTGTAATATCTGTAATAATGCTCTGTGTGTAGTTAAGCACACACTTGAACAAAGAACATCTTCTGTTCACTTTATGAGCACCCCAAATTGTGCTTTGCCATTTTGTGCTGAGCGACTCTGTCACTGTCTACCATTTTCATCGCAAGACATGTCATGTTTGTCTTCCTCACCTGCAGTATCTGAGGATATTGTCTTCCTCACCTGCAGTATCTGAGGATACTGTCTTCCTCACCTGCAGTATCTGAGGATACTGTCTTCCTCACCTGCAGTATCTGAGGATATTGTCTTCCTCACCTGCAGTATCTGAGGATATTGTCTTCCTCACCTGCAGTATCTGAGGATACTGTCTTCCTCACCTGCAGTATCTGAGGATATTGTCTTCCTCACCTGCAGTATCTGAGGATATCGTCTTCCTCAACTGCAGTATCTGAGGATACTGTCTTCCTCACCTGCAGTATCTGAGGATATTGTCTTCCTCACCTGCAGTATCTGAGGATATTGTCTTCCTCACCTGCAGTATCTGAGGATACTGTCTTCCTCACCTGCAGTATCTGAGGATATTGTCTTCCTCACCTGCAGTATCTGAGGATATCGTCTTCCTCAACTGCAGTATCTGAGGATATCGTCTTCCTCACCTGCAGTATCTGAGGATATCGTCTTCCTCACCTGCAGTATCTGAGGATACTGTCTTCCTCACCTGCAGTATCTGAGGATACTGTCTTCCTCACCTGCAGTATCTGAGGATACTGTCTTCCTCACCTGCAGTATCTGAGGATACTGTCTTCCTCACCTGCAGTATCTGAGGATATTGTCTTCCTCACCTGCAGTATCTGAGGATACTGTCTTCCTCACCTGCAGTATCTGACGGATATTCTTACTTTCCATTTAGTTTACAGAGCGCTCGTATGGATCCGCCGGACCGGAATCTGCCATCTCATGAACTTTATTCTGGAGAAGTCACAACATGACACACAGCTGCTGACTCACGGTCTTAAATAAAGCACATGAACTGCAGTGCCTTCATTACAAATGTGCATGTTTACCTTTCACTCTGTCGAGTTAACACAGAAGCGGATCGTGTGTGTGTGTGTTTATGTATGTATGTATGTATGTGTGTGTGATGTGTGAGTGTGTGTGATGTGTGTGTTTATGTATGTATGTATGTGTGTGTGTGTGATGTGTGTGTTTATGTATGTATGTGAGTGTGTGTGATGTATGTGTGTGTGAGAGTGTGATGTGAGTGTGTGTGTGTGTGTGTGATGTGTGTGAGTGTGTGTGTGTTTATGTATGTATGTGTGATGTGTGTGTGAGTGTGTGTGTGATGTATGTGTGTGTGAGAGTGTGTGTGTGAGTGTGTGTGTGAGTGTGTGAATGTGTGTATGTGTATGTATGTATGTATGTGTGTGTGATGTGTGAGTGTGTATGTGTGATGTGTGTGTTTATGTATGTATGTATGTGTGTGTGTGTGATGTATGTGTGTGTGAGAGTGTGATGTGAGTGTGTGTGTGTGTGTGTGATGTGTGTGAGTGTGTGTGTGTTTATGTATGTATGTGTGATGTGTGTGTGAGTGTGTGTGTGATGTGTGTGTGTGAAGTGTGTGTGATGTATGTGTGTGTGTGAGTGTGTGAATGTGTGTATGTGTATGTATGTATGTATGTGTGTGTGATGTGTGAGTGTGTATGTGTGATGTGTGTGTTTATGTATGTATGTATGTGTGTGTGATGTGTGAGTGTGTGTGTGAGTGTGATGTGTATATGTGTGTGTGTGTGTTTATGTATGTATGTATGTGTGTGTGATGTGTGTGAGTGTGATGTGAGTGTGTGTGTGTGTGATGTGTGTGAGTGTGTGTGTGTTTATGTATGTATGTGTGATGTGTGTGTGAGTGTGTGTGTGATGTATATGTGTGTGAGAGTGTGTGTGATGTATGTGTGTGTGTGTGAGTGTGTGAATGTGTGTATGTGTATGTGTGTGTGTGTGTGTGTGTGTGAGTGTGTGTGTGTTTATGTATGTATGTATGTGTGTGTGATGTGTGTGTGTATGTGTGATGTGAGTGTGTGTGTTTATGTATGTATGTATGTGTGTGTGATGTGTGAGTGTGTGTGATGTGTGAGTGTGTGATATGTGTGTGTGTGTGTTTATGTATGTATGTGTGATGTGTGAGTGTGATGTGTGTGTGTGTGTGTGAGTGTGTGATGAGTGTGTGATGTGTATGTGGGACAGGACCGGTTCGTCGCGGGACGTGTCGCCCGGTAACCCCTGGCAACTGTATACAAAGGCTCCGGTGACGTCACCGGGCGAGGAGACAACAGTCGCGCGGGACGCGCCTTTGATCAAAAGTCGTGGAGTCTGACAAACGGAAGTTGTTCAAAATGCTTAAAACGACGCTCGTGCGATTAAAACACCGCCTGCTCTGTAGTTAACGACAATGTCGCTTTAGTTTGTGGATGTTTTACCTCAAAAGACCCCTAGACAACGTTTACAACACGGCCGACAAAGGGAAGGAGGGGCGAGAGCGCCGTTTCTAGGTTGCAAGCCGTCCTCAGCTGACATCTCGCCCTACAAAGGGTGCGTGTTATGTAGGGCAGACGGTGCGTGTGTCCCCCGGTGAACCCCCGGTTGAGAAACGCTGTTGTTCAGGTTCATATCCGGCAGGGGGAACTCATTATCTAGGAAAGTGGGCAGCAAACCGGAAAGCTCGTGCAAAGCGGAATGATATTATAGAGATGGGTCGCTGTACGTGACGAAATATTTACACGGCACAAGGTCGAGCCTTTAAATAAATAATACATGAACGCGCATGAATTAACTCATTGTTAGGGGAAATAGTAAGCCATAGGCATGGTACGTTAACGCTGCAAATGTCAAATCCAGGCGTAGTATGTGAGCTATACGTCATTAATAATCATCTCTGTCGTAACACTGGAGCGCGTTCAAAAATCGAGCGAGTCGTTTAATTGCGACGTACCGCAATGTAACGTTAACATGCGCGTTCACGACAGAAACGGGCGCGTGAACTGAAATCACGCACCGCTGGTTATTCCTCGTCTAGACGCGCGCACCTGTCATTGTCTAGACTGGGGAGTGTGGGGGGGCTCGGTGCTCGTGCACTGTCGCGTTATTCGGTGTCGCGCGCACAAACACTCCGCGAGCGCATTGGCGAGCGGAAGGTTCGGTGTCACTGCTCAGCGTCTGATTGGCCGGCCGCACCGTCAGCACTCTCCATACGCTGACTCGAGGTCAGCTGGGGACGTTAAAAAATAAATAAATGAGAAAATAGAAATGCGTAGAAAGTGAGAGCAAAGCGCGGCGGCCAATCTAGCGTGTTGGTTTCCAAACTGACGGGCAGATGCGCCACCCAATGTGCGCTCACATTGAATTTCTGCAAACGTACTGACGTCGCCCTTAACCAATGTGAAGTGATCTGTGGATCTGCCCGACACGACTGTCGGATATCTGCCCTTTAATCGAGGATGGGACGACGCACTTCAGAGACTTTAATGTGCACGGTGGCGTGCGTGTTTAATTCATCAGGGCGTGAAAACCAAACCTCCTTACCAGGGCACCACGACGAGCGTGTCTCAATACTCAGCAGGAAACGGTGCACTTGCCCCGTGCCCAATAACTGAGAAACCGAGGGCGCACAGTGCCCATGCTGGTTCAAGCGCGGCAACCGCGCGAACGGCCACATAGTTTCACTTTCCGAGCCACAATGGAGGCCGTTTCAGCGATCCACGCCGCGCGACGGGGCGGGCGTGCGGCTCCGCGATTGGGGTAAAGTCGTGTTGAACGATCTCTGTCACAACCTACGTGCTTCAGGACAGTGTCTGCTGTTCCAATCGCCAGCAGAAAGGCGTGGCCGCCCAAAATCTTCGACGAATGGTGAGAAAATGGGAGGGCGCGAGCGAGCTGCGTGATGTCCTCTGAAGGTAGGCTGCAGCGTGTGTTTATTGATGAGATGAAAGAAGATGGAAGTGAGAAATGAAACAAAGTAAGGGACAATATTAATAAAGTCAGTCCTTGCCGGGGGAAAACCGGGTAAGCTGTGAAGCGCTGTAGCCACTGGAGAAGAAAGACCCGTAAAACAGCAGGTAAGAACAGGGCGGAGGGGGCTCATACTATTTATGTTAGTCTATTTATAAGAAGAGTAATAGCAGTCATTACTCTGAGATGAGATGGAAAAAACTTAAGCGTGAAACGATACGTAAACGCGACGCTTTAGCCCTCATTCTTCATCATTTCACAGCCAAAGCCCAGTTAAAGAAACTTCATGAAATTGTATTTGCTGGCTGAAGAATTGTCACTCCGGATCATATGGGCTGTAGAGAGAGAGGGAGGGAGTCCTCCTAAAACATCCAGTGTTTGTCTGACATTAAACAAAAAGGCGCGTGCTTGTCTGAAGTGACGTCTCAGGTAAAATTCACACACGACTGCTTGTCTGATCGCCGTTTTTCACACACTTTCAAAGTTGGCGCGTTACGGGGACTTTGGATGTAGTTTTGTTGGTATTATTGTGATTTTGCTGTGTGTTAAACGCGCGGCGCTGAGCCGTGACACGAGAAGCACAATACGACCCGACAGAGCCGCCAGGGATACGAGCGAAACATCAGACAGAATAAACCCTCTAACCGCGTCAAGTATCGCGGATGAAGCCTGCGAGAGCTTCAGCAGAGCGGCTCTCATTTCAGGAGCAGCCGCGATGGAGGCGACCTTTAAAATCGCCCGCTTCATTCCGGAATGCCGCTGTTTTCCGGCTCTTTATTGACCCGGTACATTTGTGTTGTAGCCTTTGGTCTCGGGCGGACGCAGAGCGACATAATGTGTTATAAACGCTGTTTGTCGTGTTTCTTGTTGCCAGATTGCGTTGGAAAGTGTGGAGTTTCGTAGGGAGCGCATCCGGCGCTTTACTACGTCCGTTTTTTGCCATCATTAAATTAGGGTCCGCAGCCTGAAGAAGTGAGCGAAATTCAGTCGCTAATACAAGTGCGTGAAGAAAGCGAAATGTAGTTTGTGTTACTAAAGCCAGATGTCCATCTGCTCGTCTTCTAATGCTTTACTTACTCAATGACCTCTTTTTGACTCCGGCTTGTGAAGTGCCAGTTTGTTGCCCATAACGCACGCATTTGTAGGCTAAGCAAACAATAAAACACTCGGCCATTTTAACGCAAGAAACTTAATGTGGAAGCACAGGGGAGCTTGTCTTCAGTTTTGGAGGGTAACGGGGCCTTGAAGCAGCGGTCCCATCCCAGCGCCGGGAGTATTGTTTATCTGTGTGCGGTACGAGACGGCGGCGGTGAGAAGCGTGACATTGGCCCGGAGTGAAGCAGACACACCGCTCGCGTTTTATGAGTTTATTCGCCCTGTGCATGCAGGCTGAAGTATAACGCTGTATTATAAAATGTCTGTCTTATATAAGCTGTTTATTTATAGCAAATGACATGAAAAGGGATGTCATTTCTGTGGGAAGATGCTGCTGACGTTGATTATTGGAATGACTTGTGCGAGCTGGAAACTTTATTTACGCCTAAAATAAAATGTTATAGTGATTTTAATTAGCTGTGTTCAAGTTGGTTAGTTGTTTGCATTCAGTTTTTTTTGGTTCGCTGACCTGCCAGTGTTTCGGACGTGCTTCGGCTCTGTGGCCTCTGAAGTATTTCTGACTGCCTCTTAACTTATTGATAAAACACACAGCTATATATATGTTAATGACTTCGTTCAGCTTTAAGGAATTTCGTAATAAAATACTGCTGTATGTATAAAACGAAACTCGATGCTTATTGTTAAATTAGACTGATTTTGTTTCTTGCACTAATAAATCACTACCTGCGTTGTGTTAACCCTGTGTGAACGTGAATATATTTATAGCTGGTTTTACACTGTTAACTAGTCGTCAGTTCCCGAATTCTCTCGAGCAGCATCAATAAAATCAACCATCCTAAATTTAATCACTTTCACGGTAAAAAGTTCATCCTCTTTTTTCACTGATCTGTGATTCATACACTTTGATTCAGAAGGGAATGTATAGGCTGCATTAAAAATCCCCATGAATTAATATCGCATTTTCCAAGGATTATTTAGTTTCGTATATAATTGCAATTATATATCTATGTCAAAACTACACTTTCCCTCTGTTCTGATGTTATTATTTTTTCCTTACTATTTTTTATCTCATACAGGCCTCTTTTTCACAAAACGCTTTTTAATTTCTAGGTTTGCAGGTAAAGCACCATCTCTAAGTATAAACTCTGAGTATGTGCACGACAAAATTACGTTTTTGTATTTAGCCCAATTAATGAAATGGATGTTATATTTTATATGTGACATTACATTAGTTTATGAACTCTTCATCATATGGGGAAAAGCAGATCAGCCCGGGACAAGACCTGTTGTTCCCGTTTGTGCACCTATTTATTTCAGTTCAGATCGTAGTTTTAATCGCGTATATGTTTTCATGAACAGTGTTGTGTGTTAAGTGTGTGTTTATGGACCGGACTGTTGAATGGGGAGGCAGAGTCTTGGCTGCTGTCGGATGTGTGTTTATCGGCTTTAGCGACTTGTAAGTTGCTGTAAGTCTTTGAGATGTATGTTTGACGTTATAAAATATATGGATATGACAGTGACCACCAAAACTGAAATTACACGCTTTAGTTTGAACTAAATATGTGGCGCAATGACAAATGCGCATTGTGTACGTGTAAACAGACGCAATATAGATATTCTGATATCCCGTCTTTTTCTGCTTTTTCTTTCACGTAATTTCTGTGGCACTATGCTTGAGATATTTCTCCTACTACATGTGTGTAATGAGACTAGGTGGTGATTATTTGGTGCCTGCTCAACCATATTAGTCGTTATTACCTTTAGACGTATAGACAGTCTTGAGTGACTTTGTTTCTCATTAATGTATAAAGGATTGCACCTTAAACAAGAATGTATTATTTTATAATAAGTATATTATATAGAAAAACATACCTAAAGCACAATATTTTTCAAATGTTTCCGTATAGCGTTCTCCAGCATACAATATGGGTACCAATATGTAATAAATGTGCTTTTGTTTGTACTAAACGGCTGCATCATATGTGCTCAGTGATGTCATGTGTTGATAGTGTAATTATTGATCTGAGGTGATTTTGGTGCTTGTTTATATAATGATCAGCTCATTGAGTTCAGCCATTTTTCTGGAAATTTAAGATGTCTTGAACATATTACGTGTGTTTACAAATCTATGTTTTACATGCAGCCAAGACAGAGTATGCTCAAACATTTGAAAGTGATTAATGAAATAACAAAACAGATTAATTTCTCTGCTTGACTAAATTTTTATTTTATATTTATTAATATTATATCTATCACAA
This sequence comes from Chromobotia macracanthus, assembly GCA_036877525.1. Classification (NCBI taxonomy): domain Eukaryota; kingdom Metazoa; phylum Chordata; class Actinopteri; order Cypriniformes; family Botiidae; genus Chromobotia; species Chromobotia macracanthus. The sequence continues at coordinate 1,748,023 of JAZGTH010000076.1, read as the reverse complement.
ACAAAAAATAAATGGCGTACTCAATAGTCAAGAAACTGCTGCAAAATAAGTTTCCGTTTATATTCTATTTATCTTGTACAGTTTGGTCAACGTATCTTGTGTCTATTTTTGGTGGGATGGAAATGATAAATGTGGCCGAAAGACAATAAATAAATCATGATCTTAGGAATATTGGGATTGGGAGATCAAAAGGGAGCATTGTGTGCTGTTTATTTTGGAAACATCAAACCCTCTTAGTCCTTCAAAGACAACGCTAACATGCCACAGCGAGAGAGACGTAATAAAGAATTTGTCAATCAACTTTCAATTGATTATTTAACAGAAGGACACTTTAGGAAGTTACAAAGTTACAATGAAACAACGACAGGTGTACACAGCAATACTTTTTTGTAAGATGATTTATCACAGAGAGAGGGACAGTTTAGTTATGCTTTGAATGGTCTTTGATAACATTGTTTACTGAGTTATATTACTGGTTGCACCATCATACCAGAGGTAACCAAGTGAGATTACAGAGATACCTTAACAATCTCTACAGTTTGGTGGTGACCCTCACTAATGTAATTAAATGTCAAGGTCAGAGCAGGTTAATTCCTCTGTGAGGTTCTCAGTGATCACACAGTGCAGCTGAATTAAAATTCATGTTGAATTTTAAGGGTGTTCTATAAAGATCATTTAAACAGTAAATTCAAACAGTCCTCCTCACACGAGATGAAGAGAATGAAACGAAGCCAAACGCATGTGTCTAGATTTACTACATTACCTAGATGCAAAACTGACACCAGCTATGCATCATAAACCTATAGCAATATAAGCACTGAACAGCTATGCAGTGCCGAGTGTGCACACAGTATTCACTGAGGCAAATACTGGCAGGGACAGAGAAATGTTCAGTCTGGCTGTGTTACATTATGGTTTCTGCATGCTCCTGGCACACACTTGCGAATACCTTTAATGCTACGAGAAGTAGTAGGTGACATTACTAACAAGGAATGATAATGTTTCATGTGTCACTGGCGTTTGACCTTTTGGCCTTTCTTATGTCATAGCAACACGTGGATCTCATGGATCATGGTACATAACAGTGACCTGGCATGAGATCATATTAGATGACGATCAGATATTCTGCATCTGAAGCTTTTCACGTGGTTTAATAAATGACCATGAAATAAATAACCCCGCCCCCCACCAATAAAAAAACCTTCAATATTACTGCTAATGTACAGGTGTTTGGTTTTTATAAACAATGTCGATTCTGGGGTGGTAACGAGTCTTGAATGAGAAGACTTCCGTATTTATTCTGACATTCTGGTCCTAACCAGTAGGAGGAGTTATTTTGCCCTAATAGGTTGGATTCTTTATTGGCTTATATTGCCTGTTAATGGTACATTTGTGAAAACGGCATTAGTATGCATCTGAAAATAATAAGAATAAAAACTAAATCATGAGAGAACAAACGTAGTTTAGGCTTAAATAAAGACAGAGTTAAAATACTCTAATGTCTCTTTAAATATATTGACTGTTGGAGTTATGTTACATGATGAGGTGTCTCTTCTGAGTTCTGGTTGTCCTAGTAACAGATATGAATGTAGATGGACTCTCATGTAAGATGGCAGAATACTGTGAAATCGTGTGGTGCACATGCGCATACAATCTCTGACACAATCTTCACTAATTTTAAACATTACACCTCATGTTGCTGACACTCGACTTCAGTATCTGATCAGAGATGATCATGTGATCTCATCTGTCTTCTACCAAAAGTTGCATTTGCATAAAGTTATACTTTTCTCAGTTTTGCTTTGTGCGATGTTGATGTGAAAAGGGCTTTGAGTGAAATAATGGCAAGATGATTTGAATTCTCTATTCAGACCTGGGAATTCTGTTTAGTCAAACCACCAAATACAACTAATGGCAGCAGTCTCAATTCACCCTGACCTTAGAACAGTTTTGACATCCTTGACTTTCTGTTGTTGGTATATGTTCGGAATCTTTTGTGGTCTGATAAGGCAGTTTCAAATAAAACTATCATACTTTTGCTATTAAATCATGTTAGCCCTTGAGAACGTAAAAAACATTTAGAATTGGGTCATAATTGGGTTGTAAAGTTCTGTTTTTTCCTTTTACTGAAAGCTTGCAATGTAATTAATTTAATCTGAGGGATCTATCAGAATTAGTGAGCTATCCACTTTTCCTAATTGAGCTGAACATTCCCTGTTTTACCCTAAGGCTTTATCTTAGAAGAATAAATTCTATTCTTTTTTTTACTGAATATGGAGTTTGTCTTGATGAGTGATTTTCTCATTTTCACGCTATTTTTATGAATATGGGGTCACAGTCGGTTGGACTCGGCAGTTCGCTGAAATTATTTAACTTTTGGAGACGAGATCTTTGATACCTATCAAGTAAGACGTTCCTCTGAATTTTATGTTTTTGAGATTCTTGGGATGGAAAGAATAGTTTTTATTTTACAAAACAATTTGCCGAGAAGAACAGCGTTTCCCATTACGGCCACGTCTGTAAATGTAGATGGGAATACAGGCCTTAGTTGTATGTGAAGTCCCGTCAAGAAACTTTTGTTTTAAGTATGTGTGTCCCTCTAAAAGTGTAATTGTGTTTCTTTGGGCAGCAGCTGCTTCAGTGTTCAGGGCCGTTCTGTGTTTTCACCATGTCTTGTACTAACCACTCCTGAAATGACCCCCAGTGAGGGAGCTTTTCCACTGGTAACGCATCGTGGATTGGCTAAAGCGAGTGCATTGTTCACCTCAGATGACCTGTGTAGAGCCGGCGTCACATACTCAAGCTATCTCATTCACACACCCACATCGGGGAAACCAGTTTTAGGCAGCCAAAGTTAGACTTTACCTGGCAAACTAGTAACCTTTACCTCTGAGAGAAGGGCTGTTTTGGTACATTTGGGAATTTTCCACATCGAGTGTGCCAGCACTCTTTGCCCGCCCTTTTGCATACATAATTGTCAGTCATGTGTTGCAGCATTAACTTGGTGAATCTCTTACTTTTTTTCCTCACAAGGTTGATCACTCACTCAGTTTGTTGTTTTTACACTCGCGGGCAAGCACGAGAATATATTTTTATGTCACATTGAATGTAAACATTTTTCTCACACAGCATGCTTTTCCAAGGTCTGTGCTTATCAAACGTTTGTTTTGCACATGCAAACAAAAGAAGCCATCCGTCTGTTCTTTTCTCTTAAAATGTGACTTTTCAGGCAGAATACGAGGCACATAGCTCTTTGCAGCGTCTCTCTTTAAATACATAAACGAGTACACAGGCATTTCACTGATGTAAAAAATGTATCTTGGATTCTAATAGGGAAGTTGTGTGTTTGCCAAGGTGCTCGCGTGTCCTCAGCTAACCCCGGCACCCATATGGTTTTGTACAAGTCTTAGTGAGATCACTGCCATTTCTAAAGGAAAATATCTGGAAATGGTTTGTAAAAGAGAGATGAAAAAATAAAACAGAGGTAGTCAAAGAGTTCTCTCTTAGAGTTTGGCCAAGTTTACTTCTTATTTGTTTACAGCCGGGCTGTATAAAACGGGCCTGACGAAAGCAAGGGAGGGAGCTGCGTTCAAGCACAGCACAGAGAAATATAATGTCCTCCATTTTGGAGAAAAGGGCATCTTGAAACATGTCCCCTGTTCTGATCTGAGAAGAATAAACAGACACGTAATCAAAACGCCGGCACAAGCACAGAATGGAGTACAGGCTATTACTATAAAGGCTGTTTAACACATTAGCACTCCACATAGTTAACAAGTCTTTATTGTTACTGGCAAGGATTGTTTTTTTTAAGACGTTCAGTGGCGTGTTGCACAAAACTGTGGGTTCTGGTGGGACAAATATATGATGTATCAAGTTTCTGGGAAGAGCGGGTCAAGCTTTTGACACACTTTAACAACTGTCATCAAATGCACACACACACACACACACACACACAGCGTGTTAGAGATGCATTCCATTTTATGCAATGCTGAAATACAAAAATAAGTGACGTTTAAATGGCGGAAGACCACTTCTGCTCAACATGAGCTGTAGATCTATCGCTGCTTTACAGCAACAGACTCGTCTTGAGTCACTGAGGTGACTGTGCGCCAACGTATCTCTTTTTATAAATAATTTAAAGGCTGTATTCTTCCTTGGGACCCTGTTTGTATTGTGTTTGTCGCTGTATTTTAAGCCCATTTATCTTGTTTCTGCTTCAGAAGGGAGGAAACTGGCCTTATGTTTCTCCTCTGTCTCCATCCAGGTGTTGTTTATCCTAGTCTGCATTATATGGCCATTTTAGAAAGGGCACTTGACGTTTTTATGGGCTGGGCCAGCTTAAAGAGGACAGCTGCAGAACCAAGGAAACATTTAGAAGGTTTCAAAGTAGAAATAGCCTTGAAAACTGTGCACATAGGTGTTCGTACCTGTTGCCAGGACGGTTGTTGTTGCCAAGGCAATTTGGCAGAGGAGCGAGTGTCTCTGAGTTACGTTCTAGCCAGTGGTGCATCTTTTTGATCATTTCTCATCTATAATTTGGTCGCTGTTTAACAAAAGCAGAGCATATGGAATGATGTTTATATAGTGTGAATGGTTTTGTAGTAGGGGCTGCACTTTTCATCACTGCCAATATTGTTGCCAGCTTTGGCAGTTGTAATTCTATAGTGTTACATTTTGTATCTACCCAGGGAAAGTAAGAGATGCAGTGTGTTATACAAGCAACTCTTTTGAGGAGGGCATTTTTACAGTATAGACAGTATTATTTATATGTACAAACATTCAGTTGTGGTGTTTCTTATGTTTTGCAGCTAATACCCTTGTTGATATCGGCACGTAGTTGAAAGAATTTGTTTTCAACCTTTCAATTAGGTTTGTTGGGCTAGAAAACACATAATTGTTTTTTTGTATTTCCTCATATATTCCATCTGTAATAATAATGTCCGAGCATCATTTAAAGGTTTGTTCAGATTTGTTCTATTTTACAGTTACTCTCGCATTTAGTTCACTTCCTTTTTTCAGCGATAAGGTGAAAAGCATTAATGAGATTTTGGCAGTTTCTGTGTAAGTCTTGTGAAACTTCTGGCTGTCCCAACACGTTGCAATAGCAACATAGTTATTAATCTGGCGGGGTCAGTTTACTAAAGAACTTACATTTTGACACTGGAGTTTTGGCAGACTGGGAATTCCTCCTCGGAATTATCACCTAAACAACACCATTGTTTAACTATGAAAGGAAACTATGAGTTGAAAACAGTCTGAAGGTTTGCTTTGTGGCCTCGCTAATTTAATTTCATGTGTGTGAATATAATACCAGCAGGTATGTGCACAGCTTTAAAGGTTGTTTGTGTATGCTAACAGTTAGCAAGTTTCTAATAATACTGAAGTGCAGGATTAGATGGCTGTGTGTTTATGTCATATTGTTCTTTTGGGAGCTTATTAACTATTGTACACAGTGCTTATTTTGATCCAACCTACAGACAGTCATTGCAGAGCACATATAAATGGTAAAGACATGTAGAAATGGCATTCAGTGGCTCTTCACATGAGTGATCAGTGGTGCTCTGTCATGGTGTTGTTAGGTAGACAGCAGGGATTACAAGTGCAGGTTTTATGAATGTGGTGTGGCAGTCGTCCAGAGAGATTCGATATGCAAGTGGCCTTTGAAACATGTTCACGCTATGGGTTCAATATTCAAACCGCTTCAGTCATGTCAACGTCGCCAATCTCATTTGTTGCATATATACATATAAACTAATAATGGAAGCACATTGTTGCTTCCTACTGAACGTTACCACGAGATGTCCTACTCAAACAGTTTCACCTCCATAATGTGACATGCATCTGAGTAAAAACGCGGGTGGAGACTCCAATTTATTGACTAATTAACTGGGTTGCATAAAGAAGGCGTACTGTTGTAGAACAGAGACAGACCTGATTGCCATTAGTTGCGGAGGGCTACACCCCCAGCATCCCCCAATGGAAACACTTCGAATATGAATAATTTATTTTGATGAAAGATTATGAAGACAGTGTTTTTGTCCTGTGGAATACTCAGATGTGCAGGAAATGTAAAGTAAATGTTACCGTAACATTCAAGAAAACATGCAGATAAATATGTTTGCATAAAACTACAATTTGAACCAGTCACAGTGTGTCCTGAGCCCACAGTAATGGAGAGCAGCTTAATCCATAAAACTGGACTCTGAATTCAAATGGATTCAAAGTGTGTTTGCTTTGACTAACTAAAGACATACAAACATTCATACAGGCAAAAGAAGAGCATAATTTCTAATCTAAACCTAAATATTCCTCATTGATGCCATGCAGCGAGGGTCCTGCGTTTCAGACTGAGCTCCAATGTGAAGTGTGGAGGGAGAACTCCAGCACTGTTGGTTGTATCGCCATTCAGGTCTTTTAAAAGGTTCTCATGACTTCCTGTTTCTACCGGTGATTAAGCGCTTTTTTCCTGAAATTTGACAGTTGCCATGGACATTTGTACCAACATGATAAGACTGTAATTGTACCAATATCTGCTCGAGGGTTCAAATAATTTAACAGACCATCACATGAACAGACAAATGGTCCACCTTCTAAACAGCATTGTGATATATTCAGTGAAATATGCATGGAGAACGGGTTATCACAGGGCCCTTTCTTACAATTTAACACCAAACATCAAATGCAGAACAGCTGTGGTTGATTCTGATGACAAATAAGATGCAGAAGAAGCATACGTCACAATATAAGTTCACATATTAAACAAAAAGGCAAATGGTGCATGAATGATACTTTGACAAGTTAATCTACAACACAGACATCTGAGACCATTAATAGCACATTTAAAATAAACAAACACAACATATAGGCATGCATATTTGTTCCATTTCAGTCTAAACATTTTCTGATCACTGGTATCAAGCTTAGAGACTATAACTCAAACCAGAGCTGAAAGGAGACCCCAAATCATAGCAAACATCTCATAAATATCAATAATGCAGTAATGCGATCTGTGTTCATACATCTGAAGTAAAAATACTATTAAGCAAACTACTATAGCAGTAGCAGTTGGATGTTGGGAAACTTTTCTCCAAAGGTGATAATGCTGCGTCTCTCTGAATATATGCTGTTAATTATCTACTAAGTCTTTATGACATTTGACTGAACACCAATACCTGGTAAACCTATTAGCTGTCATTTGCACTAAAGCAGGAGATACGTGATTGTTATTAAGTGGTGACTCATGGGCTGCCATTACAGAATTTTATCCTTTTGCCATATTTAGAAACAAAAATTTCAGTAACACAAACCCAAGCCACATTGTTTTGTATTGTTTTTTTACAAAAAAGATCCATATCGTGTTTCAGCAATGGAGGGTGTATCGATTGTTTGGTACAGCTTAAAAATCTAAAGTCTCCCCGGCCAAAACCCTAAAGCCTGCATAATTCATCACAAATACTTAAGTGTATGCAAAAGACAGAAGAGCAGGACTAATTTGACAGCAAAACAAGACCGAGCACTCCAGATAAAGCAGGAACATGCGTAAGTTTATGATTAGATGGCAATAGGCCATAAACGCACAATATAAACTTCACTCCGGAAGACTTTCTTGGCACTCTGCCTAAAGAGCGCAGGGTCGTTTCAGGTCAGCCCTGGTGTGTTGTTGTATAGGAAGTGCGGAGAATTCGACTCGCTGCTTTTCACTTCCTTGTTTTTCACATGTCAGAATCACATTTGAGAAATCAGACCACAAAGCTATGGAAGGTTGAGAAGCACATCCAAATTTTATTGTAGGTTTTTATTAAATTTTATTTTATTTTGTGTGGGGCAGCAAACACACATGGTCTATGCATCTAAAATGCAGGAGGAGTCAGCATACACGCATGTTGGAGATCAGTCTGAACAGGTCAGGACAATTAATACTTATTGGAATTTTTGATTTATTTGTTTACTGCATTTATTTTGTTGCGATTCGGAGACATGATATTCTCCTTTTGATGGTCTATTTATGTTTTGCTTTCAGTGTTTGAATGTTTCAAAAAATACTTTGCATAAAAACAAAAGACTTTCTGTGCAAACAATCACAAACTTATTGTTATTTTTTCACTCTGTTAATGCGCATCCTGTACTCAATTTGTGCGTTTGTTGCACGTTAAAAGGTTTCCAACAGCAGTTGCTCCACATTTAATGAAGCCGCCTATGTAGTAGATTTTATTTTAAAAATAGATGTGTGTGAACATAAGCATACTAGGATGGCATGTCTCTTCTATGTGAAAACCTATGCAGCATATGAATTTACATATGTATGCAGGGTTTAAGTTGTGCAATGTATGCAGGGTTTAAAAATGTAGTCCAAAGAAGGATAACATGCATAACATAACTACCATAGCTATATAGGCTCAAGCTGACATATGCAGAGAAAGCATATAAATGCATGGGCTCAAACAAGACTTGAGACAACTCGGCTTTGTTTGGTGTGATAATAAAGTCAAAAGTATCTTTTGGCAACAGAACCTACTGGCTTGAGAAGTGATTCTTCATAGGTAAAAGAAAGTCCCACGACACCTATTCAACTCAGAATGAATGCTAGCTAAATAAAAAAAAATATGATTAAATAAATACAAAAATGAATGTTGTCAGTGGGACGACACATTTTGCCATCTCATTTGGCGACCAGTAACAGTTCGTTGTTTTAGCTTGTCTGAGGAATGTCTGTGTTGCACAAACTCATGTACAAGACAAGAAAGAAAAGACAAAAGTGATATTTTATTCATTTGAGCTGTCTGTCTTTTTGATGCTTATACAGATTTGTCTGCATTTATATGCAAACATAATTTACCCCTCTAACCTAAGGCAGTTTACCATCACCTCAGCAGACCTGACAGAGTGTGTGTTCAGCCAGTGATACTAATATGTCATCGTGTGTGTGTGTGTGTGTGTTTCTGTTGATTTTAGATTCACAGAGAAACATGGTGAGCAATTTCCAAATGTGGTGTCTCTCCTGCTATTGTTTGACATGGAAATCGTCTTTTTGAAAATGTCACTTGTTCATAACACATAAAATATATATTATGTTGTAGATGTTGTTCTTTTTTGGATTTAATTGTTGTTTTCTGTAAATATCAGTGTAGGCGTTATAATGTAAACCTGTCTGTAGGGTTCAGGTCATTAAATTTAGAGAACTGGTTAAAATAGTCAAAAGTGTCTGTTTTATCAGCGTCTGTTTTTTTGTGACCGATGCTTATACTGAGATATATATATATATATATATCTATCTCTATCTATCTATATCTATCTATATATATCTATATATATCTATCTATATATATATATATATATATATATATATATATATATATATATATATATATATATATATATATATATATATCTATCTATCTATCTATCTATCTATATATATATATATCTATCTATATATATATATATACAGATAGATAGATATATAAATATATAGATAGAGATATATATATATATATATAGAGAGAGAGATATATATAGAGAGAGAGAGAGAGAGAGAGAGAGAGAGAGAGACACACGGAGCTAATTTTGCGCCCTAAATTTCAGAATTTAATTTCTTTTACGCAATATTTCTTGAAATAGGCAATGTGAGTTATGCATTGACAAAGCTGCAGTTAAAGTTTGGAGCTGGCGCAGAATGATTGTTTATTTCAATGAACCAAGCAGACACGTTATGATGCCAATTGTGTCAGTGTATCCAAATAGCGGCCAGTGTATTGGCTTGGTCATTATATCAGCCTAGAGACTGGCAGTATGAAGCTATATAATGTGCACCCATAGATATATTTACTATGCTGTTTGTATTACAGTCAATATATCTATGCACCTACAGAAATATCAGTTGTCTTTAAGACGTCATTTACATAAATGTTAAAACATGATGTTGTTTACAGCTCAGTTAAACAATATCATAACTTGCTGCATTTATATTGAATTTATAGACTCATCAGAATCCACAATTAGAGTTTAGAGTTAAATTTTCATTTTATAATGATTTACTGTTTCATAACGGAGCTCTTATTGTACTGATGTTGGAATTTTTTTTGTTGATAATCTTGTTATTTGCTTTGCATCCATCAACTAGAAGAGAAAATAACCAAAACGAGATGAATTTGTAGAATTAATTTATTAAATTTCTCTTGATCATCCAGAAATACGCGTTACCACATGATATTTAATACATACTTATTTTTTGTTGCAAATTAAATAAAGTATATTGTTTATACTGTCCATGCCTCTGGTCTTTAGACATTAAACAAAGCAAATATTTTAAAAGTGCATTTTTTGTATTCAGTGAATGCCTGTAAGATGTCAGGGCTGTTTTGCTAATCAGATGCTGGATTTTAGAATATCAGCTTTGTACAGTATTGTTGCAGTCTTGTTGTAATGTGTACATGTATAGTGGTGGACATTTTGTGATTTGACCTTGGCTAAACCCTACGAGCAGGAAAGCATGCCACAGAGAGAATCAGTGATTCATTTAGGTCTGAATTATTCTTGTCCCAAATTTTCCCCTTTTGTTTCTCATTCCTCTCTTGTTTCTTTCTAAGTGATTTTTGGGGGTGTTTTAGCATGCATACTTTCACTAAGCTCAGTATAAAGGTTGAGCACCAAAAAGCAGGTCAGCAAACGTTCGTATTTGTGCTCGTTTAATAGGAAGATAGTTCTGTACAGTTATAAACATTCTCGGCAGCACCTCTCGCTCGTATTGTCTCTGCTCTGTGCCATTAAAGACCAGCTCAGAGGCAAAGGACAATGCATGAATGCCCAGCATTGTAAGTCACATTTGCATATTTGAGATTTATATTATTCAGATGCTTGACATCTTTTCCCAGAAACACCCTCTCTCTCCTTCTCTCTGCCCGACACCCCACCCTCACCTTTTTCTTGCCTTCTCTCTCTCTCTCTCTCTCTCTCTCTCTCTCTCTCTCTTTGTTTTCCCCCTCTCCCCCATCTGATAAAAATGATTTCGAGTCACACACGGCATGCTTTATGAGATGGCCGCCTCATTAAAAAGCAACTCTGATTAACCTGAAAACGGTTCCTGTTCGTCCTGTCTCACTTTCCCCCAGTCTGTCTGTCATTGGCGGTATTATTCATTTCTTTCTTTCCAATTCCCCCTGTACTCTTTGTCAGAGCGGCAGGGCACGGCCGTCTGAGTCTTTTCCAGACAATCTGACCTCTGGGGTCGTATTGACAGTTCCCCTTACTGAGCGGCAGACATATAGAGGAGCACAGCGATGGATGGAGAACATGACGATCAATGAGAACACGTAGCGCTGCCTTCACTCCTCCACCAGCCTTCAAACTCAGAGATTTCCTTCTAAGACTAGAGATTTTGGGAAGAGGGAACAGGAAAAGAAGGGGTGGAGGAAAATGGCGTTTTTTTTGGTGAAAAAGGGGGTGGGGAGGGATCTAATTAATTTTGAAAGATCATCTGCCCCTTTCGTCCGAGGCAGAGAAAGAGGGATGGCGGGTTGGAGATGGAGGGGTGAGAAGGAGGGTGGAGTGTGAGGTTGAGCGAGAGAATAAGACGACGGAGGAAGGCGGGGAACAGACAGACCCCTGGACTGATTAGAATTCTGGGCAGGTAGCAGGCAGCTGCTGTACACCCACTGTGGGCCAGGCAGAGAGGAGAGGAACACCCGCCTGTGTGTGTGTGGGGCGAGTTCTGCTGGACGGGCACTGTACTTTTGTTACCAGCTTTCACCTTGCATCACCCTGGAGACATGTGGTTTAGTATTCCACTGTTCTGTGCCTTCACTCTCGTGATATTTGTGCCATTGTTTATAGGATAAGCTGTAAAAATAATCTCATATCACCAGTGTGTCCCAGAATTACAGAAATGTCTGTGTGTCATCGCACACCACCAAAAGAATGCAACAGTACTGTTCTCATACATTACCACTCAAAATGTTTAAAGATAAAGTGTGTCTTTTTTTACTGTTATGTTTTTTTCTCCTATTCCAGGGTAAAATGCAGAGACAGGAATCTTTGGTAAATTGAGTTTTTTTTGAGCTTGCCGACCAGCCCACCACAGTAACCAATGGTGTGAGTTTGGGGCGGGACTATGTTTAACTGAGCAGTGGAAGATGGTAGGGGTGTACAATTATGACAGAAATTGTAATTGTCAATTTTTCCCTTGATATTCCCTTGATATGTTGGTTATTTGATTTACATTACATTTACATTAAAGAGATGATTTTTACACAGTACTCATTAAGTTCCACTCTATTCTGGGCTAATATTCAGGACCCAAGCACTGAAAGTGTCCCCTTTAAACCTAAATGATGACTGGTTTTACCTAGTCACCAAATTGGTACATGTATTGTTCGCATCAAGCTAGACCAATTTCAAAATTACATTCTTTAGCTCCGCCTAACAGGAAGTCAACCATTTGGGATTGTATGTGGATTTTCTGACAATTCCAGGCTCTGAATTTTTAAATACTTCTTAAATACTAATTTGGCAGATATTATGCCAAATAATATAGATAATTAAATGACATTGAAGATGCTAAATTGAAAATTGATTTTTGATATCTGAATGGTGTTGCCATGGCCATGTATGTTTGGTCTGGTGGACTGATGACATAGAGGTGGCTATTATGAGTTACAGTCATAGCGCCACCAACTGGCAGAAGGAAGTATTTCACTTAAAACAGAGTTTAAAAGAGTCCTCTTAAATTTACCCAAGTGTCAGAAAAAGGAGAGACATTAAAGATGCTAAACTGTGAATAAATTGTTTATATCTGGAACGCTGTTGCCATGGCAAAGCAATAAATTCATGGCACAAAAGGGAACAAGAAGTGTCTCATATCTTGCATTGAGTGATTTACATCAAACTTGGGAAATATGTTTGCTGTTGTGGGCTGATCACAATGATGTGGCTATTGTGAGTCACAGTCATAGCGCCACCAACAGGCAACAGGAAATGCCACTTAAAATATTCATCAAATATTCCACTATTAATTACAGTGTTAAATGCATTTGCCCACTTGTTTTCAGAGAAGCTCATTGTGGCAGTGGTGCTGTAGTATTTGTGCCCGTCATCACTGCTTGCAGCTGTATTAGCTGATTTTTCTTTAAGCTTTAAGCTGAGAGTGATCGGAAAACAGTGTGGCAGGCTCACTAGTTGCTCACTAACGTGGATCGCTGAATGAATCAAAAGGGGGGCCGTATTTGTAACCCACCAAATCAATAAGACCAATGATTTATGGCATAACGATATACATACACATAACTTATGTGTTAAATTTAATGGACATGTTGTACATTTCAGTTAAATGAATCACTCTGGTCCATTGTGAAAGTAAAATTAAGGTTCTAGATCTGTGAAGAATTTCGTTCTATTTTAAGCAATATTGTGCACTTTTAGTAATTTAATAATTGGTTAAATTCTTCTTAAAGCTACAGAAGTTATCCAGTCAATAGCAGCGAGTGATTTTTTTTTTTTATTTCACTCTTTGTAATGCCATAGACAGCAGCAGGAATATTAGGCTGCTGTCACTTTAAGACCTAATGCATGTTTCCAAACTGTATTAACAAACGTCAAATGTCTTTCCCAGCTGTTTACGTTCACAATTGAATTTGTTTGTTTGAATACTCATTTAAACAGTTACTTTAAGTAACTTTGTGTGTATTTATACATTAAGTGCTTTAAGCCAAGGAAAAGGTTTGAAAACCATTGTCTGTCAGACGGTAACCCACAGTTGTCCACAGAATGCTGCATTGACTCGAACGTGGCCAAGCATTCACGTGTGTCTGTGTGTAAAGTGCAGTGGTGGTATTTATTTTTGCATGTCATATTTAACCAGAATTAAAAAGTAATCCTCTGCTTCCACGAGCCATGCTCACTGTAATATGCTTTTGCAATTAATAATTTCATCTGATGGTGCTTTTACATTTGTTGGGGGTGCACACCTGTAGCACCGGCCTGCAGGGTGGATACATCAAAACTATTTTAAGTAGATCAACCATAAAACATCTTGAAGACCCTTCATTATTTATTAACTTTAACACCGTTTGCATTTAAACATATAATAAATTAAATTGAATAGTTGCGAGTGTTAATGTACTATGAACACGTTGCATCCACCCTTTAAACACGCCCATGCGTGCTGCAAAAAAGCAGAATAAATGCAGTAAATGCATGACTTGCATACTGCGTAAGCATCTGTTGTTAAACAGGAGAAACTGAAGATTTCTGATTCGCCGCTGCATTCAATGCGCAACATGCCTCCCAAGACTCACAGAAATGAGCGCCAATGGACCCCCCTGTAATCGATGCACCCGTAATCATAATCCCGATTAGGTTCTCAATTAACTATGCAGCCCTAGAAGATGGGAAAGAAAACAATAATTTTTTACACAGAAAGCAAATGCTTCACTTTCACAACTTTCACCAGCATTTCACCAGCTTACACTTGATACTTCATAATATAAACTATAGCAATGATATATGTCTTTGCAGTGTAGAGACAGAAAAGTCTGTGATTATTATAAAGGTGAAATAGTGGGCAGTCAACACTGCACTTAAAAAGTATTGCTTACAATTTGTGTTGTGATGTATTTATTCAAGCAGTGAAGGTGTGTACTAGGCACTTATTGTTTTTGTTAACTTTATTTGTTTATTCTATAGCAGCCAAAAGAACAGTTTGTAAGAAAGCAAAACTAGACACAAGGCTGTATTTTAGCAGAGCTTTGTGAACTGAAAGTTGGTATGTGGCCTGACAAGTGTGACATGATGGTATATAAACATTAAAACATATAAAACATGAAAATGTTTTATATGTATGAAAATGCATATAAAACATATGAAAATGCCTCTTTACTTTTGTGGTGGCATTTTGAAATTTGTCATAAAATGCAGTGTTTTACAAAGACAATGGCATATTGTTACAAAACTTGGCATGGATCATTGACACCATGCCCTGAGGGTTATCGCGACGGTTGGGGTCAAAAAAATAAAACAATGTATGAAAGTGCATATTACTTTTGATTAATGTTGGCTGAGTATAATAAAAGCAACTTGCCATATTTGGTCATACTTCCTGTCTGCCATTTTGAATTTCACCAAAACCTTGCATTTTTATTTATTTTGTTTATTAGTAATGTTACACTGCTAGAACCATACGAAATGTATTCAAGAGGCTAATGGAGTGTTTTGTGAAGCTTTTATGCGTTATATCCAGTGTAGCCTCAGAAAGCTTTTGAAAGATCTTCATACTACACACTCTAATGAGCTCTTTTATTAAAGTCGTCTTGCACACGTGTGTGTTTATCAGCAAACGTTTACCACCTCTGCCTGTATCAATATGCATGAAGCATTCATTGTCTCTGCTGTTTATTGCGCTGCATGGTATAGACAAAGCACTTTTGTTTATACTGAGAACATGGCTTTGATCATGGCCTCTGTTCTCAGCCATTTATATTCATATGCATATATTCTGTCTGCGCAGATAGTGATCAAAAGGATGCATGTGAAATGTATGCAGTACAGTATGTATCTTGGATTACATTAGTGTTAATTTGACTCTTTGGGTCTTGTTAGCATCCCGCTCCTAATTAATGAGTATATTGACAGTTATGATGCGAACAGCCACATTGCATGTGAAAGACACGTGACACGTTTGACTCTGCTACACTTACTAGTGGCGTTGCTAGGGTCAGGACCACTGTTATCACTTATCTTTAAGTTAGGGATGAGAACCCCTGACCCCAAGTAATAAACTGGTATAAATTAATAGCCTAGCAACTACTCAAAACAAACACCTAATCTCTTATCAATGCCCTAGCAACAACCAAACACTCTGGTGAGCCCTAGCAATATGCAAGAACAACCAACCACATAGCAACACCTTGGCAACCACCTTCAATGCACTGTAAACCTGAAGAAGCTGACTAAACTCAAAACATTTAAGGTAATCAGTTACAGTTAAAGTTTAGAAATTTCTACATTTAAGTAATCAGAGCCATCAAAAAATTGCACCCCCAGATAGGGCGGAGCCCGTCCCCTGCTGCTCTTCTGCCAAATGAAGCTGCGAACCCCACTATTTGAGCCTCCGCTCTGCCTTAGCAGAAGTGGGACCCAACCCACGAGGTGCAGCTGCCCGGCTCCCATGTGAATTGAAGAGAGTCAGGCGAAATGGAGCATTCTCAACAGAAGCAACTCACACTGAGGGCAGTCAGCTCACTCAAGAGCTGATCTAGCGTGCTCCACTCCGCTCCCAAACAAAACACACACGTATTGTGTATGTCACCCACCGAAATGTAGCATGGGCAGGGTGGCACACAATTCTTAAACTTTTTCAAACTCATAATTTCTTCCTTTTACTTGCTGATTTGTAACGTTAATATCTTCTTTTCCCTTACAGTCAGACCTGACTGACCTGCCTATTTTACACACTCTGGCAGGCCTGAAGTGTGTTATTACGCAGCGTTGAGTTCCCTCAAAGGGAACTGAACATTAAACACTAACAAGTGTGTGTCTTTTCAGAAAAACAAATGAAATAACACTGAATTTCAAAATGTACTCTCCAAATGCAGTCTCAGGCAAAGCATGCTGGAAAGTGTAAATCCTCTGCCCAGTTTCAGCCAAGCTTCTTTAACATGACATGAGTCATTCATGTAGTCCCAACTCAAATGGATCAAGCTGATTGACTAAACATGATGAAATCAAAAAATTTCTGAATTAACTTTTTTAAGTAAATTGGACAAATAGTTCAAGTTAATCAAAAGTAGATCAGTTTAAATACAGTTAATAATGACTCAAAACGTAGTAGATAGTAATAGTAGAATTTGGCACGTGGCTGTAACCTCTTTTACAGAGGGGACAGCTGTGGCTGAATTAATATAAGACTGAGCCACATTGCCTTCAGTGTGTCTATCAGACGAGTGTCTTTTAAAATCAGCATTTGGCTGGTGTGATGTTTAAATGGCAGATGGATTTGGGTCACTGTCATGTGGACTTGATGTTTTGTCTAACAATCAATTGGACAGGTCATCAGATGTATAGAGTGTCCTGCTCACATTATTTACTTGATAATCTCTGTGATACTGTGGTATACGGTGGATTAGAGATCACATGGATAACCCCTGCATACCATCATTTGTCATCTACTGATTTTTCTCATTGTTTCCCCATTGTTTGTAGGTTCAGCAGTGTCGTAACATTGTGTATTAAATATCCAGTCATCCATTAGAGTAGAATACAGCAGACACTGCACAGTTGTGTTGATATGATACAAACAAACCATCATCTAATAGCTTTAAACTTATTTGTTGTGTCTCCAATTAACAAGTTCAGAGCATTTAAAGGTTACATTCCACACATATCATTACGTTCAGGTTAGCCAAATCCTTTCATTGACTGAACCTAAGTCTATGTTCCTGCTGTCATTCTGTGGTTTTCTACGATGCTCAGAATTCGCTCCGACCTCATCCACCTTCAGTCCGCCTATCCATCCCTGCATCTCTGACATCACTATCCACTTTCTGGACACTCTCATATACTCACTTAAAAGAAGTGTGTCTAAATTCCTTCCTTAGCCCATTTAAACCTATTTTAGAGAATGTTCACTCCAGATTAGTTACCCAAGCATGTCCTAAAGATCTGCTTTTCATCACAGAAACCAGGAGAATGGCCACTAGATTCTCATTCACGAAATACTTTAACTGAATTCTTAGCATCCCTGGTGTATCTTCAGAACACTATTCAGTTCACTGTTTCTGCATCGGAGCAGCTACATCAGCTGCCAGACAGGGTGCATCTGACGAGACGATCACGATATGTATATATATATGTGTGTGTTTTTTCCTCTCAATATTACTAAGTTTTGACTATAATTCCTGCTCTGTCACACTGTAAATGGCAAGTTAAGTGCATTGTATTTTGGAATACGTTATTCCACACTGTAGTCATTCCTCACAAATGCTTTACATGCAGTTCTAGCAATGAAATAAAATGCTATCCAAGAATTCTCTATTGGACCGGAGCATAATCAATCTTAATCACATTTTTTCACATTTTACATGTACACGGCGTGTGTAATACATCAGACTCATTGACAGTGCTGAGAGGTGAGGAACACCTGGCGTGTGTTGACGGTTGCTGGTTACTTTGAACACAGCCACACACACAGCTATCAGGCAAATACAATGTGGTCTGACAGAAAGAAGAACTTGTACATTTCAGCTTGTACAGTACGGCTGTCACAGCCCCTGTTCAGACTTCCATCCTACACGTTTAGTTCAACGTCTTACTCCGTCTCCTTATTGCATGCCTGCTAAAATATATTTGAAAGAGACAAACAAAATGGATCCAGAAAATGCTACTTTTGTCTTTTGGGTGCATGAAAACATAATGAGATTTTGAGAATTCAAAGACCGCATTGTTTGCGCAAAGGTTATTTGAGAAATTCAGTGTTGCATCTCTTGAAGAAAAAACATTTTTAATTGCGTGCAGCTGCATTGTCTGCCAGAGGCATGCAAATACAACGGAAAATATGCGAGAGTAAATAAAACTAATATTTGAAGAAACAAACATCAACCTTTTGTAAGGACACAGTGAAATATTAGAAGAAAACATCATGTGTAAGTGAAATGAGTGCTAACAGACTGCCACACTATGACTGATTTCACTCTGGTAACAAATGCGGCTTGAATAAATGGTCTCGGCTCAAAAACGTTCTCGCCTGTACTGTTTGTAACAGTTCAACTACTGTACTAGCTGCCCATTAACATGAAGAAATTTATAAAAATGCAAAATAAAGCGATAAACCACTCAAGGCTGTGTTACAGAGATTTTACCACAGTTATCATGAAGTAACTGTAATACTACAGTAATACAGCAATTGGAGAATTAGAGAGTTGTTGATCTATAAAAAAAAAGAATCATGACTTTTATGTTAAACTTCTTTCTTCTATCATGGCTTATTATGCAGAGACAGCAGTAAATAAGTAATTTGTAGGTCGAGTGCTCTGAAAAGTGTGAACACTGATCTGTGGTTCTGACCCGATAAGGTTTAAGCATCCTCACCAGGGGAGAGTTTTTGTACGTAACTCAGTGTTTAAAGGAATAGTTCACACAAAACCTAACATACATTTTTTCTGTCATTTACTATCCCTCATGTCATTCCAGACCTGTATAACTTTTATCTACAGCAGAACACAAACAAAGATAAATTGAGAAATATCTCAGTGGTCTTGTGTCTATACAATGAGTAGGTGCCACTGTTGTTTGGTTATCAACATACTTCAAAATATCTTTTGTGTTCCTCAGGAGCAAAAAAAAGTCATACAGGTTTGGAATGACATGAGGGTGAGTAGATGGAAGAATTTTCATTGTTCGATAATTTTACTAGCTACAGTATGATTTTACTGATTGTATTAAGATGAATGCTTAAGAAATTTTCATTAGATAGATCCTAATGTTTTTCGCGTAGCAAGACTTTTTAGAAGTATGTTTGGATTGTTTCCCAATAAAATCCTTAATACTAGATGAATAATGTGTAGAAATACTAAGATGTTTTTCAGAGAATATATTAGTTTGTCTTATTGTACTGGCTTTCTTTTACCTGGCATTAAAACAAAAATCTATGTATATTCCGGAATAATGTAAAAGAATACATTACAAATATTATAGAGGATGTTTTCTGTAATGTAACGCCTGTATCCGTCCCAGAGAAGAGACAATGAGAAGAGAGAGAGACAGGGTTTGTGAGGATAGCTACACAGCTGTAGATGGTGACTGTGACCTACTGAGGGTGGATATGTTCACAAGGGCCAGAACATGGACATAACGCATGGATCTGGACAAAGCCGAAATTGAGTCTCATACTAACCAATTGAGCTCATGAAAGAAGAGGGGAATGAGAGAAGCAGAGGGTAAAGCAGTCGAGTGAAGGACAGGCAAGGGGTCATCACGTCTCCACAGGAGCTTTCAGCAGCATTTCAAACACAGTTGCCCTGTGCCTGTTTTCGTCTGTGTTTAATGTAGGTGATGTCTTTAAAAATAAATACATGTGTATTAAGTGCCACGTGCCTCATTAAGAACGCTGGTGTAAACTTGTTCTTATTGAAGGATCCTACATAGAAATTCAGGGATTAAAATTAAAACACGCATTCAAGTTATGTTATTTAAAATAATATGGACATTTTGGGAAACGTTTTTCTCTTTCACATCTTGGTAAAGACAGGAAGCTTTTTAGTGCTAATGCACCAAAATAAAGAGCAAAGCATGAACAATAGGCAAATAATTTATGCTTTAGTGGTGTATTTTATAACTCTGTGCAGCCACAGAGAATGTTGGGATATGTAGTTCTGTCATGCAAGCCTGTATCTCTCATACACTGCCTAAATAATTATTTTTGCAAGCTTTATTGCTGTTCTTCATCAACAGATAAAAACTGTCCAGCTAAAGCGTATAGTCAGCATTCACAGTTACACTTTTGAGGGTCAATAGCAGTTAGCTTCTGTCATCATGTCTTTCACTGACCGGCCCCCAGGTCAGAGGTTGTGGTCTCTAGGTTAACTACTGGTGAACAGAGGGCCCTTTATCCTATAAATACAGATCTAAAGGCAGCATGTGCAACATTTATCATTTCTGTTAACAGTATTATACTGGACTGTTGTCACATGTTTAATTCAGAGTGGCTGTCATCTCAAAAATAAATATCAACACCCCTGCTGGTATGAACTTCTCTACGACAATTATTAACAAGGTTGTTTTTCATTTTAATCCAGTTTTTTGTGAAAATGTCTTGTGTTAAAACCACTTAGTTTGCAGTGTGATCTAATAATGAGTCAAGAAATAGATCCGATTACAGTTTAGTCATATCACTTCCGGGATATGGTGTCATGTCTGTGAGTTTTGTACGTATGGGTGACAGGATTCTGGCACTCTGTTTTGATGTTTTATTTTCCAGGTTTGTGCTCTCCTGTATGTGTGGTCCAGGTCTCTGTGTGGCTTCAGGTCGTCATACTGCTGCACACTCTTCTGTGTTGTGTTTTGCATCACAACGTGTGGTTTAGCTGTGATCTCCAGCTCCGGTGTGTTGTATTTTCTGTCACTTGATGGCTTTCTGCATGTTATGTGGGTTCTGAGGTCAGTCTCATGTCTTGACCCTGCCCCCTTATTGTTTTTTCACTCCAGTGTGATGTCATTTGGTAGCTAAACCCTGTGATGTGTTCAGTTTGTGGCAGTCCAGTTATTTTTTTCTGTGTCTTTCTGTCTCTAGTCCTGAAAAATAATTTATAACTGTAATTTAATTTGAATGTATATAATTTATTTTATTTGATTTAATTTTACTAATAAACTCCATTGCAGTGCTACTCTCGAGTCCTCACCCCTCTCCTTTTTCTCTCCTGTGACATGGTTGAGTGTACTGCTTTGTGGGATATTGTGGGATACAACATTTTTTGTTGTATAAACATTTGAGCAGATGTGATATTGTAGGACATCCAGATATTCCATGTATAGACAAACATTTGCGTACATACCACAAACTGCAAAAATAGTATCAGCAGTATTGTAATAACTTGTTCCTGCCATCCTGCTGGAGAGTGTATATTAGATAGTCTTCTGTTATTTGAATGTATATGAAGTGAAACAGCCATAGTTGCAAGTGCTGAGGTGGTTTCTTTAGGGAGGGAATGTGATAGACTGTGGTGAGGACGGGTGTGGCTGTGGCAGGCTGGCCAGCCTGTCACATCCATAAAAACACCTGACCCAGAGAACATACCCTTCCTCTGTCAGGAGAGCCTGACCCTGTGATTGGTGGTGAAGGGTGTCCACGTGTGTAATAATATAGAGGGAACGGCTTCCTGCCTCCATGTCAATGTGCAGGAAGTTACATCCTCACAACTGCCTCTTTCATAGAGTTACAAAGAGGATTTGTGTTATAGATGAGGGTGGTGCAGGGAAATCAGATCTTACAGTGTCCTGTGTTGGGTTGATGCCAAAACTGCTCTGATTCTTTATCTATATTTTTGGTCCAAAAATTATATTGTAATTGATTTTCTTTCTTTCTTTCTTTCTTTTCTTCTTCCTTCTGATTTGAACTGGGCAGTATATTGAATATTCACGGTCACTTTACAAACTTGTAAATCTTACAGAGATTTTAGGGAACCATCAGTTTTTGGAAAGACTGAATCATTAGACACGTTATCACTAGTTCTGCAACTAGTTTCATTTCAAGATGTTTCATCTCATATTTGAACTTCAGTTGCAAAAATCGCATTAGACTTTGAATGATTTCTGTAAATCAGACTTTGTTTTAATGAGGATTTGTTGGTGACATTGCTCAAAATTGTACAAAGAAGTCTGTGTAAATACATGTAGGTTACCTCGCTGGTTATTACTGTGGTCAGAATCTGAAATTCAGGGTGTGAGATTGACTTGAGCACAACTGTAATCATTCTCAGAAGATCTACCCTCATAATGCAAGAAACCTCCTGCAGAAATAATTCACTATAACATGTAGGTAGAACTGATGAATTACTCCACGTTTTTCCATTAGACTGTAATTTCATGATCAACTCTACTGTCTTTCCTTTCTTAATGAGTTCAGTGCACATGTGCAGTAAGCTGAAAGCAGGTTCTCGAGATAAAGCCGTTAGAAATGACAAAAGCTAAAAAAGGGATAATTCCACACGCCAATGGCAAACATCGCGTCTGCACTATGAGCAAGCTGCGACAACACTGTCACTCGCATTTTGTAATAAATGAATCAGGGCGGTGCAGTTTCACCACACAGCTCACTCATAATACAACACCTTTGACAAGACAGACGTGGCAGCAGTGAAAGTGTGTGTGTAACAGCAGAGTGTGAAGAGGAAAACCCACTGAAAACACACTCATCATTACTGTATAACACACCCTCTGTAATCTCCATCACTGCAGGCAGCTGTGATACACATTTACAAACATTCATAGTTATTTACTCAGAGTAACATCTGTCTTCAAAATACTTTGCATATGATCTGTCTTTAATATACTTCACATATTTTCTATCTTAAGATACCTTACCTTAAGATGCCTTCAGATCTATTTTTATCTTTTTAATTTTTATAGCATATTTATCTTCAACATACTTTAAATGGTTTCAGAAACGAGGTTATCTCTATCAGGACATAACACTGTATGTATCTTCAGCCACAACTTTAAACTGTTTATTTTTAATACAACCATGGCGAGCAAATTTCTGTAAGTATCTGCCAAAAATAACTGGATAAATATAAATGTGCACATGACTGGATCACACCGCGCTGAGACACAAGAAGAATCATAATAACATATGGTTTGTATACTGGAGGGCAGAACTGTTGTCCTGGGGGCAACTAGGAGCGTCGTTCTGAGTCCAGACACTGGTGGAGCCATGCTGGAGGGTGTATGGCACTTTTCTGTTGAAAAACTGCTTTAAAACAATGTATTATGAAAACATTGTAAAAATACATTGAATTGTATAAAGTAGTTCCAAAAACACAGCACAGAGCACAGGAAACAAATATAAAGCAATAACAGAAATAGCCAAATAGTTAAATAATGAAAAGCTGAAAAAATATTTAAAAAAGTAAAATAAGGGATTGTAACAATCCCAAAAAGATTTGTGGTGTAATTCTGAGTATCCAGACAGCCATTATAAGCATCTTCTCTAGAAGACGGCCTATCCTTCTTGTGATTCGTCCTTCTGTATCCTTCTTGTGATTCGTCCTTCTGTATCCTTCTTGTTTGTATCCTCGTATGTCCTTCTGTATCCTTCTTGTGATTCGTCCTTCTGTATCCTTCTTGTGATTCGTCCTTCTGTATTCTTCTTGTGATTCGTCCTTCTGTATCCTTCTTGTGATTCGTCCTTCTGTATCCTTCTTGTGATTCGTCCTTCTGTATCCTTCTTGTGATTCGTCCTTCTGTATCCTTCTTGTGATTCGTCCTTCTGTATCCTTCTTGTGATTCGTCCTTCTGTATCCTTCTTGTGATTCGTCCTTCTGTGTTCTTCTTGTGATTCGTCCTTCTGTATCCTTCTTGAAATTGGTTGTTTGTTTAAAAACAGACATTGATCACCTGTACTGCGTATCAGAAGTTGACCTATTTTAATACTGTTTTAAAAATGCAGCATATGTGCGATACTCCGTCAAAGATATACATCTACATAGAAAAATAATTTAAAAGCAGTGCAGTGTGATGTAAAAATGATGGGAAAAATTACTTAACTGTAACATTGTTATAAAATTCACATCTCGTATTGTTGCTGATCAGATATTAAGAGTGGAAGAACATTGAAACAGCAGTTTTCATGTTCAGTAGATGACAAATGACAAGCTATACCTTTTGTATCCAAACTGAGTCCAGCGTGAACTCTTTTACTCTATAGAAATGAGTTACAATTAATTACTCTTTATATGTGTTCACATTTCTCTTTAAAAGAACTGAACTCAAACCTCTTTTAGGCCTTGTTTACACCTGCTATTAAGATGTGTCACGTGATTGATCACCTGACCTGTGATTAGATCTTCTGTGAACACATCGCCATTTACACCTGGCAGTAAAATGCACAAATCTGAAGGAAGACCTTCTGTGTGTTCCTAAAAGTTTCTGTGTAATTTTTGTATTTGTAGTTCTATGTGTATGTGTAGTTTTATGTGTGTTGTTTATAATACGCTGCTTATGCCAAACATGGCACAAGTATCAAAATTTGTATAGTAATTTATAACAGTAGAAGTGTTTGTGAAAATAAAGTGAATGTGGAGTGTTACACTCTTACATTGTAAGTGAACTGTGGGCATCAGATACGAATCTGATTGGGTGTCAGATGGGTGCTGATGTGTAAGGTCTGTTCTGAGCACGCGGAAAAGTCGTATCAGATTAAAATCAAGCTGGAACACTTAAAGAATTTTATTTTATTTATTTATTTTATTTTGTGTTAATGTAATTTCAACAAATTGTCCAGCTCTGTTTTTCTGACTTTCTGGCTATTTGGGTTCATGTTGCTTGTAGATCGTGTATCTATTTTATGTGAAAATCTATATAAATATATATATATTTATTACTCCCAAGTGAAACTGCTGGTCTGTTAAATGCAGGCGTGCAGTAATTGTTCTCTCTCTGCTTTCTTTGTCAGGGTGATATTGAAGATTCAGCGTGAGGTTAGATTGTGGCCAGACCCAAATGAAACGAGTGGCTGTCGACTGACCTCTCCTGCTGCACCCCCAACACCACCAGCAACCTGTAGCATCTACCCAGTGCCTCTTCACCAGCCTGATTCACAAACACACCCACCTACACACAATTACCCAACAGAACACCATCAGACTGTGAGTAACCAGCCGGCCTCACACAGACTCTTATTGTGAATTACTCTCTGATTTATTCTGTCTTGATTAGGGCCACACAATGTCTTAAAATCATTGAAATATCGCAATAGATTTAAAATATTAAAATCATTCAGTTATTTCAAAGTTAGGTATAGTCTATTTTAGGTTGATGCAGAGACGCTAACATCATCATATCACATATACACAGTGTTGCACTATATACTCATACTAGAATATATTGTATTTAATATTAGATAATACAATAAACAACAAACAAAATTTCTACAGCATTTATTAACATTAATTTCAATATTTGGTAATACATTTATAAAATCTAGAGTTGTGTCTGTTAACATTTATTAATGCACAAAGAACTGATAGGAACAGAAAATGTACATTAGTATAAACTAAAATAACAAAGGTTTTTAATGCTGTGAAATATATTGATCATTATTACTTCACAATAGTCAATGTATTTATGTTAATGAATTGAACCTTATTGTTAATGTTAGGTTTTTAATTGGTTTAAGTTTTATTGTTTGAAATGTTTTTTTAAGTTTACAGTTCCTGTCCCGTCTTAGCAGAGAGCAGACACTGAGATCAGTACACCTGTAAACAGCACTGTATTACTGACTGTTAGCTGCTGCTCACCACAGACCTGTGTCGTGACCTATTTCTTTCTTTAAAATAAAGAGGGGTTTTTTCAATTAATAAATCAAACAGAATTTGATGATCAGCCACATAGTAATGAGTTCCTTTTTGTTGTTTAGTTTTTGACCATGGTATCGATTCAGTATGGGTATTAAAAATTTTTACTTGGGTATTGTGCCAAAATTCAAAACATTGATATTGTGACAACACTAATTGCATACTGAAAATCACATTATTTAGCAAGTTATCACATATCCCTTTTTTATATTGTGCAGCCCTGGTCTTGATTTGATTGATACGCGTAGCAGTGTGATCTCATGTCTAAACGTCCCTCTTTCTGATGTTCCAAAAATATCAACGCACAACAGAAGAGGAAACCAGCTATACACACCATATAATCTATATGATAAACATGCACATATACACACTCATATTTCAGGGAATCAGGGAAATAAGAAATATTTTGTTTAATGAAAATGAAGCCTGTTTTCACAACAAAGATTTTTCACATTGTGAACATTGTTTTCATGACAATCAAGCACAGTTCTCCCGCTAAATATTTTCTCTGTAATGCAAAAAAAAATTATATTTACAGTACACATCTTACCAGTATTTGTAGCTGTCATGTATGTGGATTTTAATATAAAGATTTTATTACTACTGTATAATTTTTTTATTAAAATGTATTACAGTACTTTTTTACTGTAGATACAGTGAAACAAAATACTAATAATTAGTAATAGTAGTAATAATAATGTAAAGAAGTCATTGAGAATGAGAAATGAGAAAACAAGTTAAACATATGGTTACTTACATATAGCAGGATATATGCTTTCATTGTTATGAATAATAATGTCACACTGCAAAATCCTTGATCGTCCTAAAAAATAATCTTCATTTTCTTCATGTGTAATAGTCTTCTTTTTGTTGTTTCGATTATTCTCAACAAGTTAAGACTCATTTACTCTCACTGGCCCGAAACAGTTTGTATCCTATAAACAGACACGCACACGTGCCGTCAGTTTCTGCCAGTTCTCTGTCTTAAGGCTCTTCACATGATTCGTGTCAGTGTTCTCTAATGCGCTGAACTCTGTGGAGTGAAGAGGCATGCCGCGTGTTTCCCCTGGTGCTGCTTTGCACACAGATCAAGTGTTATAATGCTCTTTGAATGGTTGAAACCATTTTAACTTTGGCAGGGCAGAGAAAGGGTTTAGTGATTTCCGGACAGCTCTGGACAGAATGTCTCTATATGAGTTTGTGGTTTTACTTGATGTCACTTAGCAGAATAGCTAAAAATCACCCTAGGAACTGTATAGCAACAACCTGGCAACTACCCACACAACTAACAGTACAGCCACCAGTTCTGCACAGATGAGCACCATTCAATAAATGGGCACCATTTGAGCACCATTTCTTTAAAAAGTGTTGTTTCAGTAGCCGTTGCCTTCCTGTCAGCTTTTGGAAGCTTATATGACATTTCTCATTAACAAGACATTTTCAAATGATTTTCCATACAAGCTTGATACTGTTGTGCATAAACATCTCAACAGATGAGCAGTTATTGAGTGATATTTAATAACATTTCTTCCTCATTCTGATGTTTGGTGTCAGTAACAACTGAACTTCTATAACGTGCATGCTGCAGTGAATTGAGTCGCTGGCACAAGATTGGTGGTTTAGATCTTAGCATTAGCATGTAGATGTGCGAGTGTTCCTAATAAAGTAACCACTGGGTGTATGCACATGCTCCTAACCTGCTGTCTTCTGCAGTACCTATTTTTGGTTAAAATAAGGTTTCTAAGTCTTCACAGGAAAGGCAACAAGCTTGGTAAATTATTCATTCAGTATTGACAAATCTCAGTAAAGTCGTTTATGATCTAAGTAAAAAAGGCTCTTTCATTTTCATGCGTATTTGATTATAATGTCTTGAGCTTGAGCAACATGCTAAAGCAAAACTGTATTGAATTAATTGTGATCAGCTGTAGGCAGCAGACTATGTAGGCAGTAGACAGCGAGACAGCTGAGTGGGTTTTTGAAACAGAGTCTTACCTGGATAGTAGTCACTTCATCACACACTGTACAGTATCTTATCGCAGATTTGAAATGCACACCAGAGGAACACTGCAGCTATAACACATTTTTGGGCGTGCACGGCTAGTTGATTTCACAGACAAACTTATTTGTTTTACAAAAGGTACAGAGACGTGTCTAGACACACACAGGCACACAGTTGTCTCGTTCATGCAACACTTTTGTCTCAATAACCTTTAGAAATGAAGTGTACTTTATTGGAGTGTCAGCCTTTAAATCCCAAAGGTTGCATACTTGAAATTCTACAGTTTGCAACGTTATAAATCAGAAATGAAGGGCCTGCGCTGCTCACCCATCATTTTCATATTCATTAATAACATTTGAATGCTCTTGAAGCACAGATATTTTGCTATAACACTTGAGAGGAGCAAACACTCGCGGTTTGTGAGAGGTGGTTTACTATTGTAATGAGCTAAAGCAAATTTACTGAAGAAAGAGAGTAAGAGGTGGAACTCCAATAAGAACGTGTGAAACTGAAAAGGGTTTTGAGAGGAATGCACAAGAACAGGGGAGAGAAACAGAGCGTGCTTTCGAACTTTTGTGTGTGTGCATGTGTGTGTGTGCCGGATGTTTTGCGAAAGGAACTGATGTCAACACTGGTCACTGCAATTATGATTGAATTTCAGAAGTGTTTATATGCTTTCTGGAAGTCTTGCAGAGTTTTTAAACCTTTGGTTGGGAAATGGTGAAGCACCACACAGAAGGAGAAGATTTTGTGTTCTCTCCAGCAGTGTGTGTGTGTGTGTGTGTGTGTGCATAGACAGTTGTGTTTTTTTAAGTGGTGACCAACATGATTGTGTGCTCCGGAGAGGTCTGAAAATGATTAGTTGAATAATGATCCTGTGGAGCCGTCGTAACTTGATCGAATTATTTTTTTGATTTCATATGTAATGCAAAAGAGAAACACATGCGGCCTGTGCTAAGCAGGGCTGGCTAATTCACACACTGTACAGTAGCTAAAGACTGCCCTCTGTCTGTGACACATAAACCTGTTTCAGTCTTTAGATTTTCCTCAGCCACTGTTTCAAACACAATATCTCTGATGTGCTAATGTTTGATAGTTTAATGCTGTTTAAAACAAGAGTGACACTGATTGTTCAGTAGGCTTACTATTAAAATATGATGAAGTTTGTTTATATAACTTCACATTTAATATCATTGTATTCAAAGCAATTTAGTTTTAAATGTGTGATAATTATTAGTCTGATCTAGGCCTCCTCAAGACAATAAGAAAGTTAGAGATCACAAACTTGCTTTGCAATGTGTTTTAAAGTTTTTTTATCGAACTGCATTCTGTGCATTTGTGGATCGTTGCACATATTTGTGGATTTCTAGCTGCAATGTCTGTGTGGTAAGATTTCTAGCTGTGAGATCTGCATGCAATTCCACAAGTATGTGGACTCCACCCACCATCTGCTCAAGCCAATCAGATAACTTCTACAGTTCCACAGATTGTAGCACGTTCTGCTTTCAGACAGTCGAGTTTTACAGTTTAGTTTTACAGTCAATGCAGTAAACGTGATGCTTAGGATGAGTGTAGTTCACTTGTATGTTCTGTTTCATTGTGTTATGTCATTAGTTCGGTTGACATGTATGTTGAGGGAATGACATTGTTTTCTTGAGTTTTTTTTAGGAGTATTCATTTCTCAGGCATTTTTACTGTGGTAACTTCATAATTCATATTGTTCATTTTGAAACATACTGTATCTGTTCTGTATACCTCAATTACAATACAGTCACACCACAAAACAATTCCCAAATTTCATTTTTCAAGTGAAAAGACACAATTTGAATGTATACATTTGTGTCTGTCAACAAAAGCTTTATTCTTTGCTTTTTTGCCAAATTTTTAAAATTTCTGAGAAATATTTTTTGCCCTTGTTCTTTAATTACAATAAAATGTCTTGACAATATCAACTTTTCATACACTTTACCAATGACACTGTTAAGTGTCATATATGTGTAAGTATGTATATGTTTAGTATGTATATATATATGTAGATTGAACGTTTGACCACGGTAGTAAAGGAAATG
Source organism: Chromobotia macracanthus (assembly GCA_036877525.1). Taxonomy (NCBI): domain Eukaryota; kingdom Metazoa; phylum Chordata; class Actinopteri; order Cypriniformes; family Botiidae; genus Chromobotia; species Chromobotia macracanthus. The sequence continues at coordinate 1,717,898 of JAZGTH010000076.1, read as the reverse complement.
TTAAAGGGATAAAATTAATATTAAAATGAGAGAGGAGAGTGAGTGAGCTGTGCTGTATATATGCAGTATACTTTCAGAGAGAATTATTCTATATTGTCATCTGAACAAATTACATTTGTCACGTGACCTCATTGTATGTGCATTTATAATTCAGTGTCCAGTTATCTTCTCCTGATTAGGATTAAATGTGAATAAATATAGATAAAAGTATAAATTAAAAAGTAAGAAGTATTTGCACAGTGAAGTCTCACTTTAAAATGTACAAATGTTATTAAATTAGATAACAGAACAGAATGAATGTGAATGCACAGTTTTCAAGCAAAACAATTTGTAAAAAAAGTTTGTTAGGCTTTAAGTAAAAAAGTAGTTAAACGTGATTCAGTTTGTGTGTTCACACAGGTGACATCAGGTGCAAGTTAAATCTCATTCTGATTCAGTTTGTTTGTGTGTTTACACAGGTGACATCAGGTGCAAGTTAAATCTCATTCTGATTCAGTTTGTTTGTGTGTTTACACAGGTGACATCAGGTGCAAGGGGATGACCGAACGCATTCACCACATTAATCTTCACAACTTCAGCAATTCTGTACTTGAGACCCTCAATGAGCAGCGGAACCGCGGGCACTTCTGTGACGTGACTGTTCGGATCCACGGTAGCATGCTGCGAGCTCACCGTTGCGTGCTGGCTGCGGGGAGCCCCTTCTTTCAGGACAAGCTGCTCCTGGGCTACAGTGACATCGAGATCCCCTCTGTGGTTTCCGTACAGTCTGTCCAGAAGCTCATTGACTTCATGTACAGTGGCGTGCTGCGAGTCTCACAGTCTGAGGCCCTGCAGATCCTCACAGCCGCCAGCATCCTGCAGATCAAGACCGTTATTGACGAGTGCACCCGCATCGTCTCGCAGAATGTTGGCATCACTGGATCTGGCAGCTTTCCTGTTGTCCCAGGTGACTCAGGCCAAGAGACTCCACGGGGGACTCCTGAGTCTGGCACATCTGGTCCCAGCAGTGATGCAGAATCAGGCTACATACAAACATCGTCACACCAGAGCCTTGATCGTGTTTATTCGTCGCTTTATTCCAGCTGTTCTGCCTTGGGCCTGCAAAATGGTACCCGTGGAAACCGCTATGCCAGTACAGTATCCAGCTACGACTCGCCCCTTCCACTACAGCAGAAAGAGGGAGGCCAGGACCCTGCCTGGATCACTCGCATCCATGAGCGTTCCCAACAGATGGAGCGTTTCCTGGCCACGTCGGAGACCACACACTGCCGCAAACAGCCTCGTCCCGTGAGACTCAACACAGGCGACGTTCACATCAAGCAGGAGCAGGGGGACGAGTACAGCTGCTATGGGCTTGAGGACTGCCGTGAAGACAGTGAGCAACCCGAGGGCACCGACAGCGAACCCAAAGGTGAGAGCTTTGACTCAGGCGTCAGCTCCTCTATCGGCACCGAGACCGATTCTGTGGAGCAGCCGTTCTTGTTCAGTCGAGAAAATTGTCAGAACAAAGGGCAGCAAGGTGAGGGTGAAAATCCCATGCAGATCGAGGTCAATGACTCTTCTCCTGAGCAGACTCAAGAGGTCATTGAAGATGGTGGCAGTGGACATGAGCCTTCGCAAGAAAGCTCTGAACTTGGGATTCATCAGTCGCCTCAAGCCAACCTCGCAGCATCTCAATCCGTGCCAGGTGGGCAACTGTATCTGCGGCCAGGTGAGCAACTTACCAGCAACCTGCGCATGCCGCTCACCTTGACCAGCAACACCCAGGTAATGGGGACTGCAGGCAACTCTTACCTGCCAACACTCTTTGCAACCCAGTCAGCCAGCGACAACAAGCCTTTCCTCTTCAGCCTACCCCAGTCCATTGGGACTCAGCAGCCCCAGTTCGTGGCAGTGCCCTCTCCCAGCATGCCCCCATTCCCCGGTGGGCTGTCAGTGCCACCAGGTGGAGGTCAACAGCAGGGTGGTGCAGCAATGGGGCAGCATGGGGAGAAGAAGCCCTACGCATGTACTCTCTGTTGTAAGACCTTTACTGCCAAACAAAACTACGTCAAACACATGTTTGTGCACACTGGTGAGTACCTTTGGCCTTCATCTCTGTATGGTTAGCTAATTAAGTCTTCTCCAGTTAAATCCATGAGTTTTATTTTAGCTTTTATAAAAGCACTTGTCTGAAGCAGTTAAGGTGAGCGGTTGATTTAAAGGTAAATAACTGGTAGCAATTATTGACTGTGCGGTAAAGCATCTTTCCTGGCTGTCTGCACTCTGCTGTGGATTAGATAATACATTATACGTTTACAGTTTTCAATCATGAGTTTGACTTGCTTTGTCAGGGCCTCAGAAAGATTTATGAAAATGATTCTTTAATTACTGTGCTGTAATGGACACAAACACAGTGTTGTGATTTATGAAAAGAACTGAGGTGATCCTGTTTTTTACAGACCATTACACCAGGTAGTGGGTATGCACCCAAAAACAGTGAAATCTGTGTTTTTTAAGTAGTGAAAGACAAAAGCTGATTTTATAAAATACCTACAATTGGTCATGTAAGCAACTTCCTGTCACACTTCTGAGGTAAAGAGCGCTGTGATTGGCCCACATCAGCAGCCTGTTAGATGTTCTACATGATTATGTTCTGCATCTTTTCAGACAAGACACTTTAGGAGACCAGCTTGAATTTAATTAACATCCAGGAACTTCTTCACTGTCTCGTGTGTCAGAAGGGCTTTTATTTAACTACAAAAAATGATCATGACTGCCCTAGTCAATACATGAAGTATTTAGTTAATGAACCCGAGCGCTATTGGTCCACTAATGACTGAGTGGAACCTCTGCTTTAATCTGTTCTCACACGCAGCTGTTTCAACCCTGAGATTTATATACAATATAGAACTCCAGCTAATTGGTTATGCACGCTAGTTTTTAGATGTGGATGTGATCTTGTAGTGTGCAACAGTGTTTTGACATGCCATTATTACTTGTTGTTTCAGAAATCTTTTTCTAGCCAAAGCATCTTGACATGTCACAGGGTTGTGAGGTCAGCAGTTCATTAAAATTTAAATCATGATATTCAGTCAGTCTTCTCTCTGAGTGGCCTCTTTAGGAAACAGAGACGCTGTTCACAGAATGTGTTCTGAGTCACATGGCAGAATAAAGGAATGTTCTTATAAAAGCAAGGAATAGCAGAAAGAGCTGAACTGCAGAACTGAAAGCTACTGATTATTTTTTATCAGACGTTTGATTCTTGTCACCACCTGACTTATGATTGAACTGACAAGCTGCACAGCTCAAAAGTTTCAGGCAGTGTCTCAAAGCTGCTTATTTTTCCAAGACTATAAAGGCAGCAAAAAGGCAAGGGTCAAAGATGTTCCTGATAAAAAACGAATCGTCAATGTCATACTGCGATGTGTAGTGTTATAAATGTGTCCAGTAATGCTCTGCTCCCTTTAAAGTACTTACTTGACGGAGGCCATAGTGATGCTAACCTTAAAATTAGGACAATTTGTAGGGTACAGTATAAAAAGGTGATGAATTTCTGGAGTGAATACTAGGCAATAATGTCAATTTCTTCCGCAGAATTACTAATATTTTTCACATTCATGTTTGGGAATGGACTAAATTAACTCATTTTAATTCACTCTCATTGACGCTGGATTTGGCATTAGATTTTTCATTAATAGAAAGAATAATTCCAGCTATAATCTTTTAGCTGGAGATATTACTTTTTTTACCATAGTACCTCGTTTTGTATACCAGTGGTTTTTGTAGATTTATTTACATTTTTACACAGCAGTATTTTAATGGCGCACAGCGGTAGTTGTGGTAGTAAACACAGTTACTAGTAATTAATATATAACAGTAACAGAGCCTCACCAGACATTTAAAATTACTGCTTCAAATGTCTTAAATAAATCAATCTGTTGCTAATAATGAACATAAAATCGCTGGAGGTCTAATAAAAATATCTAAACAACTCATCTAGTCCAGTTAAATGTAAAAATTAAGGTTAGTGACATTGCACTATTTGTTTTAGCCTTATTCATTATTCATATTCATTATTAAGCCGCAGTTCATACATGCAATGATTGCATGTAAACCTTTTCTATGATTAACATGTTTTCAGTTTTTGATCTGCGTGTAAATGTAGATGATTACATGGATAACATGTTGGCAAAAAATTGAGTTTTTCTTGAGAGAAGGAATGTGTGTAAAATTTCTGTTGCCCAAACAGGTTATCAGGTTTCCGTTGCTAGGTAACCACAGCACTAATTAATTCCAAAATTAGGATTAATACATTTAGCAGCATACAACTAACCTACTGTACATTGAAAGTTCTGCAAAGTTCAACTTTTCACCTGAAGGTCACAAAATTATAGCTTTTAAAAATGGAAAAATGATAAAAACTTCAAACTGCTTCTAATAAATCTGCAATTTTGTTCTTTCAGCTGTTCTTTTGCAATTTTGTAGCAGATGCGTGGCGCATGTGCACCAAATTTTGTGCCAAAAGGTTGAAAAGTGCATGAAAAAATTTAGAAACGTGATTAAAAATGAAATAAAAAGTAGATAATCTTAAACATGGACATCATGGGTCCAGGCAACAAATTTGTCCTTGTTCATGAAAAGCAGAGTGTGTGAAAAAGCAGAGTGTGTGAAAAATGAGTGCTTTCATAAGATTTATAAATCCTTTCCTAAGCAAACATGGGCTAATCTATTCCATGATCGAAATTATTGAATTTAGCCATAGAAATAATCAGCACGCCAAACTCTGTAACTTTCCAACTTATGATGACAAAGTAGCCAATTTAATAAAGTTAAAGTTTAATAATGGTATCAAGGAGAAGAAAAACCTGAAGAAAAAGCAAAATAATCACAGCAGTTAGGATCTGTAATAAGATGCATTTTAATTAATGTGTAATGATGTATGATTATTTGGTGGTTGATGCAGGAGTCTTTGGTCAGTGCTTCTCTTCTGATCAGTTTGTTGTGATCTCTTTCAGGTGAGAAGCCACACCAGTGCAGCATCTGCTGGCGCTCGTTCTCTCTGAAGGATTATCTCATCAAACACATGGTCACACACACAGGCGTCCGAGCGTACCAGTGTAGCATCTGCAACAAACGCTTCACCCAGAAGAGCTCGCTCAACGTCCACATGCGCCTGCATCGCGGAGAGAAGTCCTACGAGTGCTACATCTGCAAGAAGAAGTTCTCCCACAAGACCCTGCTGGAACGCCACATGGCGCTGCACAGCACCGGAACCGGGGTAACTGGGGTCACGGCCACAGGGAGCGCAGGGGGCCCCGCGTCCATCCCGGTTCCGATGGCTGTTCCTGAGCCTGGAGCGGGCGTGGTGGCTCTTGCCATGCCAGTGGGAGCGGGCGGAGCTGGGGGCGGGGTCGGAAGCGCCGGAGTGGGCGTCACTGCAGAAGCGAGCTGCCAGGAGGGGACCACCTACATGTGCTCCGTGTGCCCAGTCAAGTTTGACCAAATCGAGCACTTCAATGACCACATGCGCAAGCATGTCTCCGACGGATAAGTACAAACAAAAAAACTTACGTTAGCACGCGAAAGAATGAAATGATAAAGAAAATGGCACTAGATTTTTTTTTCTTATATTGGGGCATGAAGAGTAATGAGTATAGACACTGGCACATTAAGTTTTCTAGAAAAAGAAGCGCTTAATTTCTTTTTTTTTTGTTGACCTTGTTATTCTTAAAGAATAAAAAGATGGTGGCCTTAAGGCTGGGTAGTTGGATAATGATCCACTGGCTGGATCCATACTACTGGCCTCTAAATGTATGCTTTCCTTAAAATACTGATTTATGTGTTGAACACTACCGAAAGGCCTGCGAAATAACACACACAAGAAAAAAAGATTCACACACACATGCACTCAGACACACGTCAACGCAAATACACATACCCCATGCATGCACTCACACACACAAATCCCTTACACTTAAATATGGTAGAGGTATTTTGTATGTATATTTGTGCATGTGAGCGTGCGTGTGCAGAAAAATAAACATTGCAGTGAATTTTTTTTAACTTGTAGATTTTTTCCCATGTAGACCGTATTGGACACTATAACCGTCCAAGCTTACTGTGGTATTGAACAAAAAATAAAAAAAATCCCATTTGGCCCTAGATTCATTCTAAAGTAACAATGGTCACGTGATTGCCTTTTACGTGTGATACAGACAGGAGAGGTGTTCAGTTTGACACTGGTTTTATTTATTCTTATGGCATTGAGGGATTATGATGTTGCTGTTGTCAAGCCAGTTTTAGTAACTGTACTGAAATGTTGTGAGTGGTTTTTGAATGATTATTATGACCTTTTTTCTCCCACCACACTTTTTAATGGTTTTAATGGTGTAAAGTTTACAAAAACAAATGACAGTATTTGAGAATTTCTAATTGGTTTTGCATACACTGCCACTATAAAGAAGACTGTTAGCTCACCTTTTACACTTCAAAACAAAATGTGATACAAACCTTCTGTTTCGTCTTGGACAGTTGATTTGTTCTTTCCATTTGCCCCGTGGTTCTGTTTCGAAACACAAAGGAAAACGGCAGATTTCTCATATGCAAACAGGCCCAGAATCCAAGTCAATGCTGCTTGTCACATGCTCACTTTGAGACTGTTATCAGCTGTTGAATCCAACATGATGTGGACGTTTCTACCATCATCAGTTCTCAGTGAATGTTAGAAATGGCAAGCTGTTTGGAGTCATGGGCTGGATTAGATCAAAAGTGAACTGGAAAGAAAAATCCTGTATGAGTAAAAACTCTGTATTTCCTGTCAGTGGTGACTGCTATGACTCAGCTGTTTGAGCCCTGTGGGGCGACTAAAATGCACTACTTCTGTTCCTGAAGCCCCATCTAGTGGCTCAGATGGCCGTCCTGGTATTTGCCCGACAGGATCTATAGATGGCGCAAGAGAGATGGAAGAATATACTGTAGGGACACAAGGCAAAAAAAAAATCTCCTGAACCACAATAAAACCAACACGGTCATTTCTTTTGAATATACCACCGATTTGCAGAAAAAACTCTCCGGACAATAAGAAACATTCCCAATTCTATTGATATCTAGACAGTGTGTGTGTGTGTTGAGTGCACTTCAGAAGTTAGAAAAGAAGGGTTGTAATTTTGGTGTTACGGCACTCAAAAGCTCTGTGTTCATATTTGGCTTTGTTGTATTTTATGGATATATAAAACCTGTCTGCCGTGCAACTGCAATTTGGCAATTTTGCTCATTTGAGTAGAGACACCTTTGTAGTGTAGTTAAAATAATGACAAACATACACAATCACAGTTTATTTAGACATTTTCCTGGTGGGAATCTGCTTGAATAAGTTGTAGGTTTAAAAAATAGTGCTATTTGCACATTTATTTCAAAGTCCTGTGCTTAAACATTGAATTGTTTTACTTAAGAAATGAAATTCTATGATTTTCATTTTTTCATTGTTTATAAAGGAAATATCTTTCTTAAAAGCTTGATAAGAGGACTGCATTGTTTTCCTGCATATATGTTGCACTGCTTAAACCAATAAGTGCACTACTGTTACCAGAGATCTTCTAGTGTTTAGAGAGAATCTTTTTGTTTAGCACATGTTTGGTTCTATACTTGTGTTTCAGTAGCTTTGTTCCTTTTATCTTTTTTGTTTTTTTAGATGATGATATGATTAAATTTCTCTTGGCTTTGTTATCAACACTTGCTATTGTATTTACTTTGTGTTTATATGCAAGCATTTATTTTTTCTTTATTTATTTTCAGACCATTGTGAGTTTGTCCCCCAGTCAGACGCTTACAATGTGTTCTTACATCACTTCCTGTCCCGCCTCCCTCCCCACCCCAGCACCTCCCCAGCTGTTAATTCACTGAAGCAATTGCTTGGTTTTCTTCATACCAAACCTAATCAAAAAAAAACTTTAAAAATCACAAAAAAACTATTGTAGTGTGTGCCTAAATATATGATACATGTCTTTCAGAACAAGTGTGTTTTATATGAAACAGTTGTTGTGCAAAGCTTTATCGTGCTGTCTAGGGATCAAAAACATTTTTGTGCGTGTGTGAGCATGTGTGTGCATCATGTTTGTGTGTGAGTGTGTATATACTTCTGTCTCAATGTGTGTGTTGTACAATTTGTGGCACCTGAACTGTAGGGCTTCCTGCAATATGCAGTACAGGTACAGCAGCAGTGACAACATTTTACATGCTTATGAGAGCATTTGGTAACTTTCTCAAGAACAGTCATTTCTTTCCCTAAACGAAAAAACAAGTGTGATGACACTTGTTAGGGCCCTTACTTTAAGCCTGAATCATATGATCTGTACTAACATAATAAGACGGTCGTCTACTCAGCCATCTTGAATCTTCTGTATGGTTCTTCAGTACTTTAAGTACTGTTTAACTCAGTTATGCTGCAGAGCTTGGCTACAGGCTGTTGCCTTAAACGAGGATTTGTGTTTGTTGTTCTCGTTTTGACTTCATCTCGGATCGTGTTGTTGTCAGCTTTACTGATGCACTGCTGCTGCGGCGCATGCTCCCGCTCGCGTAGCTAAAACAAGGAGACTTTTGTGATGGTGTTATTTGCCCCTGTAGTTGGTCTTTTCTCATAAAAGAGATTTCTGATGGTGGACGTGTTTTATCTCATCTGTTCACAGTTTGGTTGGTGCTGAATTGATGACATCATCAGATGGCATCTGTGATGTGGCAGGTCAAAGGGTGTACGTTTGAGCAAAAAATAATCTAAAATAATTATTATAAAACAAATAATATTTAGAGTTCGTACTGCAAATTCACAGCAAAATCCTTTCACGTAAAATTCGTAAAGTCGTAAAAAAAAATACTGCAGCAAAAATTACTTAATTCACACGTACGTAACCTGCACTATAAGCGATGTCTTTACAAGCAGAATCACCCCACATTAAAAGTAAAGCTTTTAATAACACTTAAAACAGAAAAAAAGAATGAATCAGTATCACTTCCAGATCTGTTCTGCAGGTTTACTGTTCAAACAGATGAGATGGGAATGAAGCCATCATGGCTGTGTTCTCACAGATTGCCTTAATGATGTGTGAACAAGCAGACAAGTGCACTATTGCTTTGTAAAGGTGCTGCTGCCATTACTTTCCTTTATTTTACACAGGGGATATATTTCAGAGAAGGGCAGTGAAATGTTAACAGGGACATTCATACCCACCTTGCAATACAGTATTGGATAGTTATGAAGTACACACACAGCTACATGCAAATATACCCACTCATTTCTCTGCATATTTCGGTATAGATTCATAATCATGCATTTAAGCACACCCGGAGTCTCTCCGGTTCTAGTATCAGCTTCATATATTAAAGCTGTCTCATCTCGCTCATGTTGATGTGCTACAGTACGATTTACAGTCCGACATTATTGTGACTGTGTTTGTTCATATGTAAAAAGTAAACGAAAACAAAAAAAATTTATTTCACCAAGACTTTCTTTAGCCAAAATTGTGTCGTTGTGAAAGTGTAAAATCTCCACGGAACAAGTCAAACGCTTAAATGTCTTAGTCCGCTCACTATTCATTGCATCCAGACTGGAGAACGTTCTTGTGGGTTCTAAGCATTATGGTGAACACTTTAGTGGGTAGCTCACACAGACTTTTACATTACTTACAGTATATATTTACAGTTGATAAATGTAAACTTATATTTGTTTCTGTTGTTGCTTAAAATGGTAATTTTAGAATACATATTAATTTTCTACAGTGTACAGTATAGATAAAGCATCTTCTTTGCTATAAGTTTTTGTTGTAGGACAACCTGCTACTTTTTCCTTACTTTTCAACAGAGGAACTTTTTATTTTTAGTTTATGAATAAAGTCTATTTCTAGATAGTTTCTAGGTAAAGAAGGACTTGTTGAGAAACTCATCAGCGATTTGTATGTGGGAGTAAAAGATGTCCTGCTCTCGGAACAGAATGACTTGGAACAGTTGAATGAATCGTTTTATTGTAAGCTCAGAGTAAAAGCTATTTCCTAACATCATATATATCTATATCTATAATACTGGTTTGAATAAGCCCCGCTGGATTGGAATAAATGTTCAGTCAGATTTTCCCCCTTCCCTTTATTAAATAATCGGATTCAGCGCAAGATTGCTGCATGGAAATCTTTCACCTGGTGATTCTTTTTTTTAATTCTAACAATTTTATCTTCTCTACACACTGGTTAAAAAGACAGGATCTCCTCATCAGCATTTATAACACACAGTACTGTAACCAAAACACAGCACCTAACACTGTACATGTGAGTTTATGATTCCTCTCCTTTGTAGAACACAAAAAAATGAAGTGCCTCTTTTTACAGTTCCAAGCTTAATCAAGCTCACAATAATACTGTTATTTTTATTCTATAATACTAATATGTGACAAAACTGAAAAAATAAACAATTCACTGCCTAAAACTAACCGCATACATGGATATCAGCTGTCAACACATCCCTCTATGAGGCAAGTTTAAGAACTACCAGCAATAATAGATACAAAATAAACCTGAAAAAAAACTTTGACGTGTAACCTTTGAGGATCATTATAAGTAAGGGTGTTTTCTTGTCTTTTAACCCCCTGAAATCACCAAAATAAAGCTCGTTTTATACTACAGTATACAGTGTTATATTGTTTCCAAAGTGCCCCAGTTAAAATTAATAATAAAGTGTGTGTGCAAATATATTTTAGTTTCATTTCATATTTTTCAAACCATCTTTAGAACACGATGGTAATATAAGTCACATATTTTTAAAGCCCTGCTGAAAACGTCTGCATTTTCACTCTGCAGTTTATTGGACTCAGTTTGTTGAAACAATTTGTTCTTCCTGTTCTGCTTCTGTGGTTCTTCTCAACTTCTTGGTTCTTTCCTGTAGATGTGGAATTTGTCATGGGTGTTAATAGTACGTGCGCTGGTATCTGTGAACAGAGGTCCAATTCTCCATCATTGTTCTAAATAATCTACGGTCCAAAGGGGAGATTTTACAGACACAGTTAAACTTGAGCATAAGGTCACAGAGAAACAGAATGCAGTTTGAATCTTTGTCATCAGTAGACAACCATATCATATGTTCAGTACCAAATTACTGTAATAGCCAAGCTTTCGTTTCAGAGGTTACATATGTTAGCATGCTTGTGTTGTCTTTCCTAACTCTACATTACAGCTCTGAATGGTATTCACTATTGATGATATGATATTCTTCTGCTTGTATCATATGCTCAAATCCAAAGACCAAACATTTACTCTATTTATGACTACAAAGTGTGTATTTGTTTCAGAAATAATAGAAAGCTATACATATATTTACTGGACAAAGTACAATACAGACTTTAACAGGAGAAGCAAGCAAACATAGTAACGAGAGATCTTTATTTATGACAGTTCAGATGATGCAGTTTCTTTAAAATCCTGCCAGACTGCTTCTCGGGCTGATCCCTCACTGATGGGAAATCCAGTTGCATGCACTTCCGTCATGTTGAGGATGGATTGTTATTAACCACTACAGCCTGTGAGTTTGGTTGGGATGTGGATTCAGGAAGCTGAGAGTCAGCAGGCTTTCAGAGAGACCCACAGCTGGTGAAGCCGTTTGCGAGAGCACTCAGTGTGTTGTACTTCAGGGTCTGCAGGAGTTTGAGAGGGGTGCAGATGGTGCTCTTGTCTGGGCTGTGAGCAGTGACGATCAAGGCATGTTCTTATCCATGACCTGCATGTTTTGTGCTTTCTGTGTTAAAATGAACTGCTGTCTGCCTGTCTGTTGAGTTGTTGTATGACAGCCCGGTGTACCAGTAACGGTATGTTTTATACACTCACTAGTATTTTTAATCAAACAACTAAATCAATTAATGCTTAAAACAGAGTTTGTTCTGTTACTACGATGCCTGAATTGAATGTAGTTTTAAATAACAAATACTTTCCCCATATCAGTTCCATTCTAGTGAGAACTAATCTGATGCAGCACTCACACTGCTAGTCCAAATTCAGTTGTTCAAAATGTGAGATTATAAAAAACTGACTACAGGTCAGTTCCCACCGGCATCATCCCATTTACACAAGCCAGCTGTTAGTTCCAATTTTAATTCATTGTCTACAAATTGATACAGTACACACATGTGATTATTGATATCTGCCTGTTACTTAGAGCTGGGCAAAATTAACATTTTAGGAATTGGGTCCCTTCCTTTAGATTGAACTGACCACCATAAAAATATATTGCGTATGAACATGAGTAATTTGTACTGAAAACTGAAAGTATTATTACACTAATTTAACTAATTACAGCAGGTGTGTGCAGGTGATCAGAGATGGTTTATGGGTTCTTCAGTTTGGACAGGATTGTATCAGCCTTCAGAACATGCTGTGCTGAACTTTGTGCTCTTACATGTGGCTCAATGTGTTTTAATAATCAGTACCAGCAAAGTCCTACATATAGTACAGACCCTTTTGTTTAGTAGAAACATTTTTTGCAACACTTTTAATCTAGTTTACACCACATTGTAAATCCATGTAAAACCCACAGTAACATTTTATAACTTGATCTAAATTTTAGTTTTAAACCAACCCCATATAAACTGCATTGTGCATACATATAATGTACAATCTTGTTCAGTTACCCAACATCTCTCGCTCTCTCTCTCTCTGTATGTGTATATATATATATATATATAGACACACATACAATATATGTTATATATATTATATATATATATATATTATATATATATATATATATATATTGTATGTGTGTGTGTGTGTATGTGTGTGATCTGTTCCAAATATTATAAATCAATTTGAAACTCAACATTTTGAGTTTTATACACTAAAGTCTCAGTCTTTTTAAGGATAAATTTATATTTCTACAGACATAATCATTTAAATGCTGGCTGTCATAATGAAAATGACTTTAAATCAACGTTTCATAAACAGTCCTATGTAACTTCTCACGTGTCACGTGTGGATATTGATCCACTCTTCAAAACAACGTTTAAAAATCGTACTTAATGTATAAGACACATTGCAAATGTGCCACTGAAGTTAAGGTAGATATTATACTTTGGCAGACAATGTGATATATTGATGCATATAGAAGATTTGTGTAAAAAAACAACATAAAATCCGTTAAATGATTAATCACACCTGTAACACTAGACCATCTCAGTAGATGCTGTTTATAGATTTATAGCCCTCTTGTTCTGTGTAATTGTTTATTAACTAACACTAGCACTGTCTGGCATACATAATATAAAATGTAACATATTATAAAAGCGTGCATAATATAAAAGAAATACGGCATTAAATTTCTGTTAAAAACATATCTTTTCTCTGTCATCGTTCACATTGAAGGTTTTAGTTGAGACATGCTGCAATTCATAGATATTGGCTGACAAATAATGTGTACAGTATGTCTTCAGTAAAAGAAATTTTTATTTTTTTTTAAATAAAAAGCTTTTGCATCATCTCATAATTATTTTTGCATTGGTCTTTGTATTTTATCTTTATTTTAAATTTGTACTTTTTGTTTTAACTTTTTCATTATACCAAATGTCCAAAGTTACTTATGAACAAAACTTACATAAGAGATTTACATATTTGGCTTACATATTTGCTAGTGTTACCATTTGCCTCCATCTTGTTTAGAAAAAGTCAGTCATAAATTTTCCAAAATATAAAACAGCTATTGTACTGTACTGTACTGTAGGTTTGTAAAGCTCCTGTTGACACCAAAGAATCATCTCAACATCAGTGTAAAAATGTCACAGATAAATGTATTGACACCGTGAAACATCAAACTGTAATTGGTTATTTTATTCATGAAGAACACGTTGTAACTGTTTTATAATCATGTGATAAAATGCATAAATCTGACACAGAAAGTGCAGCACAATTATTCCAGGATCAATGTTTTATTCCGAAACTCATGGCACTCAATCTTATGAGTTTTACCCAATCTGCCATTCTGATGCTGGCGGGCGTTACTTTCTCTCGCACTTCATTATTTTTGTTTTTGATTGAATTTTCTTTCCTCAGTGTTTTAGTGCTGTGTCTGCGGTACAGTGGATTCTAAGATTCTGTTTGGATTTGTCGAGATGGACCAAACCGTGTGCACAGAACTGTCAATGTTTGTTGATTTGTTTGTTTTGTTTTTGTTGTTTTTGATATCTTTCATTTGGAAGCTCCTGCTCATATATTACATTCAGTTTCATTTATCACAAACCAATTGTTTAGTAAACATCTTCAAAACTGATTTTCTGCCTTTGATTTTGATTTTTAACACAGAAATAGTACATAATATTGAAAATGGAATCGTGTAACATAAAACTGCATAGAAATTTACTGGAGGACATTTGTGCCGTCATTTCATCTTTAAGGACCAAATTCCCCCTATGTTATGTTTGTAACATATACAGTATATACAGTATAATCATATAAGGATACTTCAAATGTAATGTGAATATTTGGAAGGAAAAATTAAGAATTTACAGTAGAATTTAACACAGTGGCAAATAAACCTTTTATTGTTATTATGCAGCATGAGTAATTAGTGTGTTGGGTGACTTCATTAAACTCTACGTCATTATGTAAAGCCATGCAAAGAAGCTTATTTTATCCCTTTATCACATCAGATTTTTGTATTTTGTGCTATACCGTTGATATTTAGGTGACCAGGGATTAGGGATGCTAAGCTGAATTTAAAATCACAGTTTTAAACAGTTTGTCATTATTTAAAGCCATATCATATGTCTTTTGGTTCTTATTTGTTTTTCTTGTATTAACACATACTTTAATTTCACATTAACGTCATAATTGTTTTTTCTACAAGTTCATATTAAAGCATTGAAACTGAGCAGATGTGGAGCTGTTGTAGGTATTAAACATCACACAGTATTCAGACAAGCTGAAAATGATGCGTCTTAAGGAGGCAATAACATGAGAGCTTCCAACAACTGTCAGAGATATCAAATCTAGAAGAGGAAGTGAAGGATGTCATAGTGGAGGTATTGAGATGACTTTTATTTTGTGTTTTTTCATATAAATGGAGTGAATGCATTCAACAGGCTTCATGGAAAAGATTAATTCTATTATCGTAAAACAAATGAGGTTGTTTGCTGTGTAATATACTGTACCTGCTGTTTAGGGATATGGAATAAGGGTTTTAGTGTGTAAAAGGCCATTTTATTTTGGATTTTATTTTTGTTTTAAGTCAAACACTGGACTAGAGTGATTTCTCAAAAGTTTTTGTGAGACATGGACACAAAGAATCACAGGAATACAGAATTATTGCAACCAACATAATCAACAGTTCCGTTCAGCTTGAAGGCTTTCCTGTACTCTGCTGTCTTTAAATAAGCCCAGTCCTTGTAGGGAAATAAACTTCTCTCTCCATAACACCATCATAATGTAACCTTTTCAAACACTCTCTGTAGATGAATGACATGATAAATATCAAAAGAGAAACCACTGAACTAATACAAGAACTGAAGTACAGATCTCGTGTAGCGATCCTCATCAAACAGCACGTCATCATCCCAGAAGAGACTTTTGCACTAAATGATTCTTGGTCTTCTTTGATTGATAGCAATAGAACATGTAACACACTTAAACAACAGAAGGTTTCCATGCTCTTCATTAATGCTGGTATAAAAGTGTTTTGTTTTGTTTATACAGCCACAATATTGAAGATGTGTGATGGGGAGGCTGTAATGTGAACATAAAAATGTACTGTTAAAAAAGTAAGATGTCCAAGCTTTAGGTACAGTAAATGTAATACTTCCTGTTTCCTTATGTGATTGTTTTTAACAATAAGTATAACTTGTGTTTTTTTCTGAGGACAGTGAGGGGTGACAGTCCCAGAAACAAGACGCATTCCGTTGTGATGTTTCAACACTAACGAAATATTTATAGCAGGATGTTCATACAAGCCAGCTCTGTTCAGATACTTCATACATACTTGTTGCTTCTTGTTATGAAATTAGATTTTGTCATGTTGCCACTTATCTGTTAAAAACTAAGCTGAGCATGTTTGTAGATGTTGGTACTGAGATGTTTCTGGAACTTCACTTAACAGAGGGAAGTTCTTTCCCAAAGGCACAGCTTGTCTTCTGTCCATTAGTGGGAATGACTTGTTTCTTTTCTTGCTGTGACATTGGTTAACCATCAAGACTTCCACACACAAATCCATTTCAAGTCAAAATGATCCATACCTGAAGAAACTGATTAAAACAGGAACTCATTGACAGCATCCAGGTTTCCTTTATGGTTAATTCTGGACTTCATAACAACATCTAGCAATGCTAAACAGTGATGGTTTTCTGGTAATAGTGGCTTTCCTGTTAAAACTGCTTCGTGATGTTGTTGAAAGGTGTTGCGGTTTGTCTAAATATGTTGCGTGTTAGAGGAAGCATAAGTATGTGCCTTCATGTATATTCTTGGTGAGCTTGTTCTTATTAAAAGCCGACGCCAGACAGTTGTGTTTGCACTAAAACCAAACTGCTTTTGTGCTGTAAGTTCTTTGAGCGGGCTTGTTATGTCACTCTGGCAGTATGCATGAGGGTGAGCTTCGGTAAGTTCTAGGGATAGAGCTCTTATCTGTTGATTTGTAAACTAGTGCAGCTTAAGAATTCTCCGGAATAATATCTCTGCTTTGTTCCATTCGTTTTTTGAGCAGATCGTCTGATCGCATCATCACCATGTCTTGCAGTAAAATATTCAGTATTTATGGACAAACGTCAAACATGCATACATGCAAATATTACAGATATTACAAACTATAGAGTATTTGACATGTCTGTGGCAAAGACATTCATCGCTATGGGTCATTCATCCACTGTCAGTGGGCAGTGCATGAGTTTCTGAGGTCGCCTCGAGACTATTGGTAATGTTATTATTAGTTCCTCAGTTGGTTTGCTTTGCGCTGCATTTGTAACTTATTTTCATTTTCTTTATTGATACCTAAAAAAGGCCTACATGCTTTTTGAGTCTTACAAATGCACCTTATTCTCACCTGTCTGGAACGGGCAGGTTTTGTAATATCTCTAATTTAGCACCTTACACAGCATGATTTCACTTTATGCCAGTTTTGCTATACTTTCATGCATATGATTTGAAAGAAAAAACCTTATATATTTTGTGAAAATATTTAAAGAGATGTGCCAAAGTTTGGAGGCGATCTCCCTTGTTTTTAAGCTTCTTATTAATTTTTTCTGTTTCTTCTGCTTCAGTTATTTCAGTGGTATCTTACATGTTTAGAAAAAATATTTCAGCAAATAGTATCAATACTTGCCATTTTACAGTCAGCCCTGTATTTTCACGTATATTTACCAGTGATGTGTATTTGTTATTAAACAGAAAATAGCCGTAAAAGCTTCATTATGTTACATAATATTGTGACTTTTTTCGAGAAAACTGTGAAGACTTGCATATACTTTATACAGAAGTATTAAGCCTTAATGCAAAAGACTAAAAAAAGAGTGGAAGAATAACTGATTGTTGCAAAGTAAGGATGATTTTTTTGTAAATGTTACCAGCACCTTTTTTTGTAATTTTCACTCTCTGAGGTATTGTACAAGTTCACTCTGTTTGTGAAGTTTAAATATGAAGGAATAAAAATAGTTCTTTCCTGTGCTTCACAGGACGCGAGAATCTGTGTTTTTATCTCACACACACGTTTCGACTGAAAGTATATCATAATTCCACATAAACTCTTTGTAAACTCGTTACTTTTCATCACAAATTAAACTGAATAATGAAGCACATCCACAGTGTCATACTCAGTGTTTAATGAGAGTTTAATTCTGTATGAGACAGTATGTAAAACACTATTACACTGTAGGTGAATTCTTCTGATTAACTGCTGCACTGTATATACTAGATAGAACACTAATGCTGATATTATAACGGTGTTAATCTCCCAAACTGAAAGCAAAATGCAGGTGTTTTTTCTAGTATTTGAGTTGACCTCAGATGGGAGACGTGCACAACAGAGGGCTGGAGGCAGAGGACGGCTAACATCATATCTAGAATCAGTGACAGCAGGTACCAAATTATCTCACCACATAAAGACCCACAATGATTACAATGAATGGTGCCAGTGTATAGATTACACCTGCCACAATGGAAAGAGACTAACGTATATTTTCTGTTTTGTTTTTAGAATTGACTCCAGACATACTTTATATTAAAATAAGACTTGAATTGTAACAACTATTATGACTGCTGTGTATGCCTTATAATAATGATATACCACATTTTAACACATAACAAATAATATTATTAACAAATAATTATTATAAAGAGTTAATAAAAAAGATGTATTTGTTTTCAGATTTCAACAATTAAGTTACAATCAGAGACTAACATTATTGCTTTATATGGCCAATTAAGCTGTTTTTTAATAAGCAGATTAAAATCTAAACTTATATTGCGGCAAGAAGCTGTGCAACACAAACTGTAATCGACTGTCGTAAAACACTAAACGCTGATTGGCTGATGTTGTTCACGTGATTGAAGTTGACTGTTATGATTTCTTCAATGGTAGATTAGCTGAGTTTGCTGTCTTTTCATATTAACAGAATCTCTGGTGGTGGCTCACTCACAGCCCCGCCCCTGGAAATGCGTCATCGAGTTGCGCGTATCACGTGACGGACTGTGAATTTGCCCAGTTGAAGTGACATTATGAGTGATTAGACGTCAGTGTATTGAACACTGTTGTTATAAACTTGATGTTTTCACACTTCAGCTGGACACGTACTTAAGCAAATAAAACGGCTGAATCGTGCCTTTAACACTAAAGACGGCTGAGAATAAGACAGACACATTGAGGTTGTTCGGTGTCGGCTGTTGAACATCTCAGTAAGGGGAGGACCGAAATAAATCGAGTAACACCGTGTGAAAATAAGACAATCGTGTGTTTAGTTCTTACTTTAATACTTTCTCTAATGTATTTTATTACTAAATGGGGGGTCACCCCCTCCCCTTTCATAGGTTAGGGGCTGGTCTCTGGACCTTCCTGGGGCATCATAGGTGAGTTTAACAACTGGCTTTACTCTCCTTTTTTCCCTAACTGGTTCACTTTTAGGTTGTTCACTACTTTCGGTCTCTTCCTCAGTAGTATTTGACTGGCTTTCTTCATTTTCTACAGATGAACAGGTTGAACTTTCTGCACCCACTTCTGATAACATGTTCCCTTCCTCAGAACAAATGTTGTTCTGGATCCTGTCACCATTTCGGCCTGCCGATTGGGCAGCTCTCTGCGATGCATTGTTCTTATTCCGAATGCCCTCCAAATATGATCTGTACGGTGGTGGTGCATTGTATTCAAACTCCGATGAAGTCTCTGAGGATGATACATCTTCATTTGTTATCACTGGGGCATCAATCTGTGAAAGGGGGGTTAGGGGGGGGGGGGCCCAAAGGGGAAAAAGGGGGGGGGGGTGGGTTTGTTTTTTTTTTTTTTTTTTTTGGGTTGGGGGGTTTTTTTAAAATTTGTGGGGTGTTGTGTTTTTTTTCAAAAAAAAAAAAAAAAAAAAAAAACCATAAGGGTTGGTGTTTTTTTTTTTTTTTTTTTTAACTAAATAAAAAAAAACCCCCACCAAAAAAAAAAAAAAAAAAAAACCAACCTTTTTCAAAAAATCTTTTTTTTTTTTTTTTTTTTTTTTTTTTTTTTTTTTTTTTTGCTAGAAAGAAAACTTTTTTTTTTTTTTTTTTTAATTATTTATTTAAATTTAATATTCAAAAAAACACAAAAAAAATATAAAAAAAAAAAAAAAAAAAAATGGGGGGGGCCCCCCCCCCCAAAAAAAAAAAAAAGAGGGGGGCCCCAAAAAAAAATTTTTTTTTTTTTTTTTTAAAGAAAAAAAAAATTAAAAAATTTGGTTGCACAATTTTTTTTTTTTCAGTAACCAGGGTCCCTAGCATGGCTAAGAGAGTGCGATTGAACCACTCAGGCTGAGGGTCCCCCTGAGGATGATATGGTGTTGTTCTTGACTTTTTTATATCAAGCAGGTTCAACAGCTCTTTTATCAGCCGACTCTCAAAGTCACGACCCTGATCTGAGTGAATGCGTGCCGGTAGGCCATAATGAATGAAGTACTTCTCAACCAGTATTTTAGCAACACTAAGAGCTTTTTGATTTCTGCTGGGAAACGCTTGTGCATAACGTGTGAAATGATCGGTAATTATTAACACGTTGCTCAAACCTTTTGAATCTGACTCCACAGTAAGAAAATCTATGCATACTAAGTCCATCAGTCCACTACTTGTAATGGGGCAGCTCTCTGACCTGGACTCTTACGAGTGATGCACGCTCCACAGTTCTTGATGTATTCTTGCACATCAACCATCATCTTTGGCCAGTAAAACCGACTTCTTAAGAGATCAGTAATTCTCTCAATCCCCAAATGACCTAGATCGTCATGCATTGCTTTGAGAAACCCCTTTTCGAAATTTGGCAGGTAAGACTAGCTGAAAGAATGGTCTATTAGATTTCTTGGTTACTCTCTGAAGCAATTCATCCTTCATCAGTAACTTCCCTGCTTCGTGCTTCAATGCCACCACCTCAGGATCCGCTATTTTAGCTGGCCACTTTCGTTCTTTCAGGGCAGTTATTGCCAGTTTTACAGCCGAATCCTCTTCCTGCGCCTTGATCAACTCTTCTCTGGACACCAACTCCAAGGAATTAAATCCCAACCTGGTGGGGTATGCATAAGCGTCGGGAATGGACTCTGGAGGTGCTCCTAGTTGTTCAACATATCGAGGATTGTCCTCCAACCCCACTTGAGAACTCACCCGCTGACAGATGGACTTTACACCAGATGCAGGTATATCCTTCCACTCATTATCTCCATCCTCATCCACAAACCTTCTGGATAATAAGTCGGCATCTGTGTTGTTCTTTCCAGGCCTATACTGGATGCTGAAATCATAGGTGGAAAGAGCAGCAAGCCACCTGTGGCCGGTTGCATTTAGCTTAGCCGAGGTCAGTACATATGTAAGGGGGTTGTTGTCGGTTCTGACAGTAAACTTAGCCCCATATAAGTAATCGTGGAATTTGTCCATGACTGCCCATTTTAGGGAAAGAAATTCAAGCTGATGGATGGGGTACCTTTGTTCCGCAGTTCTCAACTTCCTACTGGCGAACGCCACTGGGCGCAACCCTTCAGGGTATTCTTGGTATAACACAGCCCCTAGACCCTTTAAGCTGGCATCCACATGCAGAATGTAGGGCTGGCTGGGGTCTGCAAAGGCTAAGACAGGAGCATGTGTCAAGCAATGAATTATCTGCTGAAAAGCGGTGGTGCAAGAGTCATCCCATCTATCTCCAAAGGGCTCTGATTCTTTGAAATAAAAAATTTTCTTTGCTGGCATTCTTTCTTTTCATTGTTGGAGCATAGCCCCTAGTGAGCTCTGTCAGTGGCCGTACGATGGAAGAGTAATTAGCAATGAACCTGCGATAGTACCCACAGTATCCTAGAAACAAGCGCAGAGACTTCAAGTCGGTTGGTTGAGGCCAGTGGGTCACCGCTGCAATCTTGTCCGGATCTGTTGCTATTTCCTCTTTGGACACTAAATGACCCACGTACTTGACTCGGTTCTGGCAAAAACAACACTTATCTATGGATACCTTTAGCCCGGCTTCTTCCAACCGATCTAACACTTTCATGAGCCTCTCCTCATGTTCCTCCAGGGACTTTCCAAAGACTATTAGATCATCCAGATAAACCAAAACTTGGAGTAGATTCATGTCACCGACAACTCTTTCCATTAATCTCTGGAAAGTTGCAGGAGTTACAGTTACCCCTTGGGGCATCCGCTCGAATTGATAGAAGCCAAGTGGGCAGATAAAAGCAGTTTTTCCTTTGTCTGCTTCGGCCATAGCTATTTGATAATAGCCACTTCTTAAGTCTAAGACCGAAAACCACTGACTACTCACTAGGCAGTCCAATGCATCATCCACTCTTGGAGTTGTGTATTGATCAGGAATTGTTCTTGCATTCAGTGTGCGGTAATCAATACACATACGGACTGCTCCGTTTTTCTTCCTGGCGATTACAATTGGAGATGCATATGGACTATGCGACTCCTTTATAATGCCCACCTTTAAGAGGTCTTGAAGATGTTTCCTTACGTCGTCTATATCCGCAGGGGCTAACCGCCTAGAGCGTTCCCAGAAAGGTCTTGGATCTGTAAGACGGATACTATGCTCTATCCCCTTAGCAAGGCCCACATCCCACTCCTGAAGTGAGAATACTTTTGTTCTCTTGCTCAGCTGTTGTTGCATTCTTTTTTTCCATTCTTCTGGAATGGTCGAATCTCCAAAATTGAACCGATTTGGATCAATAACTTGGTCACAAGGTTCACTTACAGGGGAAGGGCTGACTGGATCGGCTAGGTATAGATAACCGAGGACAGTCCCTACTGGAAGGGTAACTTCTTTCATTGATTCATTTTGCACCAGCACAATTAACTGGCGATTTTCGATTGCATAAGTTGGAACTATGCTTGTTTGCACTAATACTCCGGCTGGAAGTGAAGTCACAGCAGAGGCATCTACCATCAGTATGGTTTTACCAAGACATTCAGTCATTTCCACCTCACCTTTGACACAGCCCCCTCCTCTTGGTGGAAGAGTCAGGGGATCCGGACCTGTCCACCTCACATATCCAACAGCCTCATCCATGTCAAAAGGTATGGTACCTGTCTCAGAGGGGGACTCAACTTGAATACTTAAGGTATGTGTAATATCTGTCCCTGTTGTTCCTTTACATAATTGGGCTAAGCGAGTAAATAGACTGGCATTTGTGCCGATGATCACCGCAGTTTGGTCAGGGCTTGTTGGACCAGGACAAATCAGTGCCAGGACTGAGAGACTTTCTGTGCCACCTAGGGATTTTTCAGAGAATTCAATATCCACTACTACATAACCGATATATGGATAACTGGAATCACTTAAACCCCATAAAGCCAAACCAGACACAGGATGGATTGGAACTTCTGGTAGATATCTTTTGTACCACTTCTCAAAGATTATGGTCACTTGGGACCCGCTGTCCAACAAAGCAGAACATGGCTGCCCATTTACATGCAACTGTACCGTAGAGGGAGGTCCGATCAGTCCTTCTGGAATTTGTTTCCCATAAACTGAACTGACAACACTCTTTTTCGCTGAACAGGACGCATTACTTTTTTCTGTTTCTGAGGACATTTCTTTTTGTCCCCATTTCATCTTTCTGTTTGACCGAATCAGTTTTTGAATTACTTTATCTTTGTTCTCAGGGTTTTGACATCTTGGGGCTATATGCCCATCCTCTCCACAGTTGTAGCAAAAATACTCTTCGGCCTCAGTGTACTGCTTCCTTGGACTGACCAGTGGTTTCCTTGAAGTAGTGGCCTTCAGAGATAACATTGAAACCCCATCTGTATGACTGTCTTTACCAGTAATTTTCCGTTGAGGGCTCTGCACTTGTTTCTTTAAAACAGCCATGTCTCCATCCTGTCTGGGATCACTGACGTTTGGTTTTGAACTAAGGGTTGGCTTGTGATGCACCGCTGTTACCATAGTGGCAAACTGGGATTTTAAAAAATTTAAATTTATTTAAATTTAATTTTCCATAGTGTGCAACTGGGATTTTTGACCCCTCTGGATCACTTTGCTTGGGGGGGGGGCCCTTTTTTTTTTCCCCCAGGCCTTTTTTTAATTAAACAACTCAAGAATTAGGACGTTTTCTTTCTTTCCAGTCTCATAAGAAAATCGCACTGACTTAAAAGTGTTCTAGGCCTGCCTCTGTGCTGCAATGCCCTCTCTTGCTGCAACAACCGTAAAGCGAAATACAAGTCATCACCTGACTCTGCAGATCCAAAAGCTTGCTCTAGAGCATTCAAGTACTCTTCTGGAGTAACGTCAGTTTTAGAATCACAAACAGCTTTGACGATTTCCAATCCAGGCCCTCTCAAGCTTTTGATAATTCTCTTTTTTTTCTCTTTTGCCGCACATTCACTTTCCTCCACCATCAGCCATGCTTGTTCTATCCAGTGTTCAAACTGTTCCTCACCTGCAGGAGTAGGTATGGTTCCCGAAAACATTCTCAACCTTCTGTAACCTCCCATTTCGGTTGAAGTTTTTCCTGTTTTTTCCAGCAGGTCGCAGACAGCTCGGATAATAGCATCAGGCGCAGAGTTCTCAGAAACAGCGGATGAAAACATGGCCTGAATGTCCTCAGCTGACCTTCCTTCACTCTGCAGTAAGTTGTGCACTTTTTTAGCAAAATCCTCAGAAATAGTATCACCCCCTCTTGAAATGACAATTTTCCATGGTTCTGCTCCAGACACAGGCAAGACTTCAGGAGGTTTTACGTTTGGATCTATTTTCTCCTTACATTCACAGAGAACAAGAAAACACTTACTCGCACTCGGCCAAGGCACTTAATTGTTTGCATTGTTTCTTCGATCTGTGTTATTTCCAGATCTTCTGGTACAAAAACCATTAGAGCATGGTTTTCACTCAAGGCTTCCCCCTTGCACCAGCCCCTAAGCTCATCTCTAAACTGAGTCATTTTGTTGGTGTCTTTTTGTGTTTTTCCTTATTTTATCTATCAAAGTTACATCTCCTTGTTAAAACTAAATAATATCAGAGAAAATTTAAAAATCCCAGCAGTGCCTCCATTTATGTAGCGGCCCGATCCCTTAACGTGAGCGGATGGGGCCCTGGATTCGTTAGTTGTCAGATCTCCCTAAATATCCTCGGAATATTAGTAACGTTGTTCTAATAACCCCTTAATTTGGCTACTGATATGCATCTAACCAATAAAAAAAACCCCACACACCTTCAGTGAAATAAAGCTTAGGTTAACTTTACTTGGATTCAATTAAATAAAATTTAGAAATATGACAGCCCAGCACCAAAAGAAATTCTAAGTAGCAAATGACAAACTGTCCCAAATATCACAACAAAAAATATTAATGACGTGCTTTTTACATGAGTCCAGCCAAATCACACCAATTAGTTTACTCAAATGTCCCAACTGCAATCAAACAATTTTCCTTGTTCAAAAAGTAAAAAAAAAAACCCTGTTGCAGGCCTGATATGATGCTAGGGTTCGTTGAGGCACAAACGATTTGCCGCTTTGCTCAATGAGCAAACAAATTAAACAATTGTTTTACCGGCACTGGCCGTGGCTGTTATTCCTGTGACACGTTTTCAGACGCGAAGGATTTCAGGCCTGGAAGAAAGGACGGCAGGTCGGTGATTCTGTCCCGCGCGGCCAGAGGAACCACAGAGAGTTCCTGGTATCTCAGGGTGCTATCTGGGATGCTTCCTGTAGCTCAGGCTGTTCACAACCGCGAACTCGTGAGTCTCTCCCGGGGGAGTTTAGCGCTGATTCGTAAAAATCAGCCGTGCCGCTAGTTGTCCGATGATCCTTGGGGAAATTTCTATCCCCTTGCATACAAACAACTTTAACCAACTCTAACTTAGTTCTCTTTTCGACAACCTTTATAGGATGGTATATTTACGCCCTCAAACCACAACACGTGTCCCCTTGAGCCTTCACCTCTCTCCTCTCCGCCCCTCCCCTGTTCCATCAATCTCCTCCAATCACAACCGGTAAGTAAGTGTTCTATCATACACTTCCTCTTTTTCCAATCAAAATTACCTTTTACATATAGAAATTTAGAGAAACAATACATGTAACAATAAATACAAAATATTAAAAAAATAAAGATAAAGAAACATTAAGAAATCAAATAAATTAAACCTTAGCTGGGCTTCAGATAAATAACGTAAAGGTACTTACAGCATCATCGCTTGTTTTGTCTGTAATACTAATCGCCCATTATGTGTTAAATGTACCATCACAATCTAAAGGAATAAACTGCGGGATGTCGCCTGTGGTGGACACTGTATCGGGCTGTTATGAATAACGCAGTGAAGGGAACTTCAGGTATGAGTGACAAGCATTTCTCATGGATCAGGAGGTCAGTGAAGAGGACAAACTTACTGTTATCAAACCCGCGGGTGTGATAACAGATAGAGTCTCAGTTATTGACCACAGAGCATGTGCAGAGGTATCTTTTCATTTTGAATATTAGCCGCAGACAGCTGTACCAATCCATCTTACTGGGTGTTTTATAGATTTATAGTAGATTTGTTAGTTTCTGTTTTATGGTGAAGTGCTTCAATAAAACAAATCAAGTTTTATTAAATAAAAAACAATAAAAGTGCCTTTACATTGTGGGTTTCATCACCATGAAAATGATTATGATCTCTGTGTGACATACATGTGCCACATTTAGCCAGAATGGTTCATTTTCATGTCAGTTGTGTTCCTGTTGGTCACTTGTTAGTGTGCTGTGTTAGCAGCGCAACAAGTCATTGAGTTCGAGTCCTGGAAAGACACATGCTTAAAAAAGATGTACACTTTGAATGCATTGTAAAGTGCTTTGGGTTAAAGCTTCTGTCAATGCATACACCCAGGAGGCCAGTGACGATGAGAGAAAACACAACAAGCTTCTAGAAGCTATTAGTTCTCTGGGTGGAAGGAGGAGGTGTGAGATCTGTGGTGCAGTATAACAGTGTCAGATTCAAGAGCTTGATCTTGAATTGGTTCATTGGTTCTTGTTTAATGAAAAATCAGACTGAATGTTCTGAACAGGTCAATGCAGAGGATGACAGAACACTTCAGTCTTTATTCACTCAATATGTCCATCAAAGTGGCCATTTCTGCCTTAAGTGTATCTTTGTTCTTTCTAATAGGTGCTGGAGACAAAGTTGACCTTTCTGATCTTCTGGGAGTTGTGGAGAAAAATACAGGAGCTTCTAACAAGACCAAGAAACCACTGAAGAACCTGCAAAACAGAAAATGGACTTTGGAGCTCCCACGTAACAAAGAGGAGACAAAGAAGGTCCAAAAAATAGGACCTTTAGAATGATCTGATTCTTCGCTCGCCAACAGTATAACTAATTCCATCTTCCAGCTGAGATGATTTTAACAACATAAATATCCTGCAGGTGACTGTTTACCAGGGTAAATATTTTCTTCTGTCTATGACTCTGCTGAAGTTTCTCTGTGTTGTAGTGACAGATTCAAAGAAGCATAGCCTATGAGAAGACTGTTAAAGAAGTGGGCCACTGGCAGGGCATTAGTGTGCAGAACCAGAAGGCTGAGCAGCTGGTGTTTCCTCTGAAGCAGGAGCCCTCAGGACCCAAACGAGTCAAGCAGGTTGTGGCTGGATGGAAGGTGAGGAAGTTATTTCTGTTTTAGGGCTGCGTTTTATCTTGCAAAATAGTGCAATATGCAATAATGTGTAGAGTTTGTAAAATTTAAATTATGTGGAAATATATTTAAACTAAAAATTATGCAACCAGCATGTTTTATCTTTGTGAAAAAACACATGCATGGACCTAGAACTGACTACACATAACTTTCTGAAGTATTGAAATCTTATTGTAAAACATTGCATTTTTTTGGCAGTACTTTTAATATATTTGGGATATTTCAATATCTCTTGCAGCAGTAGTGTGTTTGTTGATGTGTATTTTAGCAGTGTAATAGTTCTGACTAATGGGGGCAAACAATATAAACTGTATACATTCTTTTTTGGGAATTGTTTTATCCATATTTGTGATTCTCATATTAAGTTGTAATTATTATTTTTTTGCCTGTTAACCTGCTTATAATTTGATCATGTGTGTGTCCTGTGTGACAGATTAAAACACCTCTTGAGCAAGAGATTTTTAAACTCTTGCACAACAACAGACAGCCGGTTCTTGACCCTGTCCTGAATGCTGTGGAAGAGGTCTGCACTGAAGGTCATAATTCTGGAGGAGATCTGACTTCTGCATTACCACACAGATTACAGAAACGTTCACATCACTCTCTTACAGTGTAGAACAGTGTTGGCAGTTTGACCAAATCACATGTCCCGCTATAGTCATTTTTAAAAAATCTAGTCATTTAATATGATGGCAATAGTATACAGAACTATATAGTTATTAAAGATTCAATGGAAAATTGAATGAAAAACTGTTATTGAAGGTATGCATGCACAAACTGCATCACTGCAGCCTTTTGTTCTTATTAGTCTCATTATTAGTCAAGGATTTGGTTTGTATTTGTCAGTTTATGTGTCAGTTTGTTTCTGATTTCAGTCTAAGATCCTTCAGGCAGAGATGCAGATGGTGAGAGCGCTGCAGTCGTACTACGAGGCAAAAGCCAAACGAGAAAGAAGAATCAAGAGTAAAAAGTGAGTCACATAACACACATCACATTCGAAAAACATACTTTGTAGTGCAATTAAAAGTTGAATTAGGTAGTAGCATTGTAGTCTTTTATTGTCTTCCCAAGGTTGTCACGAAAATGGGTGCAATCATTGATCATTGGCACTCGAAGAGGACTTTGTTAATGATAAGACCACCAGACCAGCATAAGAAGGCCCAGCCATCTTACTGCGAGAGGACAAGAGAAGAAACATCTGTCAGATTGAGCTGCAACAATGACTAAGTAAATGTGATTCTGGGAAATTGTTTCAATAAGACATTGTTATAATAAAGTTATAAAAACACTTTAAATTATTTCCCTGCGAATCATAAGCCCTTATACACATGCACCTTTTGATAAATGTACCAGATCGGCTCTTCACACATGTAGTGCTTTTCTGTCTGAATTTTTCTGCTTCAGTCTGTCACAGTGTCAATCCTCAGTGATGTCACCTGTGCTCACTTTAAGTTTTAAAAGTGTTCGTGTGTGGACACATTGGCAAAGGACTGTGCGCCTGAAAGAGTTAATGTGGTTAACAATAATTGTGATTCAAAAGCTGGATAAATGTAACCCGTTTCCACACGCTGGAAGTCGGACTTTCTCTGTAAACAGTGGGAGTGCAGTGACCTATATAAGCAGCTGATGCTCTCCACTGCCCCCTGCTGTTTATGTGGCATTCAACACAATGAGGTCAGTTGTGCTCTTATGTCACCTCAATAGTTCTGAACCTTCTGAGGTTATCAGAGAAATCCAGCAGACTGTAATCTGCAGGTTCTGTTGTGTTTTATTAGTTCAGAAATGTTCTTTAGGGTATTTCTGACCTGAGCAGCTGTTTGTAAGTATATTACACTTTCAACTGCTTATACACTTAAGAGTGCTATTGGCATTATCAGAACCAAATAAACACTGTATTTATATCAGGATACAAACCACTATCTGCTTTATGGAGCATATGACAGTTTTGATTTATGTATAATAACTAGTGGTAGGAAGTAGCTAACTGCAAGTAGCGACAATACTAAACTAACTACATTTTTTGTAGCTTGACCATAGCTCAGTTACTTGTAAAGCAGTGTATTTTTGTAGATAAATACATTTGACCATAGCTCAGTTACTTGTAAAGCAGTGTATTTTTGTAGATAAATACATTTGACCATAGCTCAGTTACTTGTAAAGCAGTGTATTTTTGTAGATAAATACATTTTCCAGCAAGACCAAAAGCTATATTCCATTTTGACAAACCAGCAATGCTTTGAAGCAGCACAGCGCCACCTTTCTTAGACTAAAATGCCCCCTTAAAAATGATCACTATTACCATCTAAAGAACTTGGGAAAGTACATCATTGTGCATTGTATTGTGTGTAGTGAGCGCCATGTTTTAGGACATGCTCATCAGGATATTAGTCCACAGCTACAATAAACAGAAAAACAATAATGAATGATGATCAAGTGCAAGATTCTATATGAAGAGAATCTCCACAGGGAAGCAGAGTAGTGCTGAGAAATAAAATCTTAGAATAAAGAAAATTAACTAGACTCAACCCATACAAACAAAGATCTGTGTTCTTAATAGTTTAATGTTGTCTTCCACCTTGTAACGACCAAACTTTGTGTTTGCACACATCACATGATTGTGTGGTTTGCCCTTTAAGAGCCCGAGAGCTTTGCTTGTAACACGCTTTGTGATAATGGTGTAGAAGATTGTGTGACTATGATGAGAGCTATGATGTTAAAGGATATGTCCACCCCTTAATCAGGAAATCAACATTTCCTGATAATTTACTCACTCATAACTCATAATTTACTTAGTCATCCAAGTTTGTTTTTCTTCTTCAGTTCAAAACATTACAGAATTTTTCTTCATCTAATGCAATTCAACAGAATTCACTGTTTCCGTGTAGCTTCAAATTACTCTTGACCCTAGCTGATGAATAAATGTCTTGTCTAGAGACACATCAGTCATTTTATGAAAAAATAAACTCTGTGATGTGCGTCCCTGAACTCACACATAACATATAAATGTATGTTATAAATGTAAATGAATATTTGAGGGTTTTGTCTGGACTACAAAATGTGGTACAGAGCCAAACTAACAGAACTTAAGTTGCCTTCCATTACAAGCTATAGATAGATCTTAGCTGGCTAAATGACACTTTAAATAATAGACATCTGAGCTAGTTATCTTTTGTAAAATATTCTAGCAGAGGTAGAAACCAAAGGTACTATATAGCCAGAGTTGTATAACCACAAGTCTTGTTGTCTGCCAGTGAAACATGCAGATTGAGTGACAAATCTGAAACCAGAAATTTCCCTTTTCTCTCGTGTGTGTGTTTTACTGCCTATTGTAATATCTCTAGTAGAAGGTCCTAACAATACTTGTCTTTTGTTTGAAGGTATGAGGTCTGGTCACACAGACAGTTCTTTGGGTTAAGAATGTAGAATGTTAGCATATCAACATCAGCCCAGAAGAACTGTGCAATAACCACCACCACCGTCAATAAACTCTTTCCCAGCAAGCAGTTCATTTCCCTACACTGCTAACAGCTCATAACATTTTCAATATATTGAGGTCCCAAAACACATTTCTTATGTGAGATAACCATTATTGGCCCACCATCACATTTCAAATTATTCTTAAATGTCGTCATGGTTTGAGTTATGTAAACGTTTGTGAAATGAACGACAGTTGTTTAAATATATATAGTGACCCCAAAAGTATTTGAACAATAGCACAAGCATACTTTTTAAACAAAACATTAATTTTACAAAACACTTGTTACATTGTAAATAAAACCACATAAAAATGATATGCGGTTCATATAAAAATGTTTAGATATTTCGTTTTTATAACCTTTGCTTGTGTGAGTTTCATTTTGAGAAACTGACTTAGTGCCAAGAAGATTTTTTGTGACTATATGAAATAAAGTCTAGTATCATTTGCAGATGCCATTTGCTTTAATCTTTTGTTATAATTTAATGCTATTATATAATAGTAATTTTCATACTATTTTCAAGTGTCCAGATACTTTTGGGGTATGTCTGTGTATGTTGTCTAAATAAAAAAACATTTATTTTCTAAATAAAATGTATTTTTATACAAGACAAACAGTTGCCTTAAAAAAACATATTTATCAAAGGTCACATTCATACATGTTCTGCCCCAACACAACTGCTGCAGTGAGACAGCCTGAGTCTGGCAAGGAAATTGAGATTTTCAGGCTTGTTTTCTTTATGACAGTGTGTCTTTGTTCATCTGTCCAGATCAATGACAGATTCCTGAAACCAAGAAGAGTTTTTTGGAAAACCATCTCACCTGACACTTCATGAATACTTCATGCAGGGGAGGGCAAATTGGCGTATTGCCTCTGTGACTCAGCAAAAAGGCTTTCAAAAGTCGATCGTCCAGCACGAGTTCTGGAGAATCTGTGTTTAATGTAGTTTGTGTTGGATGGTTTTCTTGAAAGAGCTTCAGGAAACATGGATGTTGTGCTTTTGGCATTCGTCATACTGCAGGTTTTGACCTGTGCTACAAGCTTTCCAAACGGGGCACCAGCATCAGCATGTGTAGATATGATGCCGAGACATGGAGATGTTCAACCACAGGCAGCACCTGCTCCATACAAAATCCACCCCAGCAGCAGCGCCTTTCAGACTGGCAAACCTTTCACAGGTAGGAGACAGATAAAGCTGCTAGAGTTGGTTTACTTTGGATGATGATCCTTCCCATCCTTACAACCATTTAAAATCAGCTGTTATTCTTGTAATAAAAAGTATTTTATTTTGTGAATGCTATCAGGTCTTGACACTAATTGATATTCCAGGTTGGAAAAACCTATGAACAATGCAGAAAAATGTTTCAATACATTTATTAGGGAATTTCACATAGAGCTAACTTGTGAAGCACTTGCCAAGCCTTAAGTCACCATGAAGAAAATATTTGTGCTACATAACTGCATAATTGTAATTGTGAAACACAATCTAATTTCTTGCTTGATCTTTATTCTCATCTATGTGTATGTACCTTTGTTTTTTCAGACACTGAGTAGTCATGTCTTTTTTAATCACAAATGCCAGAATGGGGATAGGGTGTTAATAGCATTGCTAATGGAAAATGTTTGTTCATTAGTTGTAATTAAAGGGCCAGACTATCGTGGTGTGCTGCTGGAGGCTCGATCTGGTACAGACTCTAAGACAATAGGTACCTGGCATGCACCACCAGCCAACACAAAGTTCTTAGAGGTGAGACGCTGAGCTGATGATGTTGTATTTCAGGACAGTAACAACAAACAAAAGCCCTGCCAGACTTTCAACAGAAAATATCTGACTGTCCTCTTACACAAAATTATGATTTTCCATGTTGTGAGATTCAGGCAGTATTTACTGTATATAATAAGACTGCAGCATTATTATTTTTGTTGTTACAGTAATACAATGAGCGATCTCATGTTGACAGTCCTGCACTTGTTTTCTAGTGTTCAGGAAACAAACAAGGTGCCATCACTCATGAAAACACCAACATCAAAAACAACTCCACCGTCTACACATGGATCCCACCAGTCACAGTCACAAGCGTTTACTTCATGTAAGTGTGACCAGTAATAATCTCACAATGTTGTGTGGATGTTACACACTGTAATGTTACACACTAACACTGTAGTGTTAGAGTGAATATTTTAAAAAGAATATTTTATCTCTATCATTAAACCTTAACCTATAACTTACCCCTAAAAATAAAGAAATTAGTGGAATGACTATAGTGAGTTTATGAAATCATCTGTAGAGATAGTTAATATTAGATAGTTAATGAATATAAAAACATCTGTAGAGATAGGTAATATTAGATAGTTTATGAATATGAAATCATCTGTAGAGAAAGTTAATATTAGATAGTTAATGAATATGAAATCATCTGTAGAGATAGGTAATATTAGATAGTTTATGAATATGAAATCATCTGTAGAGATAGTTAATATTAGATAGTTTATGAATATGAAATCATCTGTAGAGATAGGTAATATTAGATAGTTTTGAACCAATCCTAATCTTAGATAGTTTATGAATATGAATCATCTGTAGAGAAAGGAAAAAATAGATTGTTTTTGAATATGAGATCATCTGTAGAGATAGGTAATATTAGATAGTTAATAATATGAAATCATCTGTAGAGTAGGTAACATTAGATAGTTTATGAGAATCAGAAAAAAAAAAAAAAAAAAAAAAAAAAAAAAAAAAAAAAAAAAAAAAAAAAATAAAAAAAAAATATTTTATAAAAAAAAAAATATTTATAAAAAATTTTAAAATTTTAAAAAATTTTTTCTTCTTTTTTGGGGGCATTTTTGCCCCAAAAGGGAACTGTGTACTGGGTACATGTGATGTCAGAAACTCTGAACCAAAGTGAGTAAACATGGAAACAATCAGAACATTCTTCAGTTAAATACATTAAATGTAAAATAATTGTTTTACAATTTTTTGACATCCGTGTTTGTGATGTTATTTTTTTCATCAGGTGACGCAGGAGGAATGTTGATGAACGTAAATGATAGCGCTCACACACAGACAGCGACAGCTTCTGCTGTTCTTGGCTTACTCATCCTGCTGGCAAATGTTTAGTATCTATTTGTATAAGAGTCCTGATACAGGTCCTGTAGTTGAAGAAGACCCAGATGAAGTAAAAAATACTAGCTCAGAAACGCTGGATAAAATAACAAGTCAACATGAAATACTGACACATGGATTTATTTGTCTTATATTAAAGTGACACTTCATACATAATAAAGAATACATGTTCTTGTATATATATATAATGTCTCTAAATATTACACTTTTATTGAAAATGGTAGATGGGATAAGTGTTTATATGTAGAGTTTTAAGAGTCAGTCCAAACACTGATATGGCAACACATTAGCAAAATGTTACCCATGCAATATAACTTCACCCATTCGCCATCACTATCAATAATGCATAACACACTACTGGTTAAATATTACGGTCACTTATTCTTTATTCATACTTTTCACACTTACGAATAGTAAACGTATTAAAACCATGGAATAACACAAATGTAATTATTGGAACTGGGCTGTGACTAAAAACATTCAAAATAAATCAAGGCTGTGTTAGATTTCAGCATCTTTCAAAATAGTCACGCTTAACCTAGAATTTGTAAAAATGTTCTTGTCACATTTCATCACCCAGTTTCTTGACTCAGAAGATTTGTAGGCAGTATTAAAAGTTATCATGTATGCTGAGCTCTTATTGGCTGCTTTTCCTCCAAGTCATCTATTTCAAAAACTTTTCTTAACAAAATCAGTTGAACGGGAGATCAATCCCAGCGTTCTATTTCACATACTATCCATCCTAAATAGTATTCGAAATATTCTGTCCCAAATCATAGTGTTGAAATGAGTATTCCTAAAGCTACAATCCATAACTTTTACCTCTCTGTCACCATCTCTGTGTATGAGTTTCAGTTCTAAACAGCTGCTGCAAGAACAAACTACAAACACCATCATTCCAGCACCCACACCTGCAAACGTCTTTCTCTTTACAGACATGACATAACCATTTATTTACAGACATGACATAACCATATACTTCAGTGGCACATCAGTGACAAACTTTTATGTCTATACAAAGTCTGAATCATTCTTCACCCATTCATGTTTCTTTACACCAAAGTGGGCTGTTCTTATTATGATTGTTTCTCTGTGTTTTATGATTTTATCACTGGTTTAACGTGTGTAGCACGCTGGAGAGCTACACACCAGAGCAACCACCATGTTATTTATTAACCACCGCTATTATTTATAGTCTATTTCATGTACAACCCCAAATCAGAAAAAGTTGGGACAGTATGGAAAACACAAATAAAAAAGAAAGTAGTGATTTCTAAATTTACTTTGACTTGTATTTCATTGCAGACAATACAACAGCACATTATTTAATGTGTTCCTCATGATTTTTATTGTTTTTTCTTCAAAAAAGGAGCAATTTAGGGCTAGAAATCAGGTCAATTGGTTAAATAATGATGTGATTTGAAACAGGTGATGTCAACATGTGATTGTAATTATGATTTGGTACAAAAGCAGCATCCAAGAAAGGTCTAGTCCTTTAGGAGCAAAGATGGGCAGATGATCGCCAGTTTGCCAACAATATGTAAGAAAATTATTGAAATGTTTAAAAACAATGTTCCTCAAAGAAAGATAGGAAGACATTTGCTTATTTCACCTTCAACAGTGCATAATTAAAAGATTCAAGGAATGTGGAGGAATTTCAGTGCATAAAGGACAAGGGCACAAGCCTAAGCTGAACAACCGTGCTCTCCGATCCCTCAGGCGGCACTGCATCAAGAATCGTCATTCATCTATAAGCAATATCACCACATGGGCTCAGGACTACTTTGGCAAACCTTTGTCAAGTACTACAATACTCGGAGGCATCTGGGATGGACCATCACACAGTGGAAACGTGTACTGTGGTCAGATGAATCAGTATTGCAGGTATTTTTTTGGAGAAATGGATGCCGTGTGCTCCAGACCAAAGAAGAAAAGGATCATCCAGACTGTTACCAGCAACAAGTCCAAAAGCCAGGGTCTGTCATGGTATGGGGTTGTGTCAGTGCCCTTGGTAAAGGTAACTTGCACTTCTGTGATGGCACCATTAATGCTGAAAAGTACATAGAGATTTTGGAGCACAATATGCTGCCTTCAAGAAGACATTTTTTTCAGGGATGTCCATGCATATTTCAACAAGATAATGCAAAACCACATTCTGCACACATTACACAGTCCTGGCTGTGGAGGAAGAGGATACAGGTACTTGACTGACAGTCCCGACCTGTCTCCAATAGAGAATGTGTGGCGCATTTTGAAGCACAAAATGCGTCAACGAAGACCCTGTACTGTTGCCCACCTTAAGACTTGTTTGCAGCAAGAATGGGACAAAATTACACCTGAAACACTTCTTCACTTGGTGTCTTCAGTCCCTAAACGTCTTTTAAGTGTAGTGAAAAGGAATGGCAACATTACAAAGTGGTAAATGCTTTACTGTTCCAACTTTTTTTTTAAAATGTGTTGCAATGTTTTTTTTGAAGATAAAACAATATAAATCATGAGGAACACATTAAATAATGTGCTGTTGTATCGTCTGCAATGAAATACAAGTCAAAGTAAATTTAGAAATCACTACTTTTTTTTTATTTGTGTTTTCCATACTGTCCCAACTTTTTCTGATTTGGGGTTGTATATATGGCCATCAGATTACCGTACACTGCATGACCAATGACACACAACATAGCTGAAATTCGAACCTAAGAAAAGAGGCTCAAATATGGATAAAATCCACACATGTATGCCAGGCTTAATGTGGCAGCGCACGGTGCCAAAGGCACAATGACTTTCACATTACTGACGTCATAATCACACACTTTCACATTGACTGGTTTTCTGACCTTGGTTTCAGTTAAAGCTGTTTTTGTAATAGCAAGAATGTTTCATGATATTTGTATAGTTCTATAGCTCATAAGATTTCATGAGAAACATTTCAGTCAAGTGACTCCAGTGTAAATACATAAGCAATCAAAAGTTTGGATACGTCTGTGCATTCTGTATTACTAATTTCCACAAACTATGAAATAACAGCACAACTTCAAAAACCTGCATTCAATGCCTTCAGTAACACAAATACACCTGCATGTTCACAGATCTGCTGCATGTGACATATATGAAGCTTGGTCACATTACTTTAAATTAATCCTTCTCTTCATGACGCGCTACAGCTCAGGCTGAAGTGGACTGATGTCCTGAGAGCACTGGATAAGTGGCAGGAGTCAAGTTCAACTGCTGAAGCTGTGTCAGGGAGCCCTGCTGGTAGATGCACAACTATACCTGTTAACAGCCAATCAAAAGTAGCAGTGTATTCTGACACATTTTGTAAACATTAAAAATGAATGTTTTTGGAGAAGGTTCATTCAGACATAATATTGTTTATGTTCAGACAATTTAATATTTAGAACAGTCAGAAAATAAAATTAACTCAGGTCAGTCAAGCGTCAAATTTGACCTGTTATAAAATTAATAAAACTATTTTTACCTAATAAAACTATGCAATTATCAGTTTTCATAAAATGCAAAGTCTAACCCCACAGTTAAAGAGAACCGAATATGGCAGGTTACCACAGATGTCTGTAGGTTTATTCAGTAGAACGACTTTATTCAAGTCATGATTAAAAACAGACTAACAAGAGAACAGATAAAGTGCTCGCAACAGTAAACAGTGACAGGGACTCTGGGAGAAAGAAAAAAGAAAAGAATAAGCATTTATATATGCACCAACTGCAATGTAACTAATAGTGTCATACTAGTCAGACCACATAAGCAGGAGTCTAGCCAGATGCTGGTTTGAACAGGTTTATCAAACAGTGAACATTAAGAAGTTTAAATGATCTTTTTGAATTCATCATATAAAACCAGCACAAAGGCTCCGCCCATTCCTCTCAGCACATTGGACCAGGCACCCTTGAAGAAGGCTTTTGCACCTTCATCACGCGCGATCTTCCTCCAGCAGTCGATGGTGCCGCTATACATAATGTCAGCTGAAACAAAAGAAAACTTGGGGGTCAGAAGTTAAACACTTACAATACCATTACATTAAAGAGTGAAAATAAGTCAAACGGTCGGAAAATTAAATATATCAGTTCTGTATAGACTTTGGGAATAAATGGGTATAAAGTACCTCCTTTACGTCCAGACTGCATCATCATACGACGCCGAACTGTGTCAAAGGGATACGACGTGAAACCGGCGACAGCAGTGACTGTCTGGGCGATCATCCAGCTAACCACAATGTGTGTGTTCTTGGGGTCAGGCAGCATACCTGTAAAACACGTCTTATGAAGGGTGTGGGACAGAATCAGAACAAGATTTGCGAGATTTTATAAAACTACAGTCATCTATGAAAGGCTAAACCTCATTTAAAGGGGCACAACGTAATTGCAATTTTGTTTCTCTGTTCCTAAACATCCTGATATGACTGCACTTGCCTCTCTGCTGCCCCCATAAGATCTGGAGTTTTGAGTCGATAACACTGATGGACAAGTGCACAACATCAGGAATGTCATATGACCTTAACATGACAGCTTTTTGACTGAAATCTGAGTCAATGTCTTTTCTGTCACCTCATGAAACGCTTTAGGTAAAAAAAACACAGACAGCACTGATTCTACTCCTAAACATCAGAGCAACTCACCTTTGGCAGTGTCATAGATGCCGAAGTACGCCGCTCTGTAGATAATGATGCCCTGCACAGACACATTGAAGCCCTGATACAAGCCCTTCAGACCATCAGACCTGAAGATCTTCACTAAACAGTTACCAAGACCTGTGAACTCTCTCTCTGCACCCGCCTTCCCGACATCAGCCGCCAGACGGGTTCTGGCAAAGTCAAGTGGGTAGACGAAGCAGAGAGAGGTCGCTCCAGCCGCACCACCAGAGGCCAGATTACCAGCGAAATAACGCCAGAACTGTGTGCGCTTGTCAACACCATCCAGGAAAATCTTCTTGTACTTGTCCTTAAAAGCAAAGTTGAGAGCCTGTGTTGGGAAGTACCTGATAACATTGGCCAGGTTTCCTCTCCAGAAGGACAGGAAGCCCTGCTCCTTGGGAATACGCACCACACAGTCCATAATACCTTTGTATTGTTTGTCAGCTGTTATCTGTTTGCTGGCATGTTGGACCTTTAGGAAAAGAAGAGAAAAAATATTTGACATGATGAATATTTGATGAAACACAGATTTAGATTTGATACACATATACAATTTTGGATATATCTGATATACATATAAATAATTTTGCTTCAACATTTAGGAATACACTAGGTAGCATATTGATTGCCTTAAAGTTAGCTGATAACTAATAATCACAATTGAATGTCATAGGGCTGTCCGCCGTAGTAGGAGATCAGGGTAAGAATGTGGATTCTGGCAGGACACCAATAAGAGAACAATCGTGTTATATAATAAGCATTAACTACTTTCATTCTTTAAACAGACCACCATGTGGACAACTTAAGACAAAGTTTAAGACAACTATAACCCAATAACTTATATAGGAGAGAGAGAGAGAGAGAGAGAGAGAGAGAGAGAGAGAGAGAGAGAGAGCGCTCGTACCTGCAGCAGCAGCTTGACTCTCTCGATCGGAGCTACGGCTGTTTTGGAGATCGCTGCGGAGATTCCGCCGGCCAGGAAGTCCTTGGCGAAGGAGATCGCGGTGTCACTCATGATGGTGATGAGGGTGATGATGGGATGAGAAACTCCGTCTGATGTCGCTTTACAGACCAGATCAGGAGATGACGAGCGCTCCGCACATCAGGAAGAAGACGCGCTGCTGACGTCACAGGGTGTTCTTCAGCAGCCCCGCGCGACACGCCTTTAATTCCCGACCTGTAACAATAAACACGGAAACGTTTCACAAGTGAGGATGCTCTCAGAAAAACATCTCTGTGTATGTTCTCTCGTTTCAGACCTTGTTTTTATAACAACATTGTATTAACCGGATTGATCTTTGATTACGATTGATTATAAATGAACATAAACTCGCACCTGTGACCTCATTACATCAGTATCACTGCGCCTCTGCGTCTGCTGGAGTGGAAGAACTACATTCCGCGGCGGAAGAATACTGTATTGTTATCAATATCACTACACATGTTGTTACACATCGTTTCGTTTATTTTATAAAGTCAGTCAGTGTAAAGCGCTGGGGTTTAACACGTCTACATTACACTGGAGTCTGTGCTGTGACCGCTTCACAGATCTGACTGCTGTAGTTACTGCACACTGCAGGTTAACAGGCCATTTATATGTGACTGTGAACAGCAACACTTCACAGTGCTGTCAGTGATTTATACAGCAGATCGGCATCAATACACTACACTCAGTCAACACTTCTGGATAAACATAAGATCACTGCTTTTAGTTTATATAACAGTAAACTTTGGCAGTTAGAATAAAGAATAAATGCTAGAAATGGTTTGTCTTCTGCTATTTGCCTTTCTAGCCTGCAGGCCAACTGTGAAGGGCAGGGACTGTGGAGGAACCTGACTGAAACAAGTTTATCTTGCAGATTATGAAGTTCCTGCCCCTGTATCATATCTGTTTAAACCACATACTTCCATTACTACAGAGTGTTTACAGTACACAAATGTCCTGTTTCCATATAATAACCACATGACCACATTTCTTAAATAACAGCTTCTTGAAACATGGAATCCTGCATCCCAAAATGTGATAATAACAGATGTAATAAACAAACAAAGGTGTAATAACATCTTTTCCTCATTCATTATTTAATCAAATGATGAATATGTATCAGCTGGGACATAGCTGCATTTTAGTTCCTCATATAATGTGCTCTGATCTTCATCCAAGTTTTTATATTAATTATAGACACTCGTCTTTTCAAATATTTATCTGCATTGAGGATTATTTTTGGACCATTCCTCCCTACAATCTGAGCTCATTTTCAGTGGGATGAACAAGTGCCCTTTATGTGATATTCCTTTAGTTTTCTTTTTAAATTTTACAGTTATTAAATACATGCCAGTCACAATATAATCTAGTGACACGTAAACCTAAAAATGTTGATTATACATCTTGTGGCCAGCAGATGGAACCATATCAAACGATACTAAAAAAGCAAAATACTCTTCATTCTTTAATCTTAACTTTTCAGAGAAAAATGAAAAATCCTCCAGCCTTTACTTGCCATCATATCATGCCAGTCCAAAGTTCAGACTTTCTGTGGGAAGGTCTAGCTTTTTAGTCAATGTGTCTTTAAGAGTACTTTTAAATTCACTTCATATAAACCTAAAAAAATTAAGTTAACATTTTAAAGTAATGGGAAAAACATTCCTGTACAAAATTGTTTTACAGTGTGGACAAACCAATGTAGACTATATGACATTATTTATTTTAAACACTAGCTGTTGTAGGGTCAGTTTTAAAGAGCAGTGAGAAGAGTAGAGGTAGAACATCAACTCGGCAAACTTTGTCTTAGTAAAAGTTTAATTTAGATTAACATATAAAAGTGAAATATACTAATATAATAATAGATGCTGCATACATTCAAAGATTGGGGTTCATATTTTAAGTGCTTTTCATTTATGATTAAAGGTGGAGAGGAGGGATGCGGGAAGCCTAACATAAATTTTGCCATGGGCCTCGTCTGGAATCTGCTCTATGTTTAAATGATCTTTTTGAATTCATCATATAAAACCAGCACGAAGGCTCCGCCTACTGCTCTCAGCACATTGGACCAGGCACCCTTGAAGAAGGCTTTTGCACCTTCATCACGCGCGATCTTCCTCCAGCAGTCGATGGTGCCGCTATACATAATGTCAGCTGAAACAAAAGAAAAATTTGGTGGTGACAAGTTAAACACTTGTAAAACTCTGAAATTCAAGAATGAACGTATCAAAAGGCCCACTAGTTAAAGCTGTCATCTTTGGATGAAATAAACTAAAGGTAATAATGTACCTCCTTTGCGTCCAGACTGCATCATCAAACAGCGGCGAACTGTGTCAAAGGGGTATGACATGAAACCAGCGACAACAGTGACCGACTGAGCAATCATCCAGCTAAACATAATGTGTGTGTTCTCGGGGTCAGGTAGCATGCCTGTAAAACACACACATCTTCAGAAGGAAAGGTGACAGAATAAGAAAAGAAATACATATTCATGATTTTATACAAGTGCAGTCATCTATGAAGGGCTTCACCTCACATTAAAGGCATGCAAAATAATTGCAATTTTGTTTCTCTGTTCCTAAACATCCTGATATGACTGCACTTGCCTCTCTGCTGCCCCCATAAGATCTGGAGTTTTGAGTCGATAACATTGATGGACAAGTGCACAACATCAGGAATGTCATATGACCTTAACATGACAGCTTTTTGACTGAAAGCTGAGTCAATGTCTTTTCTGTCACCTCATGAAACGCTTTAGGTAAAAAAAACACAGACAGCACTAATTCTACTCCTAAACATCAGAGCAACTCACCTTTGGCAGTGTCATAGATGCCGAAGTACGCCGCTCTGTAGATAATGATGCCCTGCACAGACACATTGAAGCCCTGATACAAGCCCTTCAGACCATCAGACCTGAAGATCTTCACTAAACAGTTACCAAGACCTGTGAACTCTCTCTCTGCACCCGCCTTCCCGACATCAGCCGCCAGACGGGTTCTGGCAAAGTCAAGTGGGTAGACGAAGCAGAGAGAGGTCGCTCCAGCCGCACCACCAGAGGCCAGATTACCAGCGAAATAACGCCAGAACTGTGTGCGCTTGTCAACGCCATCCAGGAAAATCTTCTTGTACTTGTCCTTAAAAGCAAAGTTGAGAGCCTGTGTTGGGAAGTACCTGATAACATTGGCCAGGTTTCCTCTCCAGAAGGACAGGAAGCCCTGCTCCTTGGGAATACGCACCACACAGTCCATAATACCTTTGTATTGTTTGTCAGCTGTTATCTGTTTGCTGGCATGTTGGACCTTTAGGAAAAGATGGAAAAAATGATCATGGAAAGAATATTTTATTGACATAATTCAAACAGGTTTGTGACTGGCTGTGGCCATAGCTTAAGAATTAGTATTCTTTATTATAAGTATACTTTTTTGAACCTCATTTAATTAAGTATACTTGAATTTTTAAGTACATTTTTAAATATACTTTATGTAGTAAATACTAGTACTAGTATACTTGTAAGTGCATTATTTCATTACCACTTGGGACTAATTTGGCCCCTTTTTTAAAGTTTTAAGTATACTTTGTGTAACAGTAGTAAACCTTGAGTACACGACTAAGAAGAAATACAAAAAGTAGGCTATATTTCTAGAAAGTACAGAAATACTTTATTTTAAATGTTAAAATATACTAATAGCACACTTAAAGTTTTGTAAGGGTTATGATGGCTCTCTCCTGTAATACGACTGTTGTATAAGCGATGAACAGAGCAGATTAATCAGAATATATTTAAGAATATAATATTATTATTATTAACTTATTATAAATGGCTGTAAAAACCTGCACGTCCCAAACGCTATTAAACAGCAAGTACAAATAAAACTGAACCAGGTTCAGGTGACAAGCTGGATGCGTCGTCATGGAAACTGAAATGCGATCTGCTGTAGCGGTGAATAGACCATCTGAAATGAATGCAGCAGCTGATCAAGAGTGAGCAGTGCTCACACAGACTGTGTGTCTATATTACTGTCTGCTTGACTCAGTGAAGATCCAGCAGCTGATCAAGAGTGAGCAGTGCTCACACAGACTGTGTGTCTATATTACTGTCTGCTTGACTCAGTGAAGATCCAGCAGCTGATCGAGAGTGAGCAGTGCTCACACAGACTGTGTGTCTATATTACTGTCTGCTTGACTCAGTGAAGATCCAGCAGCTGATCGAGAGTGAGCAGTGCTCACACAGACTGTGTGTCTATATTACTGTCTGCTTGACTCAGTGAAGATCCAGCAGCTGATCGAGAGTGAGCAGTGCTCACACAGACTGTGTGTCTATATTACTGTCTGCTTGACTCAGTGAAGATCCAGCAGCTGATCGAGAGTGAGCAGTGCTCACACAGACTGTGTGTCTATATTACTGTCTGCTTGACTCAGTGAAGATCCAGCAGCTGATCAAGAGTGAGCAGTGCTCACACAGACTGTGTGTCTATATTACTGTCTGCTTGACTCAGTGAAGATCCAGCAGCTGATCGAGAGTGAGCAGTGCTCACACAGACTGTGTGTCTATATTACTGTCTGCTTGACTCAGTGAAGATCCAGCAGCTGATCAAGAGTGAGCAGTGCTCACACAGACTGTGTGTCTATATTACTGTCTGCTTGACTCAGTGAAGATCCAGCAGCTGATCAAGAGTGAGCAGTGCTCACACAGACTGTGTGTCTATATTACTGTCTGCTTGACTCAGTGAAGATCCAGCAGCTGATCAAGAGTGAGCAGTGCTCACACAGACTGTGTGTCTATATTACTGTCTGCTTGACTCAGTGAAGATCCAGCAGCTGATCAAGAGTGAGCAGTGCTCACACAGACTGTGTCTATATTACTGTCTGCTTGACTCAGTGAAGATCCAGCAGCTGATC
Organism: Chromobotia macracanthus; assembly: GCA_036877525.1. Lineage (NCBI taxonomy): Eukaryota > Metazoa > Chordata > Actinopteri > Cypriniformes > Botiidae > Chromobotia > Chromobotia macracanthus. The sequence goes on along the minus strand of JAZGTH010000076.1, from coordinate 1,673,480 downwards.
AAGAGTGAGCAGTGCTCACACAGACTGTGTGTCTATATTACTGTCTGCTTGACTCAGTGAAGATCCAGCAGCTGATCAAGAGTGAGCAGTGCTCACACAGACTGTGTGTCTATATTACTGTCTGCTTGACTCAGTGAAGATCCAGCAGCTGATCAAGAGTGAGCAGTGCTCACACAGACTGTGTGTCTATATTACTGTCTGCTTGACTCAGTGAAGATCCAGCAGCTGATCAAGAGTGAGCAGTGCTCACACAGACTGTGTGTCTATATTACTGTCTGCTTGACTCAGTGAAGATCCAGCAGCTGATCAAGAGTGAGCAGTGCTCACACAGACTGTGTGTCTATATTACTGTCTGCTTGACTCAGTGAAGATCCAGCAGCTGATCAAGAGTGAGCAGTGCTCACACAGACTGTGTGTCTATATTACTGTCTGCTTGACTCAGTGAAGATCCAGCAGCTGATCGCGGTCGATGGACCGGCAGAAGCCGCCCGTACCTGCAGCAGCAGCTTGACTCGCTCGATCGGAGCTCCGACGGTTTCGGAGATTGTCGCGGCGATTCCTCCGGCCAGGAAGCTTTTGGCGAAGGAGCTCATGGTGTCGCTCATGATGGTGGTGAAGATGAAGATGCTCTTCACACTTCGTCTGGCCGCTTTTATAGGCGCTCTGACTCTTGTGGCTCGATCGCGAGATGCCGCGGGATCTCCGCCCTGTTGTTCTCCAGGTGACCGGAAAGGTCCCACCTGTGCGTGTAAATGATTTTATTATTTAAGAACCTGCAAGCCTGCAGTCACTGTCCTGTAACAATAAACAATGAAAAGGTTTTAATGTAAAGAAAACAGGCTTGTATTGCATAGGCCCTACTTTCATTTCTTATTTACTTACACTTATTCATTTAGCAGACGCTTTTATTCCTTTGTAAGTGACTTACAAAGAGAGACATTTCATATTCAAGAACCAACAAGCCTCTACAAAGCTACACTTACCAGCAGAACCGTTCTGATGCTACAGAAGAAGGGTTTTTAGTCTGTGAAACGTGTGTTTTCAGGTGTTTCCTGAAGGTTGTGATGGTTTCAGCAGATCAGGTGGAGGCTGGGAGCTCCTTCCACCAGGAAGAAACAGAAGAGCTGAATGTCTTAGAAGGAGATCTGATACCTTGCTGTAAGGAGCAATCAGATGTTGTTCCTTTACAGAACATAGTTGACTTACTATTTACTTTTCTAACATTCACTGCCATTATACAGTAATCAAATGTTCTAGGTCCAAAATCAGGGTAGTGTGAAGCCATCTGTATGACTTGTGTATATTAGACATTCAAAGTGTTAGTGAACACAGCGAGAATTCTTTTACATTGTATTCGATTTTGATGTCAAATCACATAAAATAGCTTTTACCTAATGGGGTGTTTCTAGTACAAAAAAAATGTTGAATAATATTTTGCTACAAAATATAAATGGAATAGCCAGAAATTGGTTTAAACTTCTTCAATAAATTCTTTCAGAGACAAACAGACTCTGAGGAAATTGACTGACAGGCATCTTATCACATACACAAACACACACATGCATGTAAACAGAGGCAGCAGGTGCTGCCGTTTGGGCTTTAATTACATTAAATCATGTTCGTCTAATTGATATGCAAATGAGGAAGAAATTAATGCACAACAGAGAACATCCATAACCCTTATTAATTAATGGATAATCAGATCATATACGCTCCTGCATATTTAATCACTCGCTGCACTAAATGATCAGGTCTTTGTTTATTTGTTTAATTTTTTGTTTGCGCAACAAAAAATACTTTTAACATTTATATATAAATAAATACTATTTTATTATATAACTTTGAACGGGCAGAAATAACAATAGATCTTTAGTTTCAACCTAAAAACATGAATTATTTTGCTAACAGAGCCATCCCAGTCAGTTTTATTTTGACTGAATAAAGAAACTGTTTTTACTTTGTTAGGAAGTTATTTTTAGGATTCTTATCTGAGATGTGCCTCAAGCTATTGATCCAACCACTCACACGATACCAACAATCACTCCCAACTGTTTCCCCTCTGTGTTCTGCTTCTTAGTGCTCATCTGTGGAGGGTGAGTTAAACAGAGATAACAATATTATGTGACAGCAGGCACTAAGCTTTGCTTTAACAAAAGTGCCATAAACTGAAGGCCGCTCACAGCTCTGGGAGATTGATGGCCTAACAAACCCTGTGTCAATTAGCCAGTCAGCTTCATTCCGGCTATTGTTTGAGATCCATCTGCTGTCTGATGGTATGAGTTTCATTTGTCACTCGACCAGCAACCGTCTTACTATAATTAAGACTTACAGGTTCACATAGGTGCAGGTCTGCCACTGTTTGACTGATTTTAGATAATTCACATTTGGCACGATTTATACTATTTTAACTTTTACAAAGAGGACTAGCTGTTGAAATTTTTACATATCACATGTATTAGACGATCTTTAAATAGCAAAATATAAATTGTTCAATATTTATAATGTGTCAGAGAGAGAGGTTGTGCGTTTTGTTTGGAGAAACACACAGGGGACTCTTTCTGTCGATTCCATCTGCCAGCCCACTCTGCTGATGCCCAGGGGACATGGTATGAGAGGAGGTGATTCTGGAGCAGTTACAATGGACATCAATAAAGGATTTGACAAAAGTGTGGCTAAAGCCTTGGGTTAAAAATATTCAGCATTACTCGCCTAATACACAAAGGCCCAACCATTACCCACAATTCCCTTTGTGCACAAAATTCAGCTGTGGAGCTTTTTAAATACACACACGCACATTTACTGTTACATATCACAGTGTTCACAAAGTCAGTTATTCAGATTAATATAACATCTGCCATGATGAGATTAGTAAGATACTTTCATTTGAGCATGTGATTAATAATGAATCACAGAAGTGATCCTTCAAACATCCTTCATTTAAAATCAATGTTCATTCGGTACTAACACAATATGCCAAACCCTGCAGCAGCACACACAGATTTGTGCATTGAGCATTGAGAAAACATGCTGTTCTGGTGCATGACATTATTGGTGATTATAAATGATGGTTTGATTAACTGATCCTTTTCACCTATAACATGCAAAGTATCGATCAGTTACAGGTGTAGCACAACCCAGAGCAGCATTGACACAAGGGCTTAACCTCAGTAACTGTCTTATAGCCATGATTTGGTATTTATATTTTACCATTTAAATGTGTCATTTAATGCGTTGTTTGGAAATATTTGTAATTGTAAATGCCCAGTAAGGACATGGAATTTAAAACCTTTATTAAAAAAAAAAACATTTTAGTTTTTTTTCAGCATTTTGGCAATGTTACAGTTTTTTGTACACACAGAATAAGATGTTCACAGATAAATCTGTCTTTAATAGTGTAGTGATGCCCTTTATAATGTGACATTATTATTATTACATTGTGACTGATGTTTTGATACACGCTGTAGTTGAGTTTGTATGCTGGAACATTGTTTTGCAGTATTTTAAGCACTATGAGCAAAATGTCTGCAGTCCATCACACACACAGCTGATAAGATGCCCATGAACATAATAAATGTCAAACGAGGTTGTGGTGTCAGTGTATGATCTTACAGTGGTCATTCTAAACACTGTCTTTCTTGTGAAAAGAATTTGAAGAATTTTTATCCAAAATGATGATTTTCTTGACTTGCTTGTAAAATACAAAATGTCTCACAAATTTATCGTCAATAAAGTTAACAAAATATTTTTGTTGGTAGATTCAACAACAAGACTTATGCTGTATGTAAAAATCTACATCGATTATTTAATATCAATAACAAAATAGCAACATATAAAATGTTCACGGAAAACAGTTACAATCATAGAACAATAACAGAACAACAGCAAATACAATCAAGTTCCTTATATTAGTACTTAACCTAAAAATATAACTTATATACTTTTTTGGTCATTAAATAAGTCAATATATGAGGTTTACCTCATAAACCTAAATCTAAATAAACATTTTCTCTAAATTAAATGCTTAGTATATACTTTTAAAAAGACAATTTAAATGTCAGACTATGTGTGTATTATATGTATGCACAGTAAAAATCTCAGCTGTAGAGGTTTCTGACATCTGCAAAACCATGGTAAACGCTTTGGACACTTCTAGCATCCTGTTCTACTGTGCTGCTAGTCTATTGAGTACATGAGCAAGGAAGAGTTCATTTGTCTTACATCCGTCTGAAGTTTCATGAAGAAATTCAACCCCTTTTTGTTTTTTGGTTAAAGACACCTGAAGAAATGCCATTGCTTTGGCAACCACGTCACGAAAGGTGATAATATCTCTCGTGAGGGATTCCAAAAATATTTTGAATATGATCTTTGTGTCTTTATTTGTCTTGAAGGCTCCTGAAGGGTTTCGTCTTCATCAGACAGATGAGATCAGACATCTGTGTAAACAGACTGTGACGGTTTATAAAACAATCTCTGAAGCATCTGCTCCCCTCAAAGTGGCTTGAAAAACCTGATGGCATTTCAATAAGTGGGAAGATGAGGTGACATCGGTCACAGTCTGATTCTAGCCTCTGGATGCAGAGCCCGTGATTTGGTTCAGACTCATCCTCTACATTGGGGGAACCACAAGGCCTGTCATTGCTGCAAATAAAAAATGAAATTTATAGCCAATGGAAACATCACACAGATAAGCACTTTATTTTGCATAGTGGAAGCTATTTTGTGTGAGACTTTCAGTTCATTAGTCACCATAGGTAAATACAAAGCACAAACTACAAAGTATTTACTACAGTGTATTTAAAAGTATGGAAATACATTAAAATAATATGGAAAGAAATGCCAAATTGCAACATCAACCAGCATAACAAGCTGTTTTGTGCAGAAAAAAAAAATTAAAGTGGATGACACCGGAAGTCCGACACAATCAAGTTTCTGTATATCTAAAACAGCCATTCATTCAAGAGTCATTCATTTAAAGAGGGTGTCCAAATACATTTGGCCATATATTGTAAACAATTTAAGAACATATTTCTGCAATGTTTATAGAAATTTTTGAAAAATGTGAAAAACTTTTGGAAAGTTACAAAGAAGAATTCTGAATGTGGACAGTTCTCACCTCTGAAGCTGTTGCCCCCTGAGGATGGGCAGGCAGGTGAAGGTGAACCCTGTGGTCTCAAGACTGGAGCAAAGGCACTTTTTTGTTTGGTAGATGATGGGAAAGATGAGAAAGGCAGGAGGGATGATGACGAGCTAGAGCCTGGAACAGTGGGGCTGGATGGCATGACTGAAACAAATGGACAATTATTTAAGATTGTATTTAAGGTAATTAATCAGAAAATTGCAAAGTATTTTCTTATACATGAAAGTGTATACAGTAATTAAAGGGTCATTTTAAGGAGGAGATAATAAATGTTATACTCACTAGCATAAGGAGAGCTGTTAGGAGAGGCACTGTTAAATCCGGGTGACCCTGGAACACCCAGACTGCTCATGGGCACCGCCCCATAACTGCCACTCATGCCTCCGGTGGAGCCATAGCCCGACTGCTGAGGGGCTGAAGCTGAAGAATAACCCCGCGGGGACAAGCTGCTGGAGTTGCGGCTGTAACCTTAGTTTAAAAAAAACAAAGGAAATTACAATGCAGCGCATTTCTCAACAAAAATAACAATTTGTTACTGGTGAGACAGAATATCATTTCAACAGGCAAATATTTGAGGCATCAAAGACAAGCAGATCTCACACATCCCAGATGGAACCATGAAATGAAGGGCACTGTAAATATGCCTTAATGAAAGGAGAAACTTCCCCGATTCTAAATCTTCACTCTTAAATATAAAGATACTAAACAGGGTTCTACACACCGATGTCATAAGAACCATCTGAGCGTTTCGTTTAAGGTTCTTAAAAGAACTTTTTATCCACTATAAAGAAGCTTTTTTGCAAAAGAATGTTTCACTGGATTTTAGAGGCTCTTAATAGAACCACACAGTACAACAAAAAACCTTTCAGAAACCCTTGTTTTTAAGCATGTTGGGATAATTGTCTTAAGGTTCTAACCTTGGCTGCCGCCTTGCCCCGGTTCCCCAATGCTCACGCTCAGCTGTGTGGGGTACGAGCTGAGGCCCATGACACTCCCATGTACGGGGGAACTTGGCATTGCCTGCAGCTGGCTGTGGGGTCGTGGAACGCTGTACAAAGCCTCAGCTATATCTGCAGCCCGTTTCAGCAGCATGTCCTGCACCGAAAGACAACAAACAGCAGCAAAGTTAGACCTATGAGGTGATATTACTCATGTAAAACAATCCAGTTTAATCTCACAAGACAGACAAATGACTTCACATGCATGCATTACACAGTACCAGTCAAAATGTTCGATCACACTTAAGGATTTACACAGTCATAAAGCACTCTTGTTTATATTATATTGTTATATAATTATAATTATTATATTGTATTGTTTCAAGAATACATGTTTAAATACATCATCAAAACCCGTACAAAGACACAATACAATCCCACGCCACAGACATCATTAAACAGCAGTCGCTGTGTTTCATTGGTTACCTGATTACTGGGGGAGTTTCCATACAGTGACTCAACAACATCTGCGGCTCTTTTAAGCAACATTTCCTGAAACACAGAAATCAAACCAGTGAGAGAACAGAAATAATCAGATATATGTGTGCATGTATATGTTTACGTCTGAGTTGTGTGTGTACATCAGTGTATTCTTACCTTTGCTAGTTTATCAGGGTCACCAGGATGTCGGGGGATGAGCTTCTGAAGTCTCTGGAAGCCATAGTCAATGGTTGGTTCATTCAGTGCTACAGATGATCATAAGAAGTTAGAGTCCAAAACATCGCTCAGATATTCTGCTTAAACAATCTCACAGCATGTAATTCACTCAAGCATCAGCTGAGATGTTGATGTATGAAGAAATAATTACACCTAGATATCATTATAATTGTTAGAAATTAAGTCATGATGTGTAACTAACAGCACAAACAGAAACACAAACTGGTGCCTTATGACTCAACCCAAACTCATGTCATTGGTTAAGCCAAACTTTAATCACCGCAGCTCAGAACTGCATAATATAATATAGCTAGGAGCTAGTTTACTTATAATTTTCTGCACATAAAACTAGACGTTTGTTGGAGTTTTACCTGTGTAAATGAAGCGTCCAGGAGCTCCCTTACAGAACTGCTTGGATTTATAAGACAGTGTGACTTCTACAACCCCTGGAATGTGTCGGGGGGGAGTCTGGACTCGGATTGCGTGAGGAGTAATTAACTGTATAAACAAAGACAGAAGCACAAGCTTTTAAATTACCTTATAAAAAGCTGCATGAGATTATTCTCAAAAAAATAAGCAATAAGCATTCCAGTTGTATTTGTATAGCCTCCATACCTCACTCCACACAAGCATGCTTCCAAACACCACCTGAAGCCCGTCAAAGAAGTTTTCTCCAATCACAATCACCATAGCCCCTCCTGTTGTCCAGCCCTCACTGGGGCTGATGGCTTTGATACAGGGTGTAGCTGCAGGGTTGAGAGGAAGAGAATGATTTGAACATATCTATTCATCTTACACTATTATTTAACAAAATACAGATGGTTCACAACATCAATATAAAGGACAATATCTCATGAATCTCACCATACTCCATGCTGGTCTCCACCGTCTCGCCTGATTCCATTCTCCGAGCTCGACGTCCATGTTTGGAGTTGTTGTGCACAAACATGTTATCAGAAATGGCTAATACAGGACCATCCACACTGACTGTAGTGGACAGAACCACCTGTCAGACACAAAACACACAACCATGTCATAAAATAAACGTGAGAAATGATTACACTACACATTTTAAGACACCGAGTACTATTTAAAAGCTGTAGTTTTATTGTTTTATTGTTTATTGTTATTTATTATATGAATCATTTGTCAAAGATTTTTACACAATGATTGACTAAAGGGCAGCAGGGAAGTATTCATCTCTCACCACCTAATGTTTCGAATTATTTATCATTTATTTTTTTATTATTAAATTATTTAAAATTACTTTAAATAAGTGTATTTGTAATCTCATCTGTAAATAAATAAATCTGAGTTATTGTTTTCTTTTGTTTGCTGTTCAGGCTACAAACAGCTGAACAGATTTAAGTGTGAACAAAGTGAAATCACGTAAGTTCAGGCCTGATTGAGGTAAATGAGAAAATAGGACACAGAAACAGATGCTGTAAATGTGGCAACATGGAAGATCACAAGCTTCCACAGAACTGTAATTTTTCAAGTGTCACATCAGCATGTCTGTATGGATGATTAGAGTATAGAGACTCATGATGATTTTTCACTGCAAAGAAAAAATATAATGAAAGAACAACAAGGATATATAGTGAAGAAAAGAAGATGGAGGGATGAAATGTCAGACAGAGGCACTGCTAGTAAAAGACAAGTGGGAGGAAGTGAAGCAGGACGGTCCCCAGTGAGCACTTCCTGGGTCACGCAGCCTGACCTCCCCCATCTGGAGCCCATCACTCAAATCTTGACAGCGTTCTGTAACACCTCCACTGATTTCCTGATCTCTCTCGCTGTCTCATGAGATCTCACACTTCTCACTTTTAATACAACACTTGTTTTCAAATGATAAAGGAACAGTTATAGATCATTATATAGGAACTACAGAACTACAGGAAGTGCTGCCGCTACACTGAAAAATTCCTCATCACAACCTTAAAGTTACTTAATGATCAGAACTTTCAATCATAGTAAAACATAAATTTAAAGATGCATTTTGTCTTGTTTGATTTGCCAATGTTATTATATATATATATATATATATATATATATATATATATATATATATATATATATATATATATATATATATATATATATATATATATATATATATATATATATATACACATTCCCACACACAAACAATTGAAACAAAATACATTTTCTGAAAAAAATGTTAATATCTAACACTGTTTTATGATGTTTAGATATTTTCACTAGAAACAAAAAATAATTAAAAAATAATAAAAATACAATCAGAAACTAGAAAATAAAATAAACGTAATTAAAATAGATTAACTTATTATTGTGCAGTGAAGAGGAAAAATGTCTCAAAAATACCTGGAATCTTCTCATGTCTCTGGGGTTTCCGGCTGTCTTCAGACAATTTTGATTGCATTTCAGGAAAAACTTCAAGAAGAATCTGTGAGAAATAAAAAAAAATCAAAAGCCAACCGAATGAGAAACTACATATGGGTTTTACAGTTATTTTCAGAATGAAAGCAATGTATAAATGCTATTGAAATATGAGAATGCACTAATGCACACAAAACTGCAATAAAAAACAAATAACCACATTAAAAATCCTGAAATTCCCACAGGACAGAAAGCATCTGTGACAGACAACACAAAACAGGCATGATCATATCATGTTCATTTAGAAATTATCTACAGTAATCAAGGACATATATCTGTCTGTGTGTGTGTTTTTAAACAGACATGCTGAAGACAGACACAGCATCATCTAAAGACAGTGCTCAAACCCTAAAAGTTCAAACCAACAAAAGTTGAGGGTTTGATTCCAGGGGAACACACATACTGAATGTAGACCTTGAACTTGTACTGTAAGTTACTTTTTTGAAAAAGCGTTGGCCAAATGTAAAATATAAATATAATATGTAATATATATATATATAATATATAATACAAACATTTGGTCAACAGAATGGAATGGGTGAAGATGAGATGGAGAGACTGAAACTCCCAGGAGTGAATTGTACAGCCACAATTGCTCTGCTACTATGGCAACCCAGTTTAGCTGCAATCCCAAAATCCCCAATGTAACAGTGCAGGAAGAAGACAGCAGAGACCTCGGCATTCCGACAGAGACAGACTTCAGTGACGGACATTAATTACTCCAGCTTTAACCTAGTAAACACACTGAGCTCATGAGTTGATTTTACAGTAATGACCGGCTGACTGTACATTATTTGTTGCTTACAGCTACTTTTCAGTTGTTTTGATTAGGGTTTGTTAAATTGACGGGAATATATTTTATTTTAATATATTTTATAATATATATTTTTACAGAATTTATTAGATTTTATTAACATTAGTTAATACAGATGAAACTTTCTCTAATGCTAACAAATGGAACCTTATTGAAGAAAGTGTTCCAATATGTATTTAAAAAGCAGAACGTTCAAAACTCGGCGGTCAAATGTGTTTCTCGTAAAAACAAGCACATGTGTGAAATTTTCATTCTGTAAGAGGTCAGAACGGCACAGCTGCCATGTTTAAAACTTTTCATACTTGTTGCTGGACAAACACACACTATCCACTCCATAACTCCGATTTTTTTGCTTGAAATCCTAATAACATGTCTGAGTATGAGTATACAGTTCAAAAACATGCAGCTGAACCGCAACTATAGTTTTTCTTATTGTTTTAAAGCTCATTTAAAGATTTAAAGCTTGTCTGCCCTCTCTCCCTCTTTTAACTCTGTTAACACTTGTCGAGGTCTGTGCTGTTTCTCGTCCTGTGTGTCTCTCGTTCACCTTAGCCACATGATCAGCTTTTCACCCCATTATGAAACTGTAACACACAGCTGCACGCGGGAAAATTAAAGCACATTGGCCAGGCACACATTAACATGCATTAGTCACTCCCCCACTCACTTAGCATGCAAATCTCTTAGCCTCACTGCCTCGCACCTTCTGCCATGTATCCATTCACTGCATCATAATTAGACCCATCCTGTATAATTAATGAGGACAACCTTGCTACTTCAGCACCCCTCCCTCTCTGTTGTGCCATAAGCAAAAGTTTAATAACAACAAGCAAATTCATTGTTGTCAAGGGTGCTTCGTTCTTCGCTTCAAAATTGTTTTCACTGTTATTAGTCCAATCAATCAAAATGGGCCCTAACAGAGTACATTGAACACAAGTCAATAAAACCAGCTCATTTTTTGCTGGAATATTTAGTTTGTTGATTTATTACAGCAATGTTAGTTTAACTTAACAGTCATAATTGAGGTGGATGGGATGGCTGTTGTCTGCAGATATTACTAGACGAGTCAATCTACACCTCTTGATTCTCAGATTCAGAATCACTGGTGAGGAAACACAAACAAACGACGGGCCCTCATCTTAAGTCTGGGGTCAGTTTTCACAGTGCCTCAGTGGGGTGTCTGTGACCAGCCACTCGGAGGCCTTTGTGTGCATCTGCTCAGCTTCTCCAGACCACACGAGCCCCTCAGCAAGGTGCCGGCCTTTTGAAGGTGACAACTTGCTTAACCCAAAAAGTAAAAAAACTCTCATACACAAAAGCCTTTTGAAAGGGACCACATACTCATATCTGCATCGCAAAGGCATGAGAATGGAAAAGGGAAAATCTGAAATGACACATTTTCATGGTTCTTATCCGAGTTCTTTCCAAATGGCTTATTATTAAAGAACATATATGGAGTTTCACACAAACGTATATGAGAAGAGCAGTCTCATTTAAGTGTCTGCTTCTACTGTTCAGCAGTTCTCCATTATCTCCACCTTTATAATAAAATGAGTTGAGGAGGAAGAACTCATAGCCGCAGTCCAGCTTCATGCCAGAGCTGAGTCTGTTTACAGATGATATAAACATGTAAATATATGAAATGACGTAAATGATGTTTTACAATAATGGTAAACTACTTTGTAAATGTAAATTTGTTATTTAGTTAGCATTATTCAGTAATTGCATTGTATACATTTTAATCAATCTGTGGTATAATCAAGTGTTGTATATTAATATTTCATAACATCTAAAATATGATCTAACATGTATATTAAAAATAGATGATGTTTAATGAGTTTTTTAGGTGGCAGCCTAATATTATACTGTTAAAAAGTATGTTTGAAACTTATTTGCACAATTGCAATTATGCATTGCAAACATACCCATTAAGCAGATATTATTCTTTATAAGATGTGCATAATCCCAAAGAATGAATTATTATTATAAATATTATTATTTTAATGGAGTTTGATATATTGCCACAGTTCTGAAGCAACGTTTGATGTGTATGAATTCTGAATAGCACTGGACCAAAGTAATAAACGATGAGACCGAGAATGTATCTATTTTACATTCAGTCCATCATTCATCAGTTTTCCCTGTTGTCTGTCTCCCACCCATCTTAGAAAAACAAAACAGTGTCATGACATGGAGGGGGAAGGAAAATTAAGAAACCAGATGTGCAGCATTGAAACACTGACAGGCTGAGAAGCTCTTGAAGCAAAACATCACAACTGTAACGTGTGAGAGAACAGAGATTTACACGTACCAGTGAATCAACTTCCACCATTATAATCACAACCATATCCTACATAAATGCCCTGAATTATAGTTCAGAAGATGCTGGACCATTTGTGCATTAGAAATACAGGTATGAATAACATTCTTGATGCAATCTGCAAATTAGTGCATTAAAAAACTCATAATCATCTTGAACGACATGTTTAGTAAAACATCAATGAAATATGTGAGCTGATCTGTTATGGTAGAAAGCAGTTTGACTGAGTTGTTGTATGCAAGAGAAAGCAGTAAATGTGTAGCTTTCTCTGGAGAGACAGTGTTCCAGTTTGAGAGTGTTATGGGGACGCCTTTTAGGGGTGTTGGGTAGCAGAGGTTAGTTGGGGCCGGTCATAAATACCCTGGGCTCTCAAAATCCCTTGGCAGACTTGGGGCCAGACTGGCCGAGGGGTTAACAGGGCACGTTCCCAACCTCTGACCCCGCTAACAGGGCACACACATCGGCTCCAAAAACCAGCACCTCCATCACCACATTCCACACCAAAACCTTTAACACCCACAACTAAGAAAAATAAAACCACCCAACAGGCTTTTTCCAGGAGTCTCGTCTTTCCTAAAACAACCGATGGATTCTTCTCAAGATTTTTACTAAGACTTGTAGATTACAATGCATTTCTGAAACTGTTGTTGAATTGAATAGTAATTAGGAGGCTATACATTTCTATAAGTCCTAGTATGAAGATATATGCATGAACATTGGAAAATATGTATATTCTTTAATTTAATAAACTAATTAGTGTTTCAATCATAGAATGCCAATGATATATATAAATATATATGCTTAGAGTCAAGGACAGCCAATGTCCTTTTTCACTGACATTCTTGGCAACAGTTTGGAGAAGAACCATAACAAAGAAATCGCTACAGACCGGAAACTTTCCTTTTGCCATGTATTGCATCCTAATCAAAATGCGTTCCTGTGTCAGCTCACCTATATTTGTTTTAAAGCTCTGTACTCTCCTGTACCATATGTCTATATATGTGCAGATTTATATGACGAATGAAGAAGACAACAACTGAAATGTCTGCAGAAGTCATCATTGTGGGTAAACAGAGGCAGGGCTAACTGCATGAGTGAGAGACACAGACTGGCAGGCAGGAGAAGAGAGAGAAGAGATGTCTGCTTAATTAGCCAGTAATGACAAACAACATCTGTTTCCTAATTAGGAGGGGGGGTGTAGAATGCCACCACTCGCTCAACTGAATGTCTGAAACACTCAATATGAGTTTTGAAAAGAAAGCAGGAAAAACAGGCAACCCTTAAAGAAAGAGAGAAAGAGAGAGAGAAAAACAGAAATGTAAGGGTAACTAGGAGAAATACAAATACATGTTTTATGTACCAGCTAATTGCTGTAATATAAACCATGCCAACAGAAGGATTGGTTGTATTATGTAAATGTATATTTGGTACTTGACTGTGGATTAAAACAAAACCTGCATCTCTGTACCTCTGCTGTCATAACTCTCAGTACACAGCTTGTTTTCAAATGCTCACAAACAACAATCAGCACACAGTTCCTATGCAGTGTAAGTGATGAATTAAAACACAGACAGAAGGAAGTGCTGCTTTGCAAACGGTGCAATAATTAAATGGCTATAGAAGAAAGCAGGAGGAGACGCTCTGTGAAGATCTGGGTATGGAATCATTCAGAGGTCTCGGCACTGTAACATGATGTCCAGAGCTAATCCAGAGCAAATGTGCACAGAGGCAGACAGGAGGAAAGATGAGAGGAAGTGTGATAGAAAGAGTCAAGAAGAGAGAGACTGACACGGTCACAGCAGGCCTGCTGAGAAACTGTCAGTGGTCCCATCAACTGCTGCCTTGTCCTGAGTCCTGACAGATTCATCTGTTTCACACACACATATTTATAGTGTGTGTGTGTGCGTGTGAGATGAATCTGTCAGGACTCATAGTATACATTTTATAGTATACATTTTACAAAAGAGGACATCCCCAAAAGGAGGTTTTGCTCAGAGTTGTCAAGTTTTGCTCACTTTTGGGTATAAATTTGTCCCTGATATACGGTTAAGAACCCCCCCCGAACACACACATTTATCAGGAGACCATCAGATGGATTTCATCTCCTCCAATTTACTGCTAAGCTGACACACAAACAAACAAACAGAGGGGCCAAGCTAGCATCGGGGGGCATAAGGCATTAGTGAAATTAGGACAGTTAAGCACCAGTGCCTTGTCTCTCTCACACACACACACACACACAGGGCACATTAATCATTGCTGGCTGTTTTGCACAACTCTGGGTTTTATGTTTGCATTGCCGTCACTGGAAATGTTACTATCAAAGCACTGACAGACAGGATGGAGAATGAAGAGCCATCAGACTGCTGCTCAAAGTGAACAAACTTTACCTGCTCTTACACTGAAAAACAACTGCAAACTACTATACTGTAACTATACTGTAACTATACTGTTCTATTTATAAGTACAACTAAACTGAACAGATTTGGTACTGGAACAAATGTGACTGGAACAAAAATGGGGGACTACCAGAGGGATAACCAACCCAGATTAAAGGACATGACAGAGATAGTTACATCTAGGTCCATTTAGACACAGGTTTACCGACAAGGAAACCAAACTGTGGAAAGATACTCATATGGGATTATCAAAGGGATAGGGGAACTCACAGGAGTCAAGAGCACTCATTATTATAGCCACTCTATGTGTGTTGCAGTGCCGTGCCCACCTCAGGACTCAACTGCAGCCTGTGCTGAAGGCATCACTGCCTGCATCTCTGTGACCCCAGTTCTGAGGATTTTCTCCCTTTAGATAAACATTATGAAGGTACACATTTGCCCCTGTATGGCATATTGGAGCACAATATTCTGTAAAGCTTTGAGAAATATGTATTGTGAAAAGAACTATACAAACTGACTTGAATATTAATTATGTTATTATGTTATTATGAACAGTCTGATACTTTTATTGAGCTGATTAGGGAAAGTAATTTCATAAAGCATGAGTGTGCATTTGTGTGTGTGTATGTGTGTGTGTGGGTGGGTTACAAAGTACAGAGTCAACTGTTGACTAAATTATATCATATTGATTATTTTGATTATCCGAGGGGTTGGTTTTCTCACAACACACCAGAAAGTACAATAAATTACAGAGGCACTGCGAGGAATTGATTCCCTATTTACATCCTCTCAACCACCCTAAGTAACATGCATTCATTTATTGAACTAGCTACTGATTCACTCAAGCTGTTACTAGTCACCCATACAGAACCAGCGCTTCTACCTAACCAGATATTAACTGTTAATCTATTGTAGGTGATTTGTGGAAGATCAAAAGAACAATATTTCTGCTGAAACACACACATACAGTTTGAGGCCATATATTAGAAATTCTACACACCTCAGCACAATTTATATTCTAGAAACCTGAACAGACACCAGTCTGAAACAGAAGTGGAGGTTTTCTTGACCCTTTCATTTAGAATCACCTATATATACACAATCTCTCACTGATCAGCACCAACACCTCTGACAGATCCAGGATAAGTTCTGAGTAACATAATGTGACAAAAGCCTCCTCGAGAATCAGCTGAGAGCTGTTCTCTCTCCTTTCACTAATAACAGGATTAGTTGGGCGGGGGTGGGGCGTCCGAAAGGGGGAGGAGAGAGAGACAGACAGAGCAGCAGGTCCAAATAAAACAGACCCAGATTAAAAAAGGAGGGGGTTGTTGGTGCTTTGGGATTTCAATTCCCGCATGCATTGGGTGTTCCTGATGAGACTGACTAATTATATCAATATTAGGGTTAAAGGTTGTAGGTGGCAGAGCAAAAAGAAAAATAAGAGAAGGAAAACCTATAAAGGACATAAAGACTTGGACATTAAGTTTCGAAAATGCAATGTCTTCCGGTAAATGTATTATACTTCCTTGTCAACTCATCTTAGTTTCATCTGTGGTTTTTAAAAAAATCCTCGTCCTTCTTGACCTTCTGAACAACATTAAAAATTATATTACACAGCAATGAGAAAAAGATAATGCCAGTCCTCAGTGCTATGTTTGGACTTACACACACAATACTTACTCATATTTTGACACCTACATTAAAATACCTCACTAGTGAGTAAAATAAATATTCTCTCATTTTAAAGTCACTGTACGGTAAAAGCCTCTCTCTTTTTGTGCAGTGTTTGTTTAGAGAAAAACGTCTGTCAATACCAAAAATGGCCTTCATTTTATTGAGAGAGGAAGAAAGTCATCGAGTAAAGAATAAAAACAGCTGTGGCGTTTAGGAATTCTGGGAAAATCTGAGAGACAAGTCAATTTTTTCCACTTTTGAGAAAGTCTGAGCAGATCCTTAGAGATGCTTTGTAAACACTGTCAGCTTGGACAGTGAAGGGAGTTGTAGAGAGATATCAAATAAGATCTGTATATACAGTATATGCCATGTACAGTATCCATATTTTTGAAATACAGTAAGGAAAGGATCAGGTTATTGGGAGACAAAAGAGCCAAAAGTAGCTCATATGGGGCAGATATTTAACACTGTGTGGTGTTTAAAGTCGTAAAGAAGGAAAACAAGAAACTGATCCTTTCTGAAAACAATGAGGGACAGATGAAGTCCATCTGCAAACCTGACAGAACCGAAAACAATCGTTCTATAAAGTGTTTCTCAATACATAAATAAATATATAAACTGAGCAAATTGTTTTCATTTCCAGGAGGTTATTGGGCAGTGTTTTCTGGACTGAAATTCTAACTTTGAAACGTGAAAAACACACCCACCTTCTGTGCTTGTTTCACACAATATGAGTCTCTGTAAGCAAGCAGCGCTGCAAATTCAGTCTCCCTCTCGAACCCTTACAGTTCACTTAATATAGTTTACTTTTTACTTAGAAGGTTTGTCCAAGTAAAACAAACAGTGGCTTTAATTGACCAAAACAGTTGGTATATGTAAACAAAATATGTAAATCTCAGACATTGCATTTTACCTTGTGTTTAGTGTTTGGTAGGAAACAGTTGGACTCACCTGTCAATGATAACAGGGTCGGATGGCGTCTCGTTGCGATTGCCGCAGCTCTTTTTTTCACAACAGCGACTGTTAAAAACAGAAAACAGAACCGTTAAGATTTGTTCTTATAGGCAGCATAACATCACTACTACTTAGATGATGAGTAAGGGACTCAGAAACAGGGAAACAGGGAAGACCAGCAATCTGTCACACTGATTGTGAATGATCAAGCTGAACCCCTGCTTACCTACACACACACGACCATACACAAAGGCAGACAACCCACACACACTATAGGACCCTTCTGTCTGTGCACAATCCCCCCCACCACCCCACCCCAGCACACCACCAGCATAACAAAAGTGCCCCCACCCCTGACCATCTGCCTATATGCTTTCTATTTCCCCTGCCCCACAATCCCTCCGTCAGACAGAGTCACTCCCCAGCTGTGTCGCCTGCCCTCTGCACCCCCTCACCATCAGCTCTGTTATTAACCAGCTGTGAGCGCCCACTCGGGCATCTGCTGGCTACACAATAGGGGCAGAGCCCATTCTGACGCCCCCCTCGTCCCTCCCTGATGCTGTCCCCAAGCCTGAGGTCACCGCACACCCCCTGTCCATTCTGTCTCCCTGACACTCGCTGTCTCTCTTTCTCTCAGCCCAGCTGCTGCATATTCTCCCGCTCATTAATTTGCACGCATTCTTTACATCAGATGTTTAACTCAGGTCATCATTGCAGGTTTAGAGTGACACTGACTCTACATGAACAGCATGTTCCCTGCAAAGGTTTTTCTTATGGGAATTTTAGTTTAGGGATTGATGTGTACTTGCATGCCTGCAGCTCTATCGATCTCTTTGTGTTTTGTGCTCACCTGCACATGACTTCATGAGTCAGCAGAACGCGACACATTTCAGGATTCTTGTTCTGTCCCTCGTATGATATGGGCTGAAACATGCAGAATAAAGTGTAAACTGAGTCATCAACACATTATACAGTAGATAAGTAAGAACATATTTCCTGTAGAAAGCCACTAGCTTTAAGATAACAGAGTTTTTACCTGTTTAGTGACAGAGTCAATAAGACGAGCATAAAGATCTTGCTCTGTGCGGACGCCTGTCAACAAACACAAGAAACTTCACTGATATGACGCTCTTGATTGACACTAGTGTGAAACAGCTTGGCATAGTGGGGTAAGATGAGCCAGCAGAATTTTTTGTCATTAAAAATCAATAAAGAATACCAAATTATGTGTATATAATTTAACCACATTAACACTTTTTTGAGTGTAAAAATGACAAATGTGGAACATTTTAAGTCCTGACATACAGAAATCTGTAGACATGGCCATACAGAAGAGATAAACATACCGTTACTGTAAAGAAGCTGAAGTTTATAGTGAGTGCCGTTGTTGGTCTTTTCTCCTGTCTGCTCCTTAGAAAAACAGCCAAGACAAATACAGGTAGAACAAACCATAATCTGATTAGGCGAAATTAACTATTTATGTACAAGAAATGACAGAAAACTAGAATGTGTGTGTGTGTTATCACAGGTACTACATTTCTTGAGTTTGAGAGGATGTTTCAAGAGTCTGTGAACATCCCGTTAAAGGCATTAAGACCTCTATTTCTCCTTTTCTATTTGTCCTTTTCTTCTCTAACTTGGCAGCTAACTGCCTTCCACTAAACCAACCAAAGAGTTGACAAATAGGCAGGAGGAGAAGACTGGATCATAATGTCCTATCAATGTGAAACACGCTGCAGAATATACCTTGTCCAGCTCCACAAAGTCAACAAACGCCGTCCTCTCCACTTCCACAGGCTGTCCGTTCCGATCATACAGCGCCAGAACAAAATGGAAGAAGTTGGATTTTCTGAGGTTGGTGGGGGGCTGCTTTTCAAAGTGAGCGCGAGATAAGGCCACTCCACTGAAACAAATGAACCAACAATTCACACAGCTTGATCCTCTAATAAACCCTAAATAGATTCAATAGGATTATTCACACATTTTCTCAACATGCAGAACTAGTGAACACTTCAACATCTGAAGGTAAACGTCCAGTCAGAAAAATATCTCCCTGTGTGCAGCTGTCCTTACTGGATTCATTAGTACACTAAATGCACAGGTTTAAACAACACAGCTTATTGTATAATTGTAGTTCAGTGACTTTATAGTTATGGTGTAAATAACCTGTGATTAAGAAGACAAGAAAGTAATCTAAAACAGAGAGCTGAGACCGTACAGACGCTGCAGTTTCTACACACAGCGTCGATGAAGACTGAAGGGCTTCTTCACAAGCAAACACATACAGGGAAAGGTTGTGTAGTTGTGTTTTGTTTAATCTTTTATTAAATGTTTCATCTGCATATTAAATTCGATTTAAAGTTCATGATTTGTTATAAATGTTCTCACCGGATATCAAAGTATAAATCTGCGAAAATCGTCCGCTATAAATTCATGACCACAGCGAACGAAAGCAGAAGCACCAGACCATCATCGTGTAGAAGATAAAGCTGATGTTGCCACCAGAAACGCTGTTTCATTTATTTTATATTATATATTATACTTTAACACGGTATTTCTAAGCGCAGCTGAAATACGTACAGACCTCACAACAGTTTAATTCACATAACATTATTAACACTCCAGTCTATAATGAATTGAGGGGTTATTATATCATGATACCAGCGCTAAACACAGAGAAACTTTATTTGTTTCAGATTAAACATTGTGAAGTCAAGTGATTTTTTCAGATGGGCAGTGAATGAAGAGCCCACAAAAAATGTTCAGGTCCTCACATCACACACACTGAGTGAATCAGTTTCACTTCACATCTACAGCACAGAAAACACGGAGCTGTGAATGCTTAAAGCTTAACAATGCTTACTGCACCTAAAGTGCGTTTAAAGTCTTTTTAAAGTGCTGCGTTCACAGTAATACCGCTTTCATCCATTAAATCCAGCCTGTGCTGTATGTGATATACAGATGACATCAGTGTTCATTGACATTATAAGGAATATTCATGTGCATCATGCAGGTGTGATTAAACTTCAAGTACAGAATAATAGAGTTGGGTACCTCTGTGCCGCTATGTTTGCGTCCATAACGCCGACGTTTCGCACCCAAGAACGAACGGGATCCATCTCGTCAAAAGTCCCTGTTTCGATCCGGTGATGTTTCTGTCCGGGTGATCTTGACTTTTAAATATTTACAACAATATGTGAATGACCGGGTAAATTCCTCCTGGTATAATCACTACGACAGCAGAAGAATATCCGCTGAGCTGTGATGGCCTCTGTACTTCTTTCAGAAGTTGAACCGGCTTTCTTGTCGAGGGTTTGTCCTGTTTGCGCTTCATCCGCTCACCTGTTCCGCTGTAGCAACACTTACATCCCAGACAGCATCCTTCTCCCTCATGAACTTCTGCACACACTCAGGGCAGAAAATCAGACACGGTGTGGACCACAAGAGTCTGATGCTCCGCCGAGTGTGAACGGGGAGGATGCAGAACTGATGATCAGTCTGCTCGGACCTGCGGTATAAATGCGCCGCACTGCCCAGGAGGAGGAAGAGGAGGAAGAGGAGGGCGGTCCGAGTCTGGATCATTAGAAAGGGGCTGACGTCGATCCATAGCGTTTGATTTCAGACTTCTGTCGAAACATATTCAGAGGTTTCCACCACAGCTGCAGTAAGACACATCTTTGAACACATAAACTTTTGTTGCACGACGGATTTCTTTAATACAACGTATTAGCAATTAGAAATTGCTGTAATAAATGTACATGAAATACATGTAAATAAGCATTTTAATACAGTGCATATACTAAACTCTGTATACGATTGAACCATGTCGTATGTTAAGGCGGGGACGAACTGTTTTAATGTATTTGTAAAGTTAACTGAAGCAGCTCCGAGATTATGAGTTACTATTGCATTACTAAATTTACTGTTTTGTATATCAATGAACGCATCTATTACAAAGAAAACGAATATTCAATGAGATCATCTGACATCTGCGGGCGGAGAAGGGGCAGACGGACAAAACAATGAGATTTTCTCAACTTTTTACACCGTTTCCTCTCTCGTTCGGCGCATGCTCTGTAAGAGCAACTTTTCCATCTTTTCTTACTGGAGGGTCATTGTCTGTACGCGGGGCTCAGATAACAAACAATGAGTGAGAGCCCCCGCACACACACACCGCCACCCGGCTTACACCAGCCATCTGCCCCACGCCCGGAGTCAGCTGTCCACCCGTTATGTGACCCGCTGCGGAATCCCGCACACTGGCGGCTCTCTGTTGTCTGAACCACCAGCCGCAACAATACAACATCGAGCACAAATACTGCGTAACTTCTGCATTTCTCTAGGATATCTGCACTTACTAAAAGCAGCTGTAACAGCACAGAGCGCAAATAAGTGTAACTATTCCGGGAATAATGGGCTCCTTGTGTTGCCCACAGCCTAAATAATAAAAATGTTCTTTTCTGTGTCACTGTTAAACACGTTATATACACTGCAAACTTTGCTGCCTTACAACTTAATAGTTTAAATCCTGACTGGTGTAACTTACATAAATAAGTACGCAAATTTTCAATTATTTTTAATAAGTTGCAGCAACTCAAGACCAGTCGAGATTACAAACAGTTGAAATGACTTGTGCAGCCACATTAAGCTTAAAATGTTAATGCAGCAGTTTTTTACAGTGTATGCACATTAGGCGCAACAGCCTAAAAAGTTATTTTTATTTAGAAAGCTCCTTAAGATTTGACATGTTATCAATAAATATTTGGGAGAAACATTAAGACCAATAAACACATTTTATAGGTTATACAGGACGTTGTGTGCAGGTACGGGCCTGAGGAACAGATGTGTGAATGTTGAGAGGAAATGCATTGATATTTCAGTAAAAGTAAAAATAAAACCGAAGACGTTTTCACAGTACGCTGCTGTAAGAAAAGGCTTTCAGAGTTTAATATTTACAGTGTGGTGGTGCAATAATGTTAAAACACAGTTACAATATTATTTGTTAAAATGTAGTTTGTTTATAACACACTGAAACCTGCTGGGCTGTTTTATCCTATAGCGCAGGGTTGAGTGTGTGGGAATTTCTGCTGGGTTATCTGATCATTTAAACTTCAGTTTTCCGGTTGTTGGAAGTGCGTCATTTTTAAAGCCGCTGCATACAGCTGTTGTAATGCAGAGCTGCAAAGTCTCTCATTCAGCAAACAGAGGAAGAACATCGAGGAGAAAAGAGGACAACACGGACAAACGCATTCAACTCCACTGAAGTGATGCACATCAGTACAGCATTACAGTACGAGCTCATTCTGACCGCTGCACAACACACAGAATACAATTACTAACACAGTCATTACGGTACCGGGTCCTTTCATTTGTCCGTTTAATCACGGCTGAGGATGTCAGCTGGCAAACAGTTATTTTACAATCTAAACCGATTTTTATTATTTGTTTATTCATGATGGCTTTAATTCACAATAAAGTACTGGAGAAATTATGGGAATAACCCAGCAAACACAGAGCGTATTCCTAAACATTCCCATATGGTTCCCATTTCGCTATGTTTGGGAAACAAATAAGAACGTTCTCGGAACCAAAAACTGTTAGCTAGGAATAACCCAATATTAAACCCATCAATGGTTAAAATGACTTCATTCTGTGTTTCTTTCTGTGTTAATTTACGGAAAAAACTTTATTAAAGGAAAACATGAGCAACCTTATAAGGAGGTGCAAATAGACAGCAGTTATCATGTCTTCATATAACAGATCGTCTTAGGCAGATATATTATGATATATTCATTTTCAAATATTACCCAGCCATTGGTAAGCCATGCATAACTGATGCTTTAGATTTAGCAAGCATTGTTAAAGATTTTTTGTTAAAGATGTTAAACACTGTCGATATTTTAACCAGCTAATTCTGAAATAATGACCTTTTGGTAACGTTTTACTTGTAAATTATACTCTGTCAGAGGGCTTTCAAATTTCGTTTGTATTAGCATCTTAGATTCTGTAAAAATAACCTCGCGGCAAAAGCGTCTGATAATTAACCACTATTGAGCCATTTAAAGTAGTTTCAATACAATATGTAAAATATGCTGCAATACGTTCATTTCTGAAACAACATTTGCTATGTCAGCACCAGCACAGGGTTAAAGTCTTTACAAATAAAGACACATCACCTGATAATTAAAAGAACTGAGTAAAATATCGACTTGACATAATAGAAAACGAAACAAAATTCGTGCTTCTATTAGCAAACCAGAACTTTGCAGATGTTCTGTTCCACAGCAGTGCGCCTGTGCCTCTGCTGTTATAGCCGCTTCATGTTCTGACAATTAACGCCTGCTGCTGTCCAATCAGACAGAACAGACACTGAAAATAAACCAGCACTTTCCACCTTTACTGCTGAAACTAAATGTGAATCAACAGTTCTGTTTTCATTCAGGATGTTTTTATGCCTATAGAAAATAAGCACGTCCAAATACACATTAAAACCCTGATTTGTGTGAATTTGCAATTTTCTAGCGAACATTAAATAGGCTAATCAAAAATAGGCAATTCATATAATTAATACTTATTTGATTATTTTAATCTGAAGTATTTTTGAGTATTGTTCTGCGAGTTAAGCTTAATGAATGCACTACACTATATTAAATACAAATAAAAAACTAAAAACAACCATTTCTTTATTTGGTACTCAAAATAACACCTGTTTTGCCTATAAACTGTGAAAATGAAGAATGGAATTTGTGCTTTTCAAGTTTGTCAATGTGAAACATATTCATGTAATGTGCCACGTAAAATCAGATCCAAATGCTGCTCAAGAGTAATTTTTGTAATGCAGAAGTATAATTCTTTAATATTACACATTATGCTAATATAGGTAACGTACTAATTCAACATATCTGATTGGTCCTCCCGTGTCTCGTGACGTGTGAAACTTCAGAAGACATTTATTAACCCCTACAGTCGTGTGGGTTACTTTTATGATGGATGGATGAGCTTTTTGAATAATCAGTATAATTCACTGCCATTTTAACGCTGGGAAGAGCCATGACATTTAATACAATAATTGTGTTCGGCTGAAAAAGAAAGTCATATTCCGAGTAGTTTTATTTTTGAGTGTACTTATCTTTTAAACAAATGATTGTAAATCGCTCAGTATCTGTCCTCACAGGCGACTGATCCTGTGAGAAGAGAGGACTTAAGTCACTTATGTCAGCTGATGAGAGCCACGACTCACAGGTTATGACTGAGGTCCGATATTTATTTATACTGCAGTGCAATAAGAAAAGCGACACAAAATACGACCGCAAACTCAGTTTCAGAATGAGCTGCAGTCGCGTCTCTGAAATCTGATTCAACACATTTCTGATGATCGATCCCTGAATCAGCAGCGTTGAGTGAATCGACTGAACGAGTGAATCGACTGAACGAGCGAATCGACTGAACGAGCGAATCGACTGAACGAGTGAATCGACTGAACGAGTGAATCGACTGAACGGGCGAATCGACTGAACGAGTGAATCGACTGAACGAGTGAATCGACTGAACGAGTGAATCGACTGAACGGGCGAATCGACTGAACGGGCGACTCTCATTAACACCGTAGTTTGCCTCCACCTGCTGGCAGCTTCAGTTTCAACGTTTAATTTAATGCAGCATTTCTAAAGTAATACTTTTTTATTTACCATTCTAAATGAATGCATTGATTAAACGTTGGCATTTGGTATAAAAGATGGTACTGATGCATTTTTAAAGTTAGAAATTGCAACAACAAGCCCTAAACATGTTTGTGGAGTTGGTCAGGTCGTGTGAACTGATGTTACTGTCACCGGGTCCAGATAATAAACTCCCATTTTAATCTTCCATTAAAGAAAGTATAAAGGTAAACTTCAATCACGTGACAAATATCAACCAATCAGTGACGTCAATGACATCAGCGACAGGCGTGCAGTTTACCAGTCTGTTATAGTTTCGTGCCACAATATAAGATTAGATTTTAATCTGCGCGTTAAAAATTACTTCCTCGGACTTATATTACAGTAATATTAGTTATAATATGAATAATATTATATTCTTTTTAACGCTTATTTATTAAAACGCGTTGTATCATCAGTTATAATAGTCATTACAATTCAAGTCTTATTTCACTTAGGAAAACCTGAATGCCAAACAAAGAAAACATCAATATTTCTTATTTACTTTAGACAATATACAGTATGACATAATATTACACCATATTTATTAATAAACACCTTTTTGTTTCATCACATCAAAGCAGTCCAGTCATACCACGACATGACAAAGAATTTCTCACTTCAAGCATTTTTATTTAAATAACACCCTGAAAATAAGCCTTATCTGTCACAGCTGAATCACATTCATACTGCTTCAGATTTCACTGTTTCAGAGGTAGAGCAACAATTATTACCCACAATCACCCTCAAACACACACACACACACACACACACATCACACACACACAATCTCACACACACACACTCCACACACATCCACAACCCAACACACACAACACAACACACACACACCAAAAAAAAACAACACACAACACACACACTCACACACACACACACTCACACACACACACACACTCACACACACACACACACACACACACACTCACACACACCTCACACACACACACACACACACACAATCTCACACACACACACTCACACACACACCTCACACACACACACACACACTACACACACCACCACAAAACACACACACACACAATCTCACACACAACACAACACACACACACACACACAACCACTCAAACGGTGTTTTATCCATTCACTGTCTTTGTACTGAGAGATTTCATGTCTTTTTTTTTGGGTTTTACCAAAACAGGGTATTGACACGTGAAGTAGACGGTGAATGAGAGGAGAAAACAGAACAATTACAGCATGTATATCAATTTCAGTAAAAGCAAAATGTAGGTATAATTTAATTTTGTTATGCTTTATGAACTTAATTAAAATGTAGTGGTGATGAATGGGGACATGCAAATTGTCTCATAATCTGAAAACAAACAAACAACTTTCTGCATTACACACTAACTAGAGTTAACTCTGTGAAGGACTTGAAGATCTGTGAAGATCTGATTTCTGTTATTTAGAACAGTAGCAAGTCAAGCGGGCACAAAGAATTCATGGATTTTGTAAGATCATGAAACACTTTGTTAGCTGACGCTGTGCTGCTTATGCTTACCTGCTTTCAGAAACAGAATGTTCTGTTTATAATTGGCAGGTGCAGAAAGCTACACTGCTACATGATTCACTGTTTTAAGTAAATTTACAAAATATACCTTTCAACATTACTCATGCTTTGTAGTAATTTAAACAGACCAACCCCTTTACTGTCTAAAATACTTTAAATTATTTATTTAAAATACCATAAATTAAAAAAACATAGTGTGATCAGTAAATGAAACCTGGGTGCAGTAATGATGCAGCAATAAAGCTACAGACAGTGGAGAAGCAGGTGAGACAGGAATAAGCTCTTAAACCAGTGAGGTAAAGGGGCCAGGCAGGAAGTTGTTAGGAGTGTCGTCCCTCTTGCTCTCCAGAGAAAAGGGAGGGATGCGCACATCGAAGAAGGTGCCGCTGGCCCTCTCAAGCCGGTACGAGCCCCTGCAGGGGTCAGAGACACAAGGATAACATCATATCATAACCATATCAGCCCTGTTAAATGAAATGCACATAAAGTCAAACTCTGTCACAGCAAGATCACAAAAACAAAACCCTGTTTACAAAACTTATCACCTATTATCACCTGTTTTGTGTGGTCCAATCAGAAGTAAGCAGCACTAAATATGGATGTAAACAGCTGTAATGAACCCTGGAAACAGAATATTACTCGGATGGTAGCGGTGTGTGTGTGAACATACCACATGTGTCCGCTGGGGCACTGCAGGGACACATGACTGCTATACTGGAACGCAGGCTGCTCTTTTGATAACACTGGCTCCTGTTACATATTAAAAGGTTATACAATATTTTAGCCAAGTATATGATTTTTAAACCACCTGGTGGCGCTGTAACCAAACGATTCAGGCAAACTCAGGCACGGAGAAAGTTTTAAATGGTTAAAGCTTTACAAGAGCACTTTTTTTAGAGGCTTTGCATCGAAAAGGATGAAAATCCACTACATTTTGCTGGGCTTGCTCACTGGGCTTGTGCCCTAGTTGTAAGTGATGTAATATTCATGTCACTCACCCGCCCGATGACTCCTCTCCCTTTGACAGTCTCTAATGTTCCTGTCAGACTGAAAATCCTCCAGTTTCTTTCTCTCAGTTGTACCACCTCATTTCCCAGGTTCTCCAGACGAATACAGTAGCGCCACTGACACCATATAAATAAAGTCATGATCACACAACATTCATGGATGAAGAAACACAAACTGCTTTAGCAGTTGCAACATTAAAGCGATACTCCACCCTCAAAGAAATTCGAGGTATTCATGACATTTTTCTGTCAGCCTAATAGAATCTAAGTTATATTAAATGATATCCTGGCTCTTCCCAGCTTTAAAATGGCCCACTCCAAAAAGTGCTTCCATCCATCATTAAAGTAATCCATATGACTTTGTTATTAAATGTCTTCTAAAGTGAACTGATACATTTGTGAAAGAAAACAATTTATATTTTGATTGTATTTAGCGACTGATATGGCACAGCTGAATGTAAACATCTGTTTGAATGAGTACAGTCAACATGGCTACCTGCCGGCACCATGTCAGTAACTTTGAATCTCATTGGTGACTGCAGGCATGAGATGCACGAGATGAGATTTAAAGTTATTCATGTGGAGCTGGTGTGCGGCCATGTTTGCTGTACTCATTTATACAGATGTTAACATTCAAACATTTCATATCAATTGCTACATACATTCAAAATATAAATTGTTTTCTTTCACAAACAAATTTTTGCACTTCAGAAGACATATATTACCAAACTGAAGTATGGAATACTTTTATGATGGATGGATGCGCTTTTTGAAAATTGAGGGCGCCTGAGGGAGAGTTATTTATGGGCTTATTTTTATTTACTGATGGAGTATCTCTTTAATTGGTTAATATACAGTTCCCATATTCTTTCAATATTGATGTCATAGGCTGTGCATCCAATCAAACGTGGGATTTGGCTCAGTTACTATATCTGTCAAATGGTAAAATCTGTAGCCAAATTATATGCTGTGCATCTGCTGTGCATTTCTTATTTTAACAGCTTTTTCTTTGGTCTGATCAGCCTGGTTTTCATTGGTTTGTATGTTTTGTTTGGTCCTGTCTGGTTTATTCTTCATGTTTTCTTATTGTTTTGGTTTGCCACATGCTGGCAGTGGGTGCGTGGCTCCCCACACTGGGGATAGCGGCGTTCCAATTACTATGCAAATCTATCAACAGCATAATCACTTACCCAGTAAACACTGGAATTCTGTGCTTCCTGAAAAAAAAATTAAGAAAGAAATTTACAAATATCAAGAAATATAAAATCAGGGCAACAACTATGACATCTTCGATATAGACAATATAACGTCTAAGATATGGAAAAGTTGAAACATTAGGCTACAACATTTCAGAGAAGGAAATTCTAATGAAAATTAGAATTTTCATTAGATGTATTATCTAATGAAATGTATTATCATCATGACTGATAATACATTTATACTAAATAATATTGTAGACATCAACAACGTACAAACGTTTTGATTCATTCACAAGAATTTTCACAAAAACATTTTTTAGAGATTACAAAAGCAATTTTTAGTTGATTATATAAATATTTCAAAGGTGAACAAAAAATGTACTGTATGATTACAGTTAACCAATTAACTGTATATATAACAATGTACAAACAATGTCCGTCTTCTGTTAAATTCAGAATAATGTACATGATTTAAAGATTTAAGGGTCGTACCCTCATGCCCATGTGAAATGGGATGACTGTGACTCGTATATTTTCTGTCGTCTCGCGGTGAACGTCAGATAACTCTAGCCATTGGCGGTTTTTCTCCTGCCATGAGTGAAGTGTGTCCTTGGGTACGTATGGTGGCACTAAGAACAAATTAAGTTATACAATGTGGTATTCAAAATGCAAAAAACTTTTACACTCTTAAAAATAAAGGTTCTCAAAAGGTTCTTGACAATGATGACAGAAGGATTTTTGGTTTTCCCCAAAAAAATTATTTTTATAGTCTAAAGAACCTTTAGTTCACTACAAAGAACCTTTTGTGAAGATTCCTCGCATGTTAAAGTTTCTTTATGGAACCATATAGCAAAAAATGGTTTTTCTATGGCATTGTCAAGCACCTTTTTCAGTGTAGGTAAGAACTTCTGAAACAATCTTGCACCTTTGGATGGGTTGTACATGAGAAATCTCTCAAACAGTTCATGCTGAATAGGCATCTGGTCTGTTGAGTTATATGGCAAAATGTCTTCATGGCTTACATAGTCCAGACCTGCCAAAAGAGAGACAGTTGAGAATATATGGCCTATAAATGGCAGGGCTCTCCGATCCATGTTCCCTAAGGTCCACAGAGCTCCAGCACACCTGCCTGCATGTTTCTGTCAGTCTCAAAAATCTTGATTGGCTGTTCCAGATTTATTAGGGTTGGAGCTAAACTCTGCACTCTACTCTTTTACATTTCACAGTTGGTTGTATTCTGCATATAACTATGTACATGACAAACACAAATCTTGAATCTC
This sequence comes from Chromobotia macracanthus, assembly GCA_036877525.1. Lineage (NCBI taxonomy): Eukaryota > Metazoa > Chordata > Actinopteri > Cypriniformes > Botiidae > Chromobotia > Chromobotia macracanthus. The sequence goes on along the minus strand of JAZGTH010000076.1, from coordinate 1,643,374 downwards.
TTGAACTGAATCCTGGATTCAGCTTTGTGGACCTCAGTGAAGACCTCTGGTATATAATATGTAATATATGGTATCTGTACACAAGATAGCAAAACATTCTGGTCTAAATGCAGAAAGCAAACCAGGAGAAACGTTACACACGTGTTAATACAGCAATTACATACCTGGAATAGCATACAGGGCCCTGCTGGCATCATGGTTGGCCAGAAACGTGACAGCTTCTGTTTGTGATCTCTGAGACTATAAATGAAACACAAGAACAGTAGAAGGATTGTAATGATGCCATTATAATATCACAACCCAGAAATGAGGAAGATGTTCAAACTGTGGTACATACAGTTTAATTTAGCATTTTATTACATGTGTAGTATTCTTCACACAGTAAAGGTCCTTGAGCCTGTCACCTGAAATGTGTCATATGACCCCTGTTTCCATTTATCTCAAGGCACCAGCTAAAAAAATCCACCTTTCATAAATAATCCTTCAATAAATCAGAAAATATGTAAACAGGAGGGAGTTCCTCATCTGATTTATCTGAAGGAATTTGTGAGATTCTGGTATTATCAGAACAAGAAAGACACAGTTGTGATAAAATACAGTTTATTAACAAAAGATGTACAACAGCTACTAAATGGATAGTAAAGACAGATAATAAAATAAATGGAAAATAATGGAACATGCAAATGACTGAGCTGGATGCAGAATTATTTTCAATAACTGTTGTTTGTTATCTAATAAGGCAAAAACCTTCTTTCTGAATAATTATCCTAAGAATCATTTGTAATACATCTGACAATTAGTTATGCAATACCAAAGACAACTTAAACACGTGACCTAGAACATTTCTTCAATTTCAAGATCCAAAAGAAGAAACAATACCTGTGCAGATATTAATAGTGTTTTCCTGTAAGAAAGACTTGTGTATTAAAACTAAATGATCCAAACAAGCATTGACTAAATACCTTGCAGTTATCTTAAAGGGTCTTTAAATACTACCACACTTTAAGATGTCACCTGATGTTTACATTATATATCAGGTATTATTTACAAAAATTAACAGTTGCCTACTTTTCACAGGTATGCATGTTTTATGGAATAGTTTAAAGGCATTGGCCATTGAGTGCAGAAATGTTTCTAGTGGCTTTGGTTTGTTTAATTACAATTCCCTCACAGGTTACACAGAAATGACACATCACCTTAAATAACTCACAAAATAAAATTTGTTTTTAATCATGGCTCTCACTAGGCAACAGCATCCACACGTGTGCATGAGGACCAATCAGAGAGTGTTCATGCATCATGTACTCACGATATGTGGACAATCTCTGGTGTCTATCAGGACCTGATAGTATGTGTGTGTTTTGCCTTTCACCTCCTTCAAACCTCCTGGAGGGTCACTTTTGCTGCACGGCAGCAGAAAAATGACCATTACAAAGATTTCTGCAGCCACATTTTAAATTTATTCCTAAAAAAACACTCTCTTTAGACAAGATGACTAAGAGTCAAAGTGCTGCATTTTTTCTACGAGCTTCTGAAGACACTCACATGTCAGTAACTGAGGGCGAAACGTCTCTGTCATAGAGTCGAGCATGCCAGGGGAAAAGAACGATGCCTCTGTATCCAAAGACACTGTGCAGAAACAACTGACACACACATCAATTCAGAACCTCAACACAAATTAAATCAACAGAATTATTCACTCACACACCAGGAAATTAAGTTAAGACTTGCCAAAATCTTCACTGACCCAACAAGAAACATTACAGATACAGATGTTACAGATGTCTGTATATCTAGGAATTGTTCCAATTTCTAATAGGTTTGATATATATCATATATGGACATTGGATATATGCACATATATTACATTTGCGTATGGGGTATAAGTATTGTATTATGTACGTATGTTAAACCTAATGTTTTATAGTATATCACAGAAACCTGATGATTATTCTTAAGGCATAGAAACATATGCACAAGATCAACAACAGAAGTGGCATATTTGGACAAGTGATGTTCTACTATCAACCAGCCCAAAATTCTCTCACACTGGTCTCTGTTGCACCATTATTCTGAGCCCTGCATATTGAACAAACAAACACAGACATCTCATCATGTAGAGTGTGTTTGTGGTAGTTTACTCATCACCTGTCCAGTCTCATAATTGCTGTGCTGTTTTGGTTGCTCAAATACTCCAACTGTCTCCAGAACAGTCCCCTCTGGTCTGTTAAAAAGCAACATTTACATACACAGAAAAGACATGTAACATCCATCCATGAACAACAGCGAATGATTTAATTATTTACAAATATATCATGATTTAGTCAAAAATCATTATATCAATTAAAATGATACTGTATTTAGTAACGCACTGTGACGGGATGAAAACCCTCTGGTTAGGTGTCAACACCACATCGATTTGTTCAGTTAGCTTGTTCAGTTTAGTTAAACCTTTCTAAAAGTCAGTCCACATGAAATCAGAGTTGATCCATTTACTCTCTTAATTGACATTGCACAGTAATTAGATGTCATTTGGTTCCAGTACTACAGGCCATTGTCCAGCTCAGAGATGCTCAGTGATATCAGCTTTAATGATATCCATACTATTATTTAAACCTATGTAGTCATATATAGTAAAACTGAACAAATTATGAAATGCATTTATGACTTCTTTGTCAGTAAACTTGGTTTCATGTCAAATGCACAGACAATACTTTGTATCTATATCAATCTCTGTATCATTTTACACATCTATATGTTTAGTGTACACTTGTTAGAGTGCTACAGTATGTGAAGTGACCATTAAGCGAATGACCTCCACCGTCACCCGCGAGATCCGACCATTGAGTTCAGTTCAGTTCAGTTCAGTTCAGTTCGACTCGTCTCCGGTACAGACTCGTTCAGTTCAGTTCAGTTCAGTTCGACTCATCTCCGGTACAGACTCGTTCAGTTCAGTTCAGTTCAGTTCAGTTCAGTTCAGTTCAGTTCGACTCATCTCCGGTACAGACTCGTTCAGTTCAGTTCAGTTCAGTTCAGTTCGACTCATCTCCGGTACAGACTCGTTCAGTTCAGTTCAGTTCAGTTCAGTTCAGTTCGACTCATCTCCGGTACAGACTCGTTCAGTTCAGTTCAGTTCAGTTCGACAGTCATTCAGTTCAGTTCGACTCATCTCCGGTACAGACTCGTTCAGTTCAGTTCAAGACTCATCTTCGGTACAGACCCGTTCAGTTCAGTTCAGTTCATCTCATCTTCTAAATGTTCAGTTCAGTTCAGTTCATTCATTAAATGTTCAGTTCAATTCAGTTTTACTCATCTCCGGTACAGACTCGTTCAGTTCAATTCAGTTAGTTCCCCATTCAGTTCAGTTCAGTTCGACTCATCTTCGGTACAGACTCGACCATCCGGTACAGACTCGTTCAGTTCAATTCAGTTCAGTTCGACTCATCTTCGGTACAGACTCGTTCAGTTCAGTTCGACTCATCTCCGGTACAGACTCGTTCAGTTCAGTTCAGTTCAGTTCGACTCATCTCCGGTACAGACTCGTTCAGTTCAGTTCAGTTCGACTCATCTCCGGTACAGACTCGTTCAGTTCAGTTCAGTTCGACTCATCTCCGGTACAGACTCGTTCAGTTCATTCCTCGTCTCCGGTACAGACTCGTTCAGTTCAGTTCAGTTCAGTTCAGTTCGACTCATCTTCGGTACAGACTCGTTAGTTCAGTTCAGACTCATTCGGTACAAGTTCAGTTCAGTTCAGTTCGACTCATCTCCGGTACAGACTCGTTCAGTTCAGTTCAGTTCAGTTCGACTCATCTCCGGTACAGACTCGTTCAGTTCAGTTCAGTTCAGTTCGACTCATCTCCGGTACAGACTCGTTCAGTTCAGTTCAGTTCGACTCATCTCCGGTACAGACTCGTTCAGTTCAGTTCAGTTCGACTCATCTCCGGTACAGACTCGTTCAGTTCAGTTCAGTTCGACTCATCTTCGGTACAGACTCGTTCAGTTCAGTTCGACTCATCTCCGGTACAGACTCGTTCAGTGATGGGCGTGTTCGTCCCCAACATTCAACCAATCATATGTTCCTTTCACAGCACGCACTCGAACGCTATTGGCTCGTGATTTAGTCCGTCTTTAATGTCGGAAAAGACGCAAAAAGACTGAAAGAGTGAAAGTGACCGCGCATGCGCACTGAGAGCGCCGCGCTGCCCGTGAGCACAGTGCAGGGAATCGTTCACTTAAAAGATTCATTAAAACATCCATTCATTCACAGATGTCAAGCCACTGATTGTGTTGAACAAGAAACTACTGCTACAAACGACAAGTCAGTAATTCAGAAACTTGATTAAGTTGATTATTCTGGCACAGTTCGTAACTTACGGTGCTATGTGTATAACTGTTCCGTTAGCTCGCTGTGTTTGTCTTGAAGGACTTTAATGAAATGAAGATGATGAACTCACCGGGAGGACATGAAGCGACTCTGTCCTGCAGTGAAGTGAATGAGTCTCTGATGTGTGTTGAGATCCACAGCTGATGTGTGTAAGATGCGCTTTTTACTGCATTTACTAACAGCGCACACGAGTCCCTGTCTTAACACACAGGCTGCCATTTTATTTCACCTGTAACCAGTAACCAGTGCGCATGCTAAAGCAACTGAGGCAAACGTTTGACTGTAGTGCCATCTTGTGCTGTAATGATATTTCCCATACAGCAGAACATGCAGGCGTGTGTATGTATCAGTGTGCACTAGTGAGGACATCACGACTGTCAAGAAAAATGACCTGGCCAGGGATGCGTAATGGATTTTAAAAGGAGTCGCTCCGGATCACATAATATTGTGGTCAACCTGTCTATGATTATTATTATTATTATATTTCCTGTTTTGCTTCTAAGAAAATAAGCACATATCCCTTCAATATCTTCCTCTGGATTAAAGGATGTAGTTTCATCTGGAACACATCCATACAAGCTCACACCAAAACATGTCTGAGTAAGACTGTAGATTTGAACACTGGGATTATGGGAATTTATTATATTTTATTTGAAGATTATTTTGCGGTGGAGATTATGATACATGGAGATCAGTGTCCAGCAGGTTTTAGGAGACCTGAGCGGGCTGCAGTCTCCTCTCTGTTTTCTCCATAATTACTTTGATAGTAATATACTGTTCAGATATTCAACTGTAATCTAAGCCCCATAAGCTGATAAAACATGAGACCTGAGGGTTTTATTTTATTTATATTTTACCTTGTATTGTTGTTTACCATTGCTTTTCATTTTATTCTTTCTTCCTTTGTTTTGAGGATGGAAATATATATTAAAGTTATTCATGAGGTAGATTTTGATTTTCATTTCTGTTCATGTTATATACAAATATTTATAAAACACAAATTTCTTTTGTTAAATTAATTTTCATACTAGATTAATTTGCTGCAATAATGCTTTATTTTAGTATTTGTCATTAATGTTGCAAAATATAGTTATTATTATGAAAAGAGATGCTTATGAAGTACAAATAAATGTAAATTACAAAAAATAAATTACTGTTGGGTGCAGATTTAAGAATAAATACATGCATAAAAATGTTAAAGAAAAGTATACCTTTATTTTGTGAAAGCTGTATGTAAATAAATAGATAAACAACAAACGTACTTATGAATTCACACCATGTAAACATTTTAGTTTTGATATGAGAGAACACAAAGGGATGTTTTCCCATCACTCACAAATGACATATTAAGAATATAATTTACATTTAGATGCGGTAGGGTATTAAGAGAATAAACAAAGAAAATAATAAATGTAAATGATATGTTCTTTTATAAAAAATGTTATTTGTATGTTTAAATTGTATTTTTGATGAGAAAAACTATGTTTATTTGTTGTTGTTAGGATGTGTTGCCAGAACAGTGGCAAAGTGTTTCACAACAATTAACAAGTTTCACATTATTAACAATTAACAAGTTTCACATTATTAACAATTAACAAGTTTCACATTTTTAACAATTAACAAGTTTCTAAACTTCTAAATTATAAAAATAGCAAGAGAAAACTGCATGTTCCATGAATGTTAGAAAATGTATTTATTTACAATACTGATTATAAAAGTACTACTACAATACAGTGCATAGTGCTTGTCAGCAGCCGTCCAGATTGGTGACTACAGCAGCACTATATATGAGTTCAGAGATATCTCCCAGTGAGGTCTGGGGGTAGTGCATCAGGCCCTGACTCTGCCGCTGCTGGGCTCCCTCCAAACCAACTTGATGTGGAGGAATCACCTGATCCACAGACACAGAAGCGTAAATGGACTGATTAGAACTACAGTAGGATTTTAACTGATGTCCGGAGAAACCTTCAGGATGTGCTGTGAAGCAGTTGATCTGCCAGAGACAGTCTGACTGATTTGCTACTGATGAGCTACTGGAGAAAGATGAAGATTCAGGTGTGTGAGGGTGTCTGTTTCCCCAGGGTAGGACTCCAGGAAGGTCCAGAGACATGTGTGCTGGAGGAGGCGCGGGATGAAGAAGATTCTGAGAGCAGGGAATCAGGGCTTGTCTACAGCTGCTCTGATTGTGGCTGGTGCCTTGGCTTACTGTCTGATATCTTTCAGACATCAGGTCTCTCTGTTCAGACACAGCAGAACACAGTTCTGGGATAAAACCAGGGTTAGTCGGGGGGAAGCAGGTTACAGGTAAAGGGTTTGAGTTAAGTCCCTTTCCTGGACCCCTACTAACCGGTCTGGTCAGCTTCTTACTCTTCATGCTGCGAGCTCGTCTGTTTTGAAACCAGACCTGCCAAAACATGCCATCAGTTAAAAGTGATGTAGATGAATTAAACAATAAGTAAAACAGTCGCGATCATGCGCTGTAATCACCTGAATTTTGCTCTCGGGCAGCAGCGTGAGAGCCGCCAGACTTTCTCGCAGGCTGATGTCCGGGTACGGGCTGACCACGAAAGCGCGCTCCAGCTCCGACAGCTGCGCGCGGCTGAAGATCGTCCTCTTCCTCTTCCTCTGTGCGGCTTCAGGAGAAGACCGCGAGTCTTCGGGTTTTACATCTGAATATGTGCAAAGCGATTCAGTAACTCTGAAGTGTCACTGAAAGTTGTTATTTCGTTATTGGGAACATAAAAAAATCTAGATCGCGTCAACAGTGTGTTCCTTAAATGACATTTATCATTAAAAACTAAGAACCAAAAATGGTTAGCTCTTAAATGTTTAAAGCCAGCACTACACTCATTCTGTGACATAATGCCCTATAACAAAACCTTATGTAAAATATGATTCCTCTTTACATATATTAAATAACTGATAAATAACAGTCATAAATAACCAGCATTGTATTTTAACATATGTTTATAGACAGAATGATACCCCAAACAGTTATAATAATAACCGCGTAACTGTAAAGTATGACCACAATAATAATATTAATAAAAAACTCATGCTCACCTGTAAATTGGACCATGTTTTGGTTAAAGGTAAAATCACTTTCTGTCTCCACGCTTAATTTTGTCACTAAATCAAACGATGGGTCGTAAAATAATGCCATAGCCTTTAATCACGCAGCAGGTCTCGGGTTCCAGTCCTGTCCGCGTCCACACATGAAATGTTTCAGACAGCAGCTGAGTCCGCAGTTTTATACCCGCTCCCCTCACACCCAGCAGCGCCTGTCGTCCTGCAGGGTGTGACAGTCTGTATCTGTGACAGTCAGTATCTGTGACAGTCTGTATCTGTGACAGTCTGTATCTGTGACAGTCTGTATCTGTGACCGTCAGTATCTGTGACAGTCTGTATCAGTGACAGTCTGTATCTGTGACAGTCTGTATCTGTGACAGTCAGTATCTGTGACAGTCTGTATCTGTGACAGTCTGTATCTGTGACAGTCAGTATCTGTGACAGTCTGTATCAGTGACAGTCTGTATCAGTGACAGTCTGTATCTGTGACCGTCAGTATCTGTGACAGTCAGTATCTGTGACAGTCAGTATCTGTGACAGTCTGTATCTGTGACAGTATCTGTGACAGTCAGTCTGTATCTGTGACAGTCTGTATCTGTGACAGTCTGTATCTGTGACAGTCTGTATCTGTGACAGTCAGTCTGTATCTGTGACAGTCTGTATCAGTGACAGTCTGTATCAGTGACAGTCTGTATCTGTGACCGTCAGTATCTGTGACAGTCTGTATCTGTGACCGTCTGTATCTGTGACAGTCAGTATCTGTGACAGTCTGTATCTGTGACAGTATCTGTGACAGTCAGTCTGTATCTGTGACAGTCTGTATCTGTGACAGTCTGTATCTGTGACAGTCTGTATCTGTGACAGTCAGTCTGTATCTGTGACAGTCTGTATCTGTGACAGTCTGTATCTGTGACAGTCAGTATCTGTGACAGTCTGTATCTGTGACAGTCTGTATCTGTGACAGTCTGTATCTGTGACCGTCAGTATCTGTGACAGTCAGTATCTGTGACAGTCAGTATCTGTGACAGTCTGTATCTGTGACCGTCTGTATCTGTGACAGTCAGTATCTGTGACAGTCAGTATCTGTGACAGTCTGTATCTGTGACAGTCAGTATCTGTGACAGTCAGTATCTGTGACAGTCAGTATCTGTGACAGTCTGTATCTGTGACAGTATCTGTGACAGTATCTGTGACAGTATCTGTGACAGTCTGTATCTGTGACAGTCTGTATCTGTGACAGTCAGTATCTGTGACAGTCTGTATCTGTGACAGTCAGTCAGTATCTGTGACAGTCAGTATCAGTGACAGTCTGTATCTGTGACAGTCTGTATCAGTGACAGTCTGTATCTGTGACAGTCAGTATCTGTGACAGTCTGTATCTGTGACAGTCTGTATCTGTGACAGTCTGTATCTGTGACAGTCTGTATCTGTGACAGTCTGTATCTGTGACAGTCTGTATCTGTGACAGTCTGTATCTGTGACAGTCTGTATCTGTGACAGTCAGTATCTGTGACAGTCAGTATCTGTGACAGTCTGTATCTGTGACAGTCTGTATCTGTGACAGTCTGTATCTGTGACAGTCTGTATCTGTGACAGTCAGTATCTGTGACAGTCAGTCAGTATCTGCGACAGTCAGTCAGTATCTGCGACAGTCAGTATCTGTGACAGTCAGTCAGTATCTGCGACAGTCAGTATCTGTGACAGTCAGTCAGTATCTGTGACAGTCAGTATCTGCGACAGTCTGTATCTGTGACAGTCAGTCAGTATCTGCGACAGTCAGTATCTGTGACAGTCAGTCAGTATCTGTGACAGTCTGTATCTGTGACAGTCTGTATCAGTGACAGTCTGTATCAGTGACAGTCTGTATCTGTGACAGTCAGTATCTGTGACAGTCTGTATCTGTGACAGTCTGTACGTACTGTGCAGTCAGTATCTGTGACAGTCAGTATCTGTGACAGCAGTATCTGTGACAGTCTGTATCTGTGACAGTCAGTATCTGTGACAGTCTGTATCTGTGACAGTCAGTATCTGTGACAGTCAGTATCTGTGACAGTCTGTATCTGTGACAGTCTGTATCTGTGACAGTCTGTATCTGTGACAGTCAGTATCTGTGACAGTCAGTATCTGTGACAGTCAGTCAGTATCTGCGACAGTCAGTATCTGTGACAGTCAGTCAGTATCTGTGACAGTCAGTATCTGTGACAGTCAGTCAGTATCTGTGACAGTCAGTATCTGTGACAGTCAGTCAGTATCTGTGACAGTCAGTATCTGTGACAGTCTGTATCTGTGACCGTCTGTATCTGTGACAGTCAGTATCTGTGACAGTATCTGTGACCGTCTGTATCTGTGACCGTCTGTATCTGTGACAGTCAGTATCTGTGACAGTCAGTATCTGTGACAGTCTGTATCTGTGACAGTCAGTATCTGTGACAGTCAGTATCTGTGACAGTCTGTATCTGTGACAGTCTGTATCTGTGACAGTCAGTATCTGTGACAGTCTGTATCTGTGACAGTCTGTATCTGTGACAGTCAGTATCTGTGACAGTCTGTATCTGTGACAGTCTGTATCTGTGACAGTCTGTATCTGTGACAGTCTGTATCTGTGACAGTCTGTATCTGTGACAGTCAGTATCTGTGACAGTCAGTATCTGTGACAGTCTGTATCTGTGACAGTCAGTATCTGTGACAGTCAGTATCTGTGACAGTCAGTATCTGTGACAGTCAGTATCTGTGACAGTCAGTATCTGTGACCGTCAGTATCTGTGACAGTCAGTATCTGTGACAGTCAGTATCAGTGACCGTCAGTATCTGTGACAGTCTGTATCAGTGACCGTCAGTATCCCTCAGTATCTTCGTCTCCCATCCTGGACAGGAAAACAGAGATTCACATGCTGTCTGATGACTGATAAGCAGTCCTAATTACTGAGGGAATAATTACATGAGTGCCAAACACTCTAAAACTCTAAACTTAAAACCTCTAAACTATTTTAAATAAAATATCCTAATTCTATATTTAATTATACAATTATAATTATTATTAACAATATGTCGACTTATAAATATAATAATCAAATATTCCTTAATAACAAAACTTAGATTGCTGATGACGGAAACCATCTCACAATTTAAAGTGTAAACAAGTAACAGCAAACAGAAAATAACAAGCGATATGCCGAATAAACGTAATCATTCACCCTGGTTTTTCTAATATCCAGGGACATCATATTATCTAGGATGATATTACCTGTAGGGATTAATAGCAATGCACAACTGAATGAACAGTAATCTAAACCCAAGATTACTGTATTAATCTGGGCGGTTCTGAATTCACTTCACTCACTTCACTTGTAGGTCAACATCTGAAAGAGTCGACAGACAAACTAACATATTCATTTACATGATTAAAGCTGCAGGACAATGCGGCTGGATTACACACATTTCCGGCTCTTCATAGTGTCATGAGCGACAGGTAGAGGGAAATGTCCACTACAATGAGATGAGACATGAAGCAGAGCTTCAGAAAGACTCAAATGAGAGAAAGTCTCACAACATGCTTCATAAACGATCATTTTATTATGTCCAGTGCCAGAGATTCTCTCTCTCTTTATTATATCTCCGTTTATTCTGAATTATGACATTTTTTTCCTAGTCTTCTTGTTTTCTAACAAAAAAATGTTATACATCTATATTTTAACGGAATAAAACAATTGCAATCATTTCTAGGTCAGCTATAAAATCATATCAATATAAGTCTGTTGATAACACACATGAAACAAACTGATTAAACAGGTTATAAATATGAAGTATTGAGAAATAAAATAATCACAAACTTTTTTCTTTTTGTGAAATGTTTTGCTTGGGAAAATAGGTTTGGTAGTCTTTAATTTTAAACATTAAGTTTAATCTTTAGTCTTTGATTTTAAACAACTCTTGGTTTGTAATATTTTCTAATGCAATGGTGTGTGGTCTGTTTGTTCAATATAACTTTTGTGCTGCTCTGTATGTGACAAATACCTAAAAATGCCTAAACAATCAATGATGAAATGTGGATAAAAATAAGATGATTTTTGATGTCTGAGTTCAGTTTCGGGCAGTTTTACAGAGCCATTGGGTGGGGGTCATATGGAGGGTTTTAGAGGTATTATAATCATATTAAACACACTGATGAGAATGATTTGGGAGTTTTAGTAACAAAAGTCCTTCATTGTTCCTTTAGATCTGCTCATGCCGATTCAAACACACACTATGACGTCCTTCTCATCGTAAAAATTTGTCCACCATTTTGCATTTTCTGAGAAACTCCGACATTGTCTGTCCGATTTGCATGAAATGTGGTATGTAGCATCTAGAGAAAACCACAACAGAAGTGATGGGGTTCGTGATGATCTGGGTCTCGACATTTTTGGTTTTGTCATAAAATGCAGTATTCAATAAACACAACTGTATTGTTACGAAACGTGATATGTTTTATCACCACCACAGTCTGAGGGCGCTTATTAAAAGATAAACGCTGAGAATGTGATTGAAACGTGATTGTCATTTTATTTGGTGTCAACAGATTTAACACATTAAATGGATTTCATGCTTTGTTAATAGTGCCATTAAGATGTGTGCTTATCTATACTGCGACTTACATGGGAAAACTCCACGTCTTAATTCGGTTTGTGTTTACTTCAGTTATGACTTTAGCTGGATTAAGGTCATCAGCTGTTTACATAGTAGTTTCATAATCTGAGTATTGTCTTAACTGGTTTAATATCGGAATATTGTAGTCATAGTCAACATTCTGACAGCCTTGAAACCAATTGGTGACAGGGCCACCTATTGGTCAAAAGAAATGTTTTCCTAAACGTTTATATCAGAGATACGAATATTCTCCTTGGTGTTGTTGATGGGCTTGACCCATAAATGCTGCTTGCAGTTACATTTTTATATTATATTACATCCTTACAGGATTCTGTTCATTGTGGAGTGTTTCCTGTTCTTCATCATAGCTCTTGATCTTATTGTGCATAATTCATTGATTCAGATAATTCATTCAGTGTTTCTCCACTGGTTCACATATGTGTGTGTGCATGTGTTACAGAACTTATGTTTTATGTAACAAGACTCACAGTTTACTGTCATTGTCTTTGGCATATTGCTTTATTTGGACTTTCTTGTGGAATTAAGTTTGATCAACACAAAAAGGAGACAGAAGTTTAAATGATTTTTTAGACTTTAGGATTGGTTGCACTATACATACAATAAATTATTGTTAAGCATTTAGAGTTTTTTTGGTCAAATATTAGGAAATAATACGTATAATAAGTCTAATACATATACAAAAGGCTAAACTGAATAACTAATTAATATTTTAAAATATATTTGTATATTAATATTATAAGTAATGATACGCTGTGCGTTTATCATGATCTCTGTGATTCTGTCATAGTATGTATATTTACATCATGCCAAAGCAACATGCAGAAATGGGCATCCAGTAAAGCTCTCTGATGGGCAGGTCCCCGGTGCCACACGCCCTTTTTGAGAAAGCGTTTGTTGTTATTATTTTTAAAGAATACTCAGACTATCACAACTATATAAAACATGCTATACAAGGTTATACAGAACTAAAATATAGTCATAAATCATAAAGTCATAAATGTAGCAAAGCATCGTAACTTGCCACCACCCCCTATGTTAAACAGTAAACGCCAGGGCACGTCACAGCAGCCTGGCGGGAGTCAGTCGTTCAGATCGGCTGCTGGTCTCTAGCGCTCGTGTTGTTTTATCAGTTTAATCGTCAGCATGATTGGACAGAAAAGCATCAAGTCGTTTTTTCCACCAACTTCCAGAAAAAGGATCCAGGACGAGTTAGATGCATTGCACGGGAATGATGTGAGTAAACACTGCATTACACTGCATTACACTGCAGCAAACACCCGGCATCCCTGCAGCTTGACTCGGGTTTGTGTATTGTTATGATCGGCGCTGTATTTCAACGTGCTCATGTATGAACAAACAGTTTGTAATAATAACTTTTTATTTTTCCCGCTAAATTAAAGTTGCTCGCTCCCGGAAGTAGTTTTACGTCACTTGGTGTTAGGCGATGCTGGAAGAGCTTCTGTCTATTCAGTCTCTACTGTATTTTGTGCAGCAGTAACTATATTATTATATATTATTATAATATTATTTCAGTCAGTATGAAGAGAAAACCTCAGTGTGTTTAAAGACGATCAGTTGCTGATGGCATTGTTTTCAAACGCCACATTTCTTAAACTTCTGAACGCGTCAGTGTCGCGTTTGTGTGTCAGGCGAGCATATAATTCAACCAGATACACGACAATTGTGTCTCAGGCAAAAAAGCAAAAGAAGGAGGACAGTGACGGCATAAACGCGCCGTCGCTGAGTCCCGAGCAGCTGGAACGGATCGCCGCAAACAAGAAGGCGGCGCTGGAGCGGCTCTCTGCGCGGCACAATGTCCCGGACGGGGTCGGAGAGAGCTGGAGAAACGCGCTGCACGCGGAGTTCGGAAAGAGCTACTTCAGATCAGTGAGCTGACCCCGAGTCTGCGGACCCCGAGTCTGCGGACCCCGAGTCTGATGACCCCGAGTCTGATGACCCTGAGTCTGATGACCCGGGCTGCGGCTGCGGGGCTCGCTGTCACCTTCAAAAAGAGCATATCCCTTTATTTACATCTCAGAGCTGACTTACTGGTAACATCTATTGAGTCCATGTTTTTACTTCTGGAACCCAACTGTCGTGGTTTATAACAACAAAATAATTTTTTAAGACAAAGTTTATTAAAACGCCTGTCATGAAAACTGTACAGGTATGTTCCTGTATAGACATGCTTTCAAAAGTAAAACCCACCTTAAGAAAAATTCACTGGAGTAAAGTGTGTGACAGCCAGCCCCTGTCTTCATCTTATATTGTGTACTTTATATGTACATTTGCACATATAGGATTGTAATATAATAATGGTAACAAAACAATGTTCTCTTTTGCAGTTAATGTCTTTTGTTACTGAGGAGAGGCAAAAGCACACAGTCTATCCACCACCACATCAGATTTTTTCCTGGACACAAATGTGTGACCTAAAGGATGTGAGCAATGTTGTCACCATACCAATATTTGAGAAATTTCAAGATAGTCTATGACATTGTAAATAGTTTTCAGTCTGAACCTGTTAAAGAACAAAGAAACACATTAAAACAAAACTGTCTTTAGCATGCAGTTACTGGGGTTTATTAATAAGGTTATTAATTTATTAGTATTATTAACGATATTTTTTTTTAGCTTGTACTTAATAAATATAACCTCTGCACATCACTGGACTGCTCTGTATGCTTTTGAATAACATGTTTGAACACTTAAAGATTATTGTGGTTTCTTCTGTTTGAAAATGAAATGAGACATTGTGATCAAGAGCAGACTCATTTAGCAAATACCTGCATATAGCAAGCTAGAAATCCAGGAACATGGTGGTCTGGAGCTGATTTCTCTTGTGATGGCAGGTAAAGGTTGTGATACTCGGCCAGGATCCTTATCATGGACCTAATCAGGCCCATGGGCTGTGTTTCAGTGTTCAGAGACCTGTGCCACCTCCACCAAGGTATTACCCTATGTTACAGATGAGGATAAAGGATGGATGATTCTTTGTTTTTGTGGTTTGTTTTTTGGATATGGTTTTATGACGCTTGTTTTATTTGCAGCTTGATAAACATGTTCAAAGAACTGGAATCAGACATAGAAGGATTTAAGCATCCTGGTCATGGAGATCTTACAGGATGGGCAAAGCAAGGTAAACACCCTCTTTTCCTTTAAGTGGCCTACAATTATTAATGCTAGAACTTACACTAGTAATGATACTGTACTACAAATGCCCAGAGCATAGTGAGACTCAATATGGATATTTTTTAGTGTTCTCATAGAGGTTCGATGCTTTTTCCACATAAATTCCAGACGTTTTTTGTGTCTAATTGTGTTAAGGCATTTACATATACATAATTGTATTATATGTTGACCAAATTGGTATTAACATCTCATTTCTTCTAATCATGCATGACTGAAACGAAACCACCCTATGAATGTCTTTCTCAGGAGTTCTTTTGCTGAATGCTGTGCTAACTGTGCGCGCACACCAGGCTAACTCTCACAAAGATAAGGGGTGGGAGATTTTCACAGATGCTGTGGTATATTGGCTCAATACTAACCTGCAGGGTGTTGTTTTCCTTCTCTGGGGCTCGTATGCTCAGAAGAAGGGGGCTGTCATCAGTAAGGTATGATGGGCACATACAACATTATAATTCCACAAGTTTCTATAGAATTTGTCGGGCCTAAACATACAATAAATGTATTTAGATCTAATCAAATTCCCCAAGCAGATGGTTCAATGTAAATGTTTCTCATTGTTGATCTGTAGAACCGACACCATGTTCTGCAGGCGGTTCACCCTTCTCCACTGTCTGCTCACCGTGGCTTCTTCGGATGTAAACATTTCTCAAAAACCAATGAACTGTTGAGGAAGTCTGGAAAGACGCCCATCGACTGGAAATCGCTCTAGTGGTTTGCCTTTATGGTGAATCATTGTAAACAGATAAAATGCTGTTGGTCCAGTTTAAAGAGAAATGTTTTGTTTTTGTTATAATGTTCCATCTCAATACACTATGTGTTTGTTTTACAAAGCTGCATAAGTAAATAGTTTAGACTGTTTCCTATTCATTGAACACTGATTTTTTTATGCACTTTGTGTTTTGTGTTTGTGATGTTTACTGATGGTACAGTTTTAAATGTACCACTCTACCAACAAAGGTAAAGGCATAAATGTTTGTGATGCCCTTCGAAACAATAAACTATTTTTCTATAAAATATTACAGGTTTTGTACATCATTTGTTGCACAAATCTAAATGTATGGGCTTTAACTATGCTAGACTTTAAACTACTAAAATGTTTGGGTACCACTTCACAATGTTTAGTCTGTTAACATTAGTTCATGCTTTAGCTTAAGTAAACTAAAAAATTTTTATAAAAATTAAAAAAAAAAAAAAAAAAAAAAAAAAAAAAAAAATTTCCCTTGTTGTTTGTTTAAATTTGGTTGTGGGTTAATTTAAAGTCAACCTTAACTTAAGTTAATGTTTGAATATTGTTTAAATATTATTAATCATTATTATTAAAGGTAATGTTAATAAGTGGAACCGTATTGTAAAGTCTTGCCAATGTTTGCACAGATATTTGTAGTGAAATTGAGAAACGGAAAGTGCAGCGAAGATCGTTTTTGACGGACTGGCGCAGCTGGTGCGCGCGCGCGCGCTCTCGAGTGGGCGTGTGCGCGCGGGAGTCGACCAATCACGCGCCGCAACGAGCGTCTCGAGTTCAGCGAGTCCCCAAGCGAGTTTGTGCGCTAGCATCGAGGCTAACACTGTTCCGTCCGAGGACATGGAGAACTGACGCGATAACACCCGACAGATCGAGCGAGTGTGACCGCCACAGCCCCTCTGCGTGCAGTCACAACAGCCTGAAGTTCACAGCATGGCGGCTCGAGAGGTTCGGCCGGACCGTCGGGCCGCGATGATCGTCAAGCAGGAGCAGGACGACGACTCGGATAACGACGAGTCCAGCATAACGCTGAGGAGAGCGGACGGCCGCGAGTCGCAGATCATCCACAGCGGGCACTTCATGGTGTCGTCCCCGCACACCGACCATCCTCCGAAGAAAGGCTACGACTTCGACACGGTTAACACACAGACGTGTCAGACGTATCACTTCGGCAAGACGAGCACGTCTCATCTGTCGATCGACGCGTCTCTGACGAAGCTGTTCGAGTGCATGACGCTCGCGTACAGGTGAGATCCATACTGACTGTCCTCATCAGACACACACAGAAACGTCCACACAACGCTGGAGAACGGCACCAAAACGTTATTGCAGTAACGTTTTTAAACACACACACACACATTTATACGTGTTGTGTTACTAATAGAAACGTTAGGGAAACGTTCTTACAACCTACGCTTGTTAGCTGGGTTATTATTATCTAGCTCGTCTACGGTTGTTTAAATACAGTCGAGCCCCAGTTAAAGGTTATAATGGTTACATGTTACTTCACGACAGGTGTTGTGATGTTGAGTTCAGCCTCTCTGATCAGGTCATGAGTTTATCTGAGAGTGTGCTGATGTTTGTGTCACTTCTTATAAATCAGAGCAGAATTGAGACACATTAACATCATGTGAAAACACAAGCACCGGATATACACAGACTGCGGATGTATTTGGCATGCGTTGCATTTTTCTGTTTTCATTGGCACTGTCTCGTTTCATCCACAGTGACTTGCATTTATTCATTATAAAACTGCATTTATTCATTATAAAATGCATTTATTCATTATAAAACTGCATTTATTCATTATAAAACTGTCATGCACTGCTGGTTGAGCCACAGAAACGCTTAAATACTAACGCTTACAACACTTCAAATATCGCTTCAGGCATCAATTACAGGGTCAGGCCCATCAACACCACAAAGGAAAATATCTGTGATCATGAGATTAGAAAAAGCAGTTAAAGAAAACATTACAACGCTTCACCCACTGATACAATAAAAAAACTCTTCTGAGCATTAAAGCTGCTCACAGAAAACTGTAATCGCTTTCTTTCACAAACATTGTTTCACTTCAGAAGGCATTTGTTAACCTCCTGCAGTCGTATAAATTACTTTTGTGATGGATGGATGGATGGATGGATGGATGGATGGACTGTTTGGTTTATCAAAACCTTGGGTACAATTCACTGCCATTTTAAAGCTGGAAAGAGGATATCATTTAATATAACTCCGGTTGTGTTCAGCTGAAAGAAGAAAGTCATACTTGTCCTCAAGGCATCCTAGCAGAGTAGTTTATGGGCAAAATATCATTTTTGGGTGGACTTTTAAGAAAAGTCCTTCAGGTTCTGCACGTTCTTTTTGGTTTCAGACGTCTTTGGCACATTTGAGTACTTCTCTGTAGTGGCTGTACAATGTTAAGATCAAGCTTTTCACTTTTCGGACAATTGAAGTGAAGGCAACATGCTACATTAAGAGCCAACAATGTAAACACTGGAACACACTGGTTGGTGTGTTTTGTCCTGTGATAATTATGTAAATTTCCTGAAGCTGATTGGATCAGCCATACAGTGTAACTGGGGTTAAGGGGAGGTGTAGGGGTGGATCCATACTGTCATACGTTTCAGAAATTCACAGTCGGGTCTGATTCCATGATACATTAGCCAGTTAGCTGAGTTAGGGCAGGACAGGAGTTTTCTCTTACGCATGCTTGTTTAGCCGTTTCTCTGTTACTAAAATAAGATGCAGACAGGCATGCACTTGACTGCAGAACAATCTGAAGCATGCTGACGTCGCATGCACCATGCAGATATCTTTCTTCTGAGGCTTCAGATGAAATAAATAGTATCTGTTTCTGACCAATGATTTCTTTGCAGAACGGTCTGAACACTTCTTGTCTTTCAAATGTTAACCTCAGCTTTTAAGGGCTTTCCTGTAACCAAATGAATTAAATCTGTGGGATGCTTTTGAGACATCTTAAAATGTAAAGGACTAAAAATGTCCTTTAATAATTCATAAGCTATCATTTTAGTCTTCACAAGTCTTCCATGAGTTTTTTGCTTTGGAGGGGAAGTATGCATGTCTCAGACTCAAGAACATCCCGTTAAGGCCTCCGGTCATGTTTTCAGATGTGTGAACTATTACTTTGTGTTTCTGTAAGTGGGAGACTCGTTTCACCAAAATGGAAAAACTTCAAAGGCCTGAAGCTGCTGTGGAGGGACAAGATTCGCCTGAACAATGCGATCTGGAGAGCCTGGTACATGCAATGTAAGAGCAGTAAGACATGAACATTCCTCAGAGACGCTCAGATGTAGAAGTCTGTTGATTTATGTGAGGATTGCTTCTCTTTCTGGAAGATGTAGAGAAGAGACAGAACCCTGTTTGTCATTTTGTTACACCGTTGGACGGCAACATGGACTCTGGAGTCCATCGACCAACAGAGGTGAGTCTGTGTGGTACATCAATTGCAAAGATATATAAATATTTAATAATGTATACAATTATAATATAAAAATTACTTCATTTTGTGTTGCTTAGGCAATAGCGACAGAAGGGAAGTACTGGAAAAGAAGAATTGAGATTGTCATCAGAGAGTATCATAAATGGAGAACATACTTCAAGAAAAGGGTAAGTTCTGAATTAAATGTGTCTGTGAAATGGTGTTGATGTAGCTGCAACCATCACACTTCACAGTGTAATTACACCTGTGCCTCACTGACCCGTGTTCAGTACATACAACAGTAATGTATCAGTACATCAGAGTTCATCAGCACTCTGTTTTTCATGTTGTAGTTACAAAAGCACAAGGATGAAGACCTTTCCAGCCTTCTCAAGGTAATTCTGTTTCTGTTGTCAAAAGGAAAATGTTCAGTGAGAAACTTTGTGTTGTTCTCTAGAGTTGATACAGGTTTGAATTTGAGGAATGTTGTGTCATGTTTTGATGTGTGCGCATGCTTGTTCGTATTGAAGGTTACACTAACTATGCTGTTCATTTGCATTTTTCTTAATCTTGTAAAGAGTTCAGCACTGCCTTAGTAAGGATAAACCCATGTTTTATTTCATGTTAGTTGTTGAAACAGTGGTTAAACTGTCAGGGTGTGTTTAGTTTTCGGTGAGACTCTGGTGGCCCTCTGAAGTCTGTAAAGGTTTTGGAACATCTACATTTTAAAATGTTACATTTAAAAGATATGAGTGAAATGTATGTTTTGTGCTGGGGAAAATATCTTTCAGTCACATTGTCAGCCCCAGACGCAGCAAAATTTCTACCTGAAGCTCTGTGCTGATGAGTTGGGCTGCACAATATACTGAAATTATCAAAATATCACAAATGTGCATATCACAATGGTTTGCAAAAACTGAATGAATTTTAAACATTTTATAAACATTTTAATGTAATTTAAGTAGATTTTACAAATGTGAAGTATTTTCATATTGCATACCATATATCACACTATTTAGCAAGTTATCGCATTTTTCTTCAATATCGTGCAGCCTTACTTATGAGCTTTATTGAAGTGTTTTACGTGCTCATGATTGTGTCATGCACTTTTTCACATGCAGTGTGGCATGTTTTATGTATCTGTCCTGAGCCTGGTGTACAGATCGTATAGACCCTGACGCACAGCTTGTATTTTACTGCACGTACCGTAAGTGTGTCTGTTGACCTGGCCTGCTTGTTGCATTTTGACCTCCCAAAGGGTGCGGAGGAACAATTTTCACTGTTTGGGGAAGTGTGTCCAGACACCTGCCGTGTACCCTTCTACCAGGATGAGGACACCAATGGTCGCCACAGCTCCCGCAGGAGTTCTGATTCCCCTGTTCCCATGGAGATGGACCCGCTCTTCGACATAGATGTGCTGATGTCAGAGTTTTCAGACACGCTCTTCTCCACACTGGCCTCTCATCAGCCCGTGGCCTGGCCTAACCCCAGGGAGATTGGTGAGAGATGAAATCGGTGCTGTTGACAGTTTGTTCTGGAGATAGATAAACTGATCCTTAGTCTTGTGGTCTTCTCAGCTCATGCAGGGAATGCAGATATGATCCAGCCTGGCCTCATACCACTGCAGCCCAATCTGGACTTCATGGACACCTTTGAACCCCTGCAAGGTAAGAGCGCAAACCTCATCGAGTTCACTGGCTAAATAACTGTTAGGTTTGTTATGGAAATGAGAACTAGTTTTATAACGGGGAAAAAACAGAACCAGATATGATAGAACTTGGTACTAAAGAACAACACTACTAAATCTAAATTTGATGGTGCATGTCATAGTTTGTCCGTCTTTGTCCAATTTTGGCTATTGTATGTGCATCTGTGAACTGAGCGGTGCACACTCTGCTGTGATCTGAATTAAACAGAAACGATTATGGATTTTTAAAAAGGCTCAGAATTGTTAAAGAAACCGTGATACATGGGACAGTTTTTCTTGCACCTGTAGAATATATGAACACAAGGGTTCACCTAAGTTACACTCAGTCTTTTTGTTTAACCAGATTTGTTTCACACCCTGCGTCCACCAGCCTTCCCCTCCACCTCCCCCACTGCCCCTCCAGTCACCCCCTTAACCAACAGCAGCTCCCAAACACAGGTAACACTCCTCAGCACCAATACTGAGCAAGTCTATAGAGCAGTTCTGTCTGTTTCTTATGCACTCCTGTACAGTCAGCTAATAACCTCAAAACTCTCCACAGTCACTCTAACCCAGTAAAATGAGAGTTTTATACATAACCAACTGTCTAATAACTACACATGGGAACCTAAGGGCCTTCTGCAGATCTCAGTTTAAAACAACAGATACAAAGATTTGATTGATATAAAGATGAGTATTAATTTGGAAATGCAAAAGACTTAAACGGTTTTATACTGGCAGCAAAGTAGTTTAGAAATATTCAATATATTCTGTCCATTCTTTTGATTTAAAAAGCTTCCTTATTTATCTTTTTGTATTGTTTAATCTTTTTTTTTCCCAGTTGTTGCCTTCTGTAGAGAATTCCAAATCAGTCACTTGCGGGGTTCAGTGACAGCTAGGATACTGCCTATGTAGACAGCAAGGCTTTTGGGACAGAGCTCATGTGTTTTCGTAATTCTTCTGTTTGTCTAGGCTTCCTTACCGCCATCCATGCCTCTTTCCACTGAGCTTCCCGCCATGCCGTTGGACTACCGCCTCATCCCCTCTGTTCCGTTGACCAGCCATACCTCAGTGGCCAATCAGGACAATGGTACCTCTGTTGGCCCCTCCTACCAACAGAGCTACATGCCTCTGTTCACAGAGCCAGTGACCAATACCGTCCCATCTATCATGTCACCCCCAGCCCCCACAGGACCCCAGCCTACCCAGTGTGGGGGTGTTGCTACTGTGCCAGAAGAACCCCAGCCCACCCCAAGCATTCCACCTCCATCTGTAATAACGCGCAGCGCCCCGTCCACGGTGACACCCACCGATGTGGCCACTACCTTCAGTCACAGATCAAACTTTGAGCTGCCTGCCGCACCAACACATCAGCCTGCACCCTCGGTCTCTGCCTCACTGCCCTCGCAGTCACTAAATTTTGCTCTGCCCAAACCCGTTCAGCCCCCTGTCTCTTACAAAAAGGGCAGACACTCACAGAGGTCAATTGTCCCGGCCAATCCGCTGCCTTCTCAACTTATACTCACAGGTTTGTGACTCTCCTCAACGCAAGTTGTAACACACTCGGTAAGCTTCAGTCAGTATTTAAAAGGGTGTGACCTATTCTGAGTTTTAAAAGTGCCCTGATCAAAACAAATTAAAGTAAATCCATCAACGTCTGGATGCATTGTCCACTCCAAAATATAACATAGTGTCTCAATATAAGTGATGTCCAGTGGGAATATTGGCTTTGAATGACCCTACTATTCTAAACCATAAACCATCTATTAAACCTACTAGTTCTATTAAACCATCATAATAAAGAGTGTGGTTAAACATGGAGAAAACAATAAACATGGTTATATAAAAAAATTGAACAAAAGCAAACTACAGCATGGAATATAAGTTTTATTCTAATATGCCAAAACAAAACCCTCACAGGAAATAGACTATAGATTTACTACAGTGTATTCAGTTATTTTATGACTACAGCAGTCATTCTCCTGAGCCGTGACTCAATAAGCTTTGTGCTGTGTGTTGACGAGCCTCCTCAGATTGTAGACTAAAGTACAGCTTTAGGAACTCTCTAAACCGCAGCCCTGATAATGGGTTAAACATGGCCTGCACTGTCCACTCTGTTTGTCCTCATCATAACTCCTCATATCTCCAGGTCCCACCAGTGCTGTCATTGTTACTCCATCTCCTCGCAACACTGATGTCGTCTCCACCCCTGGTATGGTCATTGCCTCCTCCAGTATACCTTGTGTAAGCTTTCCATTCTTTGTGTTCTACACTGTACAGTTATCTATGGATGGTATAATTAACAGGGCTGTGCTTCATTCTGAATTTAATTGTAAATGCCTGATCAATTTGACCTGATTCCTAGATTTGAATCAAGGTAATAAACAGGATGGCAGAGGGTGTAGGAACAATCTGAACTGTTTTTCAGGAACAACTGCTGTACATGTAGCTTTTATTTTTGTCCAGTGAATTGCTTTCTGAGTATCTCACTTCTGATTAACAATAGCAAATAGCAAGTCATGGTTCACAGCTGATTTGATATGTTTTATCTTCCCATTTTAATAGGAAATGCATCAGCACAAGAATGTTGCATTTGGCAAACAGTTGTAAGACGTTTATAAATGCTGAATGCTAAAGGTTTTCTGTTCTTGCCCATTTTGTTACACTGGTGACATTTTGTTGAGACTTTTGAATTTACATAATCACAGTTTATTAATTTCCTCTTCCTGTCATTGAAATTCAAACTCAGTAAGTAAAAGGGAGTTCTTAAATTCTGAGTTTTGCCAGCCCTGCTACATAATTATTCATTTTGGCAACCAATTTATTATTTAAAAGACTGTAAGATGTTCATCTCACATGACCTTGCAGGGTTCTGCTGGATTTCACATTCTTCCTCAGACACAGAAGTCTCCTCAACTCATTGTGCCCAAAGAGGAAAGCACCAGCACTGTGTCCAACAACAGCAAAGCATCAGCACAGTCAGCATGTGCAGGTCAGACTTTGGATAAAAGCGTCTGCTGAATGACTAAATGTAAATGTAGACTCAGCCACTACCAGTTTGAGCCGAATCCTCTTTGTGTTTTTAAACAGATGGTGTCATTGTTATTTTTCCCTAAACTCAAAGTAAGCTTGTTTTTTTAGCACCTGATGGGCGAGTCTCAGGTCAAGGGTCACCGTTAGGAGCAGAACAGGTGCCGAGCCCTCAGTCGCCCCTCAGCAGCAGCACAGGGCTGCCCAAGAGCGAAGGCAGTCAGGTAGCGCTCAGATTACTACATCACCTGATCAAAAACACACATCACACCTATCGAGCACTGTCAAAGCACTCAAGACAGTATTGTCTTACAAGGATTAAGCATTAAAGGAATAATAGTTCACCCAAAATTCTCATAACAGTTGAACAGTTCAGCTTTAATATCCAGAGCACTATTCAGTGCCATTAAAAAGCTGGGAAGAGTCAAGATATTATGTAATCTAACTCTGATTGTGTTCAGCCGAAGAAAGTTATACGCCTAGGATGGCATGAGGATGAGTAAATTATGAGAGAAATTTCAATTTTGGGTGAACACCTTCACAACACAATTTAAAATTGTTAGTTATTTAACATGTTCAAGATGGGGTACAAACACAGGAGTTTGTTTGCACATTAAATCATATGTACTTTCTATGTAAATCACAGGTACTTCATGCATTTTAATTTTGATGAATATTTTTTTATTTGATTGTCATCAATAATTTTGATCATAATTTAATGTATTACTTTAGATCTTGATGTTTATATTGTTTTATTTTTGTTTATGATGCTGATATTTAGAGTGTAGCTGATAACAATGCTGAAATATAAATACTTTAATTCAGTATGGCAAATGAAGTGTGCATAAACACAGTTCATTTTACAGTGCTTGCACTTACAATGTGCGTACCCCACTAAATATAGGTAACTACATGTACTTAATATGGGTTTGGTTTAGGTTTGTAGCTAGTAATAACATACACAGTACATGTAAAGCAAGTGCTACTCAGTTGTTTTATTTGAATGTTTTGTAATTGATTTGTTGGATGCTTTCACAGAGTCGCAGAGTGAATCATATATCAGCTGAGCAGAGAAGGAGATGCACCATCAATGTTTGTTTCAAGACCCTGTGTAATCTTGTGCCCACCCTCAAGTCTCAGTCAAATGTAACATTTCATTCAGTACTTCATTTCCTCTCATCAGTACGCACAATGTTATATGTAGTTCTCATGAATTTATGTTTAATGATTGTCCTATAGTCACTTATTTTTTTACATATTGTCTGTAAAATAAAAGTACAGCAACCCAATTAAAAAGAGGAATCAACGTATAGTTTTTGTATGTTACGCTGCAATATGAGAATGTGTTAACATTGAAAATCATGCACACTTTTATTTCCTCCCCCCTTAGGTGCTGTTGCTACATGTAACAAGCGTTTGGTACCAGCTACAGCCCCCACTGTCAATTATTTGCATTCCCTGGGGAAATAATTTATGGACAAATGTGTTGATTTTAGACAGAAGCAGACAAAAATTGAAGGATATATTAAGACTCAAAATGAAATAAAATAAAGATGAAAGCTATAGCCCACCGGTCACAGAGTAAAACTGAAATACATCACCTGACACTTGAGACTGAGGAGAACAGTGTTCCTGTGTAGCTCTATTCACATTTACAATCATTAAAAACAAAAGCAGTTTGCATGTAGTATCATATTCAGAATCAGTCGTTCAAGCTAGTGTTAGTTCATTACTGTGTGCTGTAACCACATAACGTCCAGTTAGCTTCACAGGTTTAGGGAACAGGTGACACTGTACATTCCCAGCCTGTCTGGGTACCTGCTGTCTGTGTCTTGTATGAGCACCTTACCACCATTTTTTACCTTCAAGTCCATGAACATTAATTTACTGCATGTTTGTCATAAGAGATGTTAGACTGTTGTCAATCAAACTCTCGTCAAAGGCCAACTGTTGCCATTATATAGTGTCATACTGGTGATGTCATTCAATTGTATGTGTTTCAGATCAGTAACGCCGCAACGCTTCAGAAAACAGTTGATTACATCAGCAAGTTACAGCTGGAGAGACAACAGCTGCAGGAAGAGACGAGGAGACTGCGAGAAGAGATTGAGGATCTGAACACCTCTATCAAGTGAGGCAATCGCTGTCACATCACCACAACACATTTTCACTTATGAAATGTATACGTTACAGGCTATATTTTCCTAATTGCATATTTGAGTGTTTGCATGCAAACATCTATGCACATTCATAATTACATATTGCAAATATGTATAAATACTGTTTTTTGCAGTGTATGTCAGGAGCAGCTTCCAGCCACAGGTGTTCCTGTCACACGTCACCGCTTTGATCACACAAGAGAGAAGTTTGATGACTATGTGAAGAACAGAACTCTTCAAAACTGGAAGTTCTGGATCGTATCCTTCCCTCTGAACTGAATTCGGTTTTGAATGAATGTGTCCACATTATATACACACGAGAGGTGCCGTCAGTGGAATTATTACATTACTGTTAGTAGATAATGATTGATGAACACGATTTTCTTTCCTCAATAGATGCTTGATAAGGTTTCTTTAGCTGATCCTGCTACCTAAATTAATAACTTTAAGTCCCCTGTAGTCAGTAATTTTATCCTTTAAAACTCCTTATCCTTTAAAAAAAAATTAAATTGCTTGAATGTAACTCTTCACCCTTGCTTTATCAAGTATAGGCAGACTGTGAATACGCAAATTAGTCCCTGTCTCATCTCACTCAGCCAGATTGGACTAGCTGATCCATGTGCTGCACTCATTGACGTGATTGGTTCCAACTTGTCTTTGATAAACTGCAGATTTAAGGCAAAAAAACTCAGAAGTGGTGTTGAATAAATTTGAATTTGCATGATTCATCTTAAGTCTAATAAAAACACCACATAGACGTAAACCGCATTAAAATCTTCCCCTCGGGGGTCTTTACATAAGTTTTGACAGCATGTGGAAAGTGAGGATGTGGTTTGGCTGTGTTTGAAGCTCCTGTACTAGATGTTGATACACTCTAGCTTTCCTTCACTCTCCTGTCACAGTTCAGTGTTATTATTCAGCCTCTGTTTGAGTCCTTCAATGAGACGGTGTCGACCAGCAACCACTCAGAGCTGTGTGAGACCACCCTGCAGTGGCTGGACCGGTACTGCGCCCTCCCAGCTCTCAGACCCAGTAAGAGTCACTGTCCTCACAGCAGCTGAAAGATGAGACCGAATGTTTTTTGAATATTCTGTGAATGTGAAGGGTTGATGTATTTACTAAAATGTCATGCAGTACTGAGATCTTTGTGAATGTTGTTTTGTTAATGCTGTGATTGGATGCAGTGAGAGATCTTGTGTTTCAGATTGATGTGGTTTTGTAACAGGGTCATGCTGCGTGATGTCTAAACGAGTAACTGAATGACTATAAAATGTCATAAAACTCCACATGAAACTGTAGTGTCCACTGCGTTCCCATAGAAAGACACTTGTTTGATATAGAAATGAAGATTCACAAACTGAACCCCTATGATCTAAGTTATTCCCCTATGATCTAGTTATTTAAGTAAACTCCTGGTATTTATTAATGTCAGTCTGTCAGTCATACACTTTAAACACATTTGCGTGTTCACTTGTGCAATATTTCATTTATTGATCTTACTTTGTTTTATTTTCTTTTTTAAGTGAAATATTACACAATTATTTAACGTGTTTTAGTGGATCTCCTAGCACTACCTACCTATTTTTACAGCTTCTGTAGCTTTCATGATGTTGAGTTTATAGTTAACAGCTGTAATTGTTCAGATTAGGATTTGTATTTTAATTTCTGTCACTGGTCCACTTTCACCATTACTGAAAGTAATACCATTATTATGTTATGAAGTAATTGTCATAAAAGTGATCTGCATAAAAGTTGATAGTCGTTTATAAGTGTAGTTTAATTAAGAAATATAAAACATAAATTCTAACTGTTTTTTTGTGTGTGTGTGTGTGTGTGTGTGTAGTGGTACTCAGGACATTGCGACAGCTTTGTACCAGCACCTCCATCTTGACGGATCCCTCGCTTTTACCTGAGGAGGCCAAAAAAGCCGTTCTCAACCCCAAAAAACATTTCTCAGGATCTCAGTCTTAACACACTGACCGTTTGGAGGACTTGATGATTTGAACACCTTTTATCCAGGCACATCAACCTCAGACACTCTCAGGAGCCTGGAGAACCTCATGCCTTAAACCCTGTGTGCTGTGGTCAGATGTTTGTTGTTGAGACTCTTCTGCCTTAAATTTGCAGTTGCAGTTTGTGGAAGTGTTGAGTAAAGGACATGAAGTGGAGATCTTCAGATACACACTCATATCACACTGTGGTGTTCCTCTCACAGTATTAGGTCAAGGGCTACTTTTATGATTGACTGTTGTTTTATAAAAAAAAGGGGGTGTGTGAAGATTCATCAAAAATTCTTTAGATGTTCTGCTGAAAAAAATAACAGCAAGGTTTGGAGCAACATGAAGCTGAGCACATAACTTTGAGTGAGCAGTCTGTTCTGATTGATTGTCAAGAATCCAAACTAGAGATAAATCTCTCTTGATTCATTCTCTCAAATGCCTTTGTTAAGCACAGCATTGTATCACAAAGACTGCAGTGTGATTCATTACAGTTGTTGCCTTTGAACTGGTTTATGGGCTTCTCTTTGATTTGACCTCTGAGTGTGTTGCTATATGTTTGAAGTTCATTAGTTTTTTTAACTTCTTTAAATCCTGAGGTTTGTTTGTGTGCCTCATGAAAAATGCCTGAGAACCAAAGCCCAGTTCCAACAAACCCCTTAAGTTATGAAAACCCAAACTCTAGAATCATAGAAAGTACATAGAGTTTACAGTGAGCAAACCCAGTAAACAGTCTTCTGCACTAGAGGATCATTTGACTGAGCATGTAATGGTACACCGTTGAAAACCTTCTAGTGTTTTATCCTGTATGACTCTTAACTAGATTGAAGTGTGTGAGTGAGTTCACTCTTGTGCTGTTACATGTTTCTGAGAGGAATTGAATCTATAATTACATCATCAACCTCTGGACATAGTTTTGCTGGATGTTTTGTTTCTGTATTTTCTTGCTAAAGAAGGTAAATCAATTTATCCAATGGTGGGCTATGTTCCCCAAAAAAAATGTTTACATATAATGTATCTGTCTGACTTTGGCTAATTGGTTTAATTTGTGTGCAAAGTGAAGAGTGTTCACTAATACAAGCAAAACAGGCCAAGATGAAAACTTCAGTAGCTTATTTCTGTATTTGCTTTAGGTGTCTGTGCTGTCTGCTATGGCAGACAAATCCTTGTCACTGACTTGTGCTAATTACAACTTGATTTCAGGTTTTCCAATGGCTCAAGGAAGTGAGCTTTTTGGTTTGAGTTACTATGAGTGAAAGCTGGATCTCAGTTAGAGGTTCTTATTTGAGTCATCAAAGTGTTTCATAGATACAAACCACTTCCTATCGTCATCATCCTATGAGTCCACTGTCCAAACCTAATGTAAGTAGGTGAACTAGGAGCATGTATTCTGTGTTGTACGTTTCATATTTTTCCTGTTTTCTGTATTTTTTGAATTGTATGTAAAGCTGCTTTGAAACAATGTAACATTGTAGAAAAGAGCTTTATAATTAAAATTGATTTGAACTACAAATTCAGCCAAATTTCAGCCCTTACAGCCCCTAGACATTCACAGCTGTAGCAGTTGGAGCACAAAAGAAATACCAATTAGAGCTGCAAGCAGCATTGGCAGGCCCTCGTGTCAGTGCCACTGCCATCCGATGGCCTTCAGAAAACAGTGAATGATGCACAATATGCATTTCAGCAGGTATATAGGAGGACTTTGTCAAAGTCATTCATTATGTGCCACATTTCATGCTACCAGGTGGTGGAGCTATGACTGTAATTGATTATTGGCATGGGGATGTCTTTGGGCAGGATTCAAATCAAACGTGAAGTTTTGAGCAGAGGAGTATTTATCATTGCAAAGCATTTATATTACACTGACCAAACAGGATGTTGTGCTGATGTTGTGCTCAAATCCCTAGGAAATGGCCAAATCTGCACAAACATGGCAGACTTCCTGTTGGGTTTAGAGTTTTGCTGTAAGAGACTTTTTTGTAGGTTTTGGGATGTTAAATGTACCTACCAAAAGTTGTACGTGTTTGTGAAATGTAGCACACAGAGCACTTCCCTGAAAAACATAGTAGAGGGCAAGATGGGTTCTGGAATCTCGGGTTCTTCAGGAGCATTGAGACGAGTTTATTGGAGACCCTTAGCTACTGAGATAGCATCGCTCCTACCACTGTGGTGGAAGCGTCAAAGTAGGTTATAAAAATAATGCAAAATGAAGGAATGGAAGTACAGTCAACAATAACACATTTGGGATCGTACCACTCAACATGAGCCAGAGACTCCCCAGTGATAAAACTCTCCTTATTACTGCCACAGTAATACTTAGAACCCCAGTGATAAAACTCTCCTTATTACTGCCACAGTAATACTTAGAACCCCAGTGATAAAACGACCAAAACTAGATAATTTGGTCATATAATATTATGTATGTGTATAATATGGTTAATGCACAAGCGCTCCGCAGTCCCAGATCATTTGTCAGCAGCTAAATTCCCTCAGCAATATGATTTCTACAAAAAATGTCATGAAATATG